>WNYC01000052.1:273384-291375 GCA_021396375.1 Sporothrix mexicana
CCCCCCCCCCCCCCCCCCCCCCCCCCCCCCCCCCCCCCCCCCCCCCCCCCCCCCCCCCCCCATGGAAAGAAAAGCGAAAAGCTTGTGCAATTGCTGACAGTTGCATCAAAAGTCAAAGAGTCAAAAGGCGCATTGCCATTTCTCACAGCCATGATTTTACATTGTCCTTGTCCGTCTTGCCCTGGCACACGTTTGCAATGCACGAAGAGTCTGACGTCGCAAGTCGCACATTGTATGCCCCGACTTTGTGTAAATCTGCTTATCAATCAGTTCGCGCAGAAAAAGCAGTGTGAAACGGCATCTTTTTGCGTTCTTTGCTGCATACGAGACCGAATGGGGAAAGATTTCGCCATCGATGGTGTAAATGGGGGAAGGCAGTCCCCCCACCATGTTCTTTCCTTACACGAGCGCAAAACACAGACACAAACACTGGTAGACGGTGCTCTTGCCGGCACGGTTCCGAGCCCGTACCTTCTTGTTTTCTTGTTTTGTTCTCTCGGTCGCGCCTGCCTTTGCTCTGTAATTGGAAATAGACGACAAGGAAACATCCCATATGCCGCTCGATGGCGCCTTCCCACTGCTCTACACCCACTTTGACGTTGAGCTAGTCAATGACGGAATTTCGACGTACCCGACCACCCAGAAGTTAGAACGAAGCTACCCCCGAGCCTTCGCCTTTCTTTGTGTGTTAGCCCCTCATGGTCTCCGTAGCTTGTGCCCACTCGCTCTTTCCCCGGGACGTATAAAAGTCAACAGACCCCCAGGACCATAGACGCAAGGAAGAAGGAAGCTTGTTCTTTCCTCTTGAAGTCAGTATTTTTCTCAGTTCTCAGTATCCTCTCTCACCAAACAAAACATACCCAACACACCTCACAAAAACACAAAAACACAAACAACACCCATCTACAACACCCCTCACCCACCATGGCCGACAAGATCACCCTCTACACAAACCGCCGCTGCCCCTGGGCCCACCGCGCCCACATTGCGCTGGCCGAGCTCGGCGTCCCCTTCGAAGAAGTCACCATCGACCTCGACCGTCCGCGCGATCCGTGGTACCTCGAGGTCAACCCGCGCGGCCTGGTGCCGTCGCTCAAGTACGGCGACGAGATCATCACGGAGTCGGCCATTGTCGCGGCCTTCCTCGCCGACCTGTTCCCGGAGAAGGCTCCTCTCGTCCCGACGTCGACGGCCGCCGGCGGCCCCCTCGCCCGCGCCCGCATTGCTTTCTTCGTGGACGCCTATTTCAGCAAGGTCCAGTCGCTCGTGTTCAAGCTGGGCCAGGCCAAGACGGCCGACGAGCAGGCGGCGGCGGGCGACGCCATTGTCGCGGCGGCCGTCAAGGAGCTGGAGCCGCTTTTGAAGAGCACGTCCGCCGAGAAGCCCTTCTTTGGCGGCAGCGAGCGCCTGACGCTGGCCGAGGTGCTGACGGGCTCGTTTGTGCTGCGCCTGGTGCTCTTCACCAAGTCCGGCATCTACCCGGCGGGCGTGCCCGCCGCGGCAGCCGAGAAGGCGCCCGCATTCTGGGCCTGGGCTCAGGCTGTGGCGGCGCACCCGAGCGTCACGGGCATCTTTGACGAGGCGACAGTGGCGGCGAAGACCCAGGAGCGTCTGGACAAGCAGCGGGCGGAATGAGTCCATGGCAGCAAAATCTGATTGGACGACACAAAGAAGAAATAAGAAATCAGGTGGATTCGAGGAGGAAACTGAGAATGAGGGGGAAAGCGCTTCGACAAGTAGAATGTATGATAACAATAATGAGTCAGGAATGAATACAAAAATACAAACCGGCAAATGCCAAAATCAGCCAAGCAAAACCAGCAGAAGAGACGTGGAAACAACAGAAGAGAAAGACCAACAATAAAACAAATAGCAACGACAAGAAAAGAAGAAATAAAGACAAGGAGAAACACCGACACGGCATGCTCCTTGCCCGTCACCTCTGGCACCATCAAGTCTCAAACTTTCACTCTCTCACGGACGTCTGTCTCGTCTTGAACGCTTCGGTGGCGTCCGCACGTCGTGGACATATGCCACCGAGTCGTCGTCGATGTAATTGACCGCCACCCAGTCGCCCTTGCGACCAACAGTGTCGGGCAGCCGCAGATGCTTTTGTGCGTCTTCCACGCTAAAGTAAAAGTCGGCCCAGTTGTGCCCTTCCTTGTACCGCTCCCGGCTCCCCACAAAAATCGGCATCCTCTCGTCCGTTTCCACTTCATCCTTTGGGTTGCCTTTGCTTGTACGTGCAAGAGATATGGCTATGGTTCCAGTCGCATACACAAACCCCTTGGTGCTGATTGCGCAGAGCTGCGGCGGATTGTCTCTGTCGAGGCCGATGCCCAGCTTAAACAGCCTTTCCGTAAATACCATGGCAGATTTGTACGAGCTGAACAGAGAAATGTACGGCCCGGGCCTGCACTGCTTCGTGTTTGCCTCCTCGATCGTCCGTTGCAGGTGCTGTCGGATAGCCGCCCTGTCGAGAAACGGACATCCAGAGCTGACGCGTGGATGCTTGCCCACTCCCCGTGCTGAAATTGCAAAGATGGGATCTGCACCATGTTCGCCAGGATTCTCGGACAGCGCAATCGTAGAATCTCCGTACACGACACGGTACAGGTACGGCGGCAGGAACTCAATATCGCTTCTGGGCACATTGCCGGCACAGGATTCTTCGTAGCATGGTTCCACGAGAGCGGCTTGTGTGCCCACCATAACTGCCTGCTTCCGTCGTGGGTTTGAACTTTCCTGGACTGCACCATTGCCAGCCAGACTCAGATTTGATGTTGGTTCCAGGAGACCATCGCCTTCATCGACTTCATCGACTTCCATGCGGTCCTGGTGTTCCTCTGCAGCCGTGGCATCAGAGGTCATTGTGTTACTTGTCGAGCTTCCTGCTGTGTCTCTGTTGTCAGTTGTTCCATTGGTGGCAGAAGAACCCAAAGCGGCACTCGCCGCGGCAAGCCGGTCCGATGTCGACGTTCCAGACTGGTTACGGGACATGGCAGGCGAGTTGTCTGCAAGTGTGTTGTCTGCAAGTGTAGAGCCTGCAAATGCGTCCCTGTCTAGGTGTCCGCCGATCGGCTCATTGTATTCGTTTCGGCTGCTTGGCTGATCCTCCGTCGACGGCCCGAGACTGGCGATCGATTTCAATGGTGGCGGTCTTAACCGCGGAGACCGTCGACTACCAGCCGGCGGTGACGTGCTCTTTTTTGTTACTCTGTTTGGAGATCGTGTGCCCAGGCGAGACCGGCGTGAGGGGCTCCGGGACCCCGATCGACTTTGGCTTACCCTGCGCTGGCCGCCTTTGATGCTTGTTCCTGTGCCTATGTCGTCGGGCGGCACCTGTACTCCAATTTGTGAAGAGGCCAGTATGGCTGCGTGTGCAGCAAATGCTGATAGCTGCGCATTCGGCTGTCCTAGTGGTTTTGTCGGTGCGTGCACAGTTGGTTGTAGAGGTGGTTGCGCATATGCTTGTCCAAGTGCCTCCCCAAATATTCCCTCCATCGTTTCAGCCTGCTTCTCAGTTGACTCTGATGGCCCGGAGGTCTGTTCCGGTGATCCTGATGGCTGCTCGGACGGCTGCTTGGGTGCCTGTTTGGATCCCTCGGGCGGGGGCAGCTGCCAAAAAGATTTTTTTTTACGGCCAAATCGTTTTCCCATTTCTCAAGGGGGGCGGAGGATGGGATGTCGAACAGGATGGTGGGAATGGGACAAAGGTTTAGCAAGGGGATATTGTTGGCAGTGTCGATGGTGCCGGTGAGGACTGACGACACTTTGCGAATCGTGACCCAGTGGACAAGGCCGTCAAAGAAGTCAAAGAAATATCATGGGGTAGAAATGCAGATAAGATTGAGCTTGACGCAATGGCGATGCGCTGATGATGATGCGATAGTTGTGTTGTGATGGTGTAGAAAGAGACCAGACTGATTCTGGGATTCTGTATTTTTGGCCATTTGCCCCTTTTCTCCAGCTCGCTTTGTTGACATGTCAACAGAGGTGGAAGGTGCGGCGCCCACCCCTTTCTGGTCGGTCATCTCGTTGCCTTCCGCGTTCCTTCCACGTGTTGATCGCTTTGAAATTGGCAAGCGGACATTGCACATCGCACCTTCCTTCAGCAGTCAAACGTCGCATGTCGAATTCAGGACAAGTGTCGCATTGCTGGAAAGTGCTATCATATGAAAATAAAAAGCCAATATCGCACGACATACAGTCGGCAGGAAGGGGCCATCGTTAAAAAAAGGCAAGAGCAAGACGCTGTGTACTTGTGCGACGGATGTTGGTAGAAATAAACTTTGTCTCGTGCAATCCTACTACGGCACCTGCCGAGCCGTCAGAAATGGAAAATCAGCCCGCCGAATGTGACCCTTGCTTCGGTGCCAATGATGCCCAAAAAGGAAGATTGGAATTTACTGAACATACGGCTCACTCTTATGTCTGGGTCGAGTGTCGTTTCTGCCAGTCTTGGCAAGAAGCCTTTCAAAGTTCTTGTTGGCAAGAGAAGGGAAACCATGTCACTGCTACCCTGACTTCTCATTACAAAAATACAAATGAAATGCTGTATATTTACAGACTGTTTTAACAATAAATAATAATAATAAAATAAAGAAGATAATGCAAAGCCCGCAAAAATAATGTTGGGATTTCAATCTGAATAAAGTGAAGAAAAGAAATGAGAGGAAGAATACATAAACCACGCTACCATATTCATAAATCATAAAGCATATCTTGAGCTTCACTCATTTACTGCCAAGATATTAAAATAAAAGAGTCTTTGCAACTGTTGACAAAGTCTGGGAGTCTTCCCACTTCCGCGTGAGGTCTGATTCACTGCGCGGGAATGATGACTCGTAGACTGACTCGTCTAGCCCGATCCTTATGATTTCTTTATCGCTTTTAACATAACCAACCGGTCCTTGCATCCCCGCATCTCCACACGCCACGCGCCGCCACGCTTTCCATCGCTGTTTCCCCAACTTTCAATGGAGCGATTGAAGCTGGAGAAGGGTTCCAGACAACGGTAAACCACATCCGTCGACGAGCTGCACTACGCGTCTTGGGGCATCCTTGCGCTCCCTTGCGCTCCCTTTGAACGCCACAAAGCGCCTATTTGCCTCGATGTGCCTCGTGTGATGCGGGGAGCCCCTCTTTCTGTTGTTTTTGTTGTCGTAGGGCCTTTTTCTTGTTCCTGTCGTCTTGGAATCGGCACAAGAAGTCCCGGCTTGTTCAGTATAAGACGGGGTGATGATTCAACATGTAGAAGAATGAATCCGTAATCCGTTTGTCGATCTCCTTTAAATACTGTTCCCAGTGATAAAAGTTTGCCAGCAAACAGTCCACAATCTTGCGACCTCACATCTCCAGCATCCCACCACCCCACCTCACAACCGACATCATGAAGGCAGGACAGTGGAATGGGGTATGTCTTTCTTGTCTTTCTTGTCCATCTTTCACACGTCTCAATTCTCAATCAACTGACATCTTGACATCTCCAGGCGACAAAGTCCATCGAGCTCAACAATGTGCCCGTCCCCGAGCCCGCCGAGGGCCAGTTCCTCGTCAAGATGCACTCCGCCTCGCTCTGCCACTCCGACCTGATGCCCGAGGGCCGCCCGGACACGCCGACTACCATAGGCCATGAGGGCGTTGGCCACATCGAAAAGATCCATCCGTCCGCCGAGGGCAAGGGGTTCGTGGTGGGCGATGCCGTCGGCTTCCTGCCGTTCCTGGACGCCTGCTTCACGTGCGACGCCTGCAACGTGCACAACCTGCGCTGCGAGCAGGGCACGACCAAGCTGCAGGGCTGGACGTCGGACGGTTTTTTTGCAGAGTACGTCGTCGTGAGCTGGCAGAACTGCGCCAAGATCCCGCCGGAGCTCGACATGGAGCGCGCCGCGCCGCTCTTCTGCGCGGGCGTAACGGCCTTCCACGCCGTCACGGGCTGCGAGCTCCTGCCGGGCAACTGGCTCGCGATTGTCGGCTGCGGCGGCCTGGGCCAGTACGCGACGCAGTTCGCCAAGGCCATGGGCTACAAGGTAGTGGGCGTCGACATCAACGACGACGTCTTGGCGGCGGTCAAGGCTCTGGGCGCCGACGCTGTCATCAACTCGCGGACGACACCCGATGTCGAGGAGGCCATCAAGAAGATCACCGTCAAGGGTGCTCACGCCACGTCCGTGTTCTCGGCCGCCACGGCCGCATACGAGACGGCCATCAAGCTGCTGCGCCCCGGCGGCGTGCTCATGGTCATCGGCATCACCGACAAGCCGCTGCCCGTCACCACCATGGACCTGTGCACCGGCCGCTACCGCCTCAAGGCCGACAACACCGGCATTGCCCGTCGCATGCCACCTGTCTTGGCCTTTGCCGCCCAGCACCGCATCCAGCCCGCCGTCGACTTTCGCAAACTCGAGGATCTGCCCGCCATGGTCGAGGCCATGCACCAGGGCCAGGCCACGCGTCGGCAGGTCGTCCTTTTCTAGGAGCCGAAATGGCCTGAGGCTGCGGTTGTATTAGTTGTAAAAGTAGACCTGTAAAAACGAAGATATGAACAGAGAATGAAACATGAGACATAAATTGGCAAAAGTAAACAACAGGCACCAAAAATGTATTGCGTAAAATGCATATGTGAAATATGCCAATAGATATCTAGCTGTCACTGTCACTCAGGCCCGTCTGGTCGATCGTCGTCTCGGTGGGGGCCTTCCGCCTCTTTTCACGGGGAGGGCCGCGGGGAGATAACACCGCAGCAAGACTCTGGGCGGCTGCTGGCGGCGTTGCTGGTCTCGGAGATGGCGTCCTTGGCGATGGTTCCAGATTCTTCGTCACCACCCGGTCGTACTCGGATCCGAGCATGATCTTGAGCGGCTGCACGGGGAAATCCTTGATCCTGGCCTGGTCCTTTGCTTTGTTCACGTTCCATTCCGCCATGGCCTGGTGGACCATGTTTGTTCTCTTGGTGAGAACAAGGGTCTCTGGATCGGCGTCGCGTTCGGTGTAGTGCTCGAGGTCAATCCCGTTATCGTCAATCATCTGGTGGACATGGTAGCGCTGTTGCTTGGTGTTCGATTTCATGCTGCATATCCAAGTACCAGCACATGATGCCGGGGACCTCCCGGGGCGGCGGCGGCGATGCACGGACGATGTAACGTGTGTTGCCGTGGGGTCACGGCTCGCCGGCGTTGAAAGGGACGAAGCCGAAGCCGGGTCCGTTGCTGGAGTCGTAGGTGGACCGGCGGCTGGATGCTGTGCTGTCGGTGCTGCGCCGTCCCGCCGGGACCGTGGGCCGCTGAGGCTTGGGAGCAGGCAGTGAC
The DNA here is from genome assembly GCA_021396375.1 of Sporothrix mexicana. Lineage (NCBI taxonomy): Eukaryota > Fungi > Ascomycota > Sordariomycetes > Ophiostomatales > Ophiostomataceae > Sporothrix > Sporothrix mexicana. Next base: position 280,695 of record WNYC01000052.1, read on the forward strand.
GGCGCTTTTCCCTCGGGATACAGCTTCTCCATAGCGACGATGCGGTAGTACTCGTGGCCCAGGATGATCTTGAGGTCGTCTTGGTTCATGGCCAGCACCTTACGCTGGACAGAGTCCTTGGTCGAGTTCCACTTCTCGGCGGGCACTTTCTCCTGGACCACGGCCTTTGTCACCTTGAAAACCTGCATGTTGTCGGCGGTGCGCCGGGCGTGGGCGGTCTCGAGCGTCTCAAACGTGCATTCGATACTCCAGATTTCCATCATAGTGGTGAGATGATCGCGGGTTTCCTTCTTGAGACTTTGAATCAACATAACCTTGGTCGGGTTCTTCAAGAAAACATTGAGATCGGAGCAGTATTCGCAGGAGCAAAAGACTTCTGGCCGAACAAGACTCGGTGTCGTCTGTTTCGGGCAAGGGCCGACGTTGACGTCCATGTATGTGTCGAGGACGGAGACAAACAGTTTCTGGTGCGGCGTCAAGGTCGGCGGTAGGGTCGGCGGCACAATCCGGGCAGCAACGACCTCATCCTTCAGGATAGGAACAAGATTGCGTAGCAGCGGGAACCACAGAGAAGACAGTGCTTTCTTCTTCCACCGTTCAGCATCATCTTGCAGTGATGGGGTAGCGACATTGTCTGCAATCTTGAGCGACAAGTCGTTGGCAATCTTGCGAGTGGCTGGCGAGCCCAGTTTGATGAGATGTTCGTAGAACTGGGACATCCCATTGGGTTCCACAGCGGCAAGCAGAAGCTCATCGAGAGCAGGCTTGTTCTCGGACCCAGGTAGCCCCGATGTAGTGTAACTGCTTGATGGCATGTAGTAGTCCCGTGATTTCCTCTTCTTTTGCTCGATCATGGACTCGAGAGTATGAATGCTGTTGAGGCTGGGGACATTGATGTCAGCAACAAGGGCTTCGGCAAGAGGCTGAAAGACAGATAGCCACTGCAGCCTCTCCTCTTCTGTGGCCCTTGGTTTGCGGGCAGGCGTTTTCATTTGGTCCATAAAGCCCATGATGAAAGCCGTGTTTTTGGACATTTGGAGAATGGCTGGCACAGCACTGTTAAGACGGTCAGTACCGAAAGAGGTAGAGAAATAGGCCCGAAATGGACAAAATTGCAGCACATACCTTGTGACATAGTCGATGCCGTAAAACAAACAGCGCCCGAACAAGGAGAGACCATCATAGAATCCGACCTTCTTGGTCTGGATCTCGGCAAGCAAGGCATCGGTCGCCTTGCGAGCCCACCGTGCCCGCACCTGTTTGCTTTCCTGACTGCCTATCTCCTTGTTGTAGCTGAGGTTGAACTGAAAGTTATTTGGTAACGGAGAAAGAACATCAATGGCTTCCAGCACAAGTTGCCCACTCGGGACCTTGGCCAGAGCGCGGAACAGTGGCTCTTCTAGCTCCGAAAATGGGAGGACGTATCCCTTGTCCATCTTGTCGTCATCGTCATCGTAGATACTGGCGATGTCGGTGTAGGGGTTGGTGCTGGTGTTGGCATTGCCGGTGCTCTTGCTGTCCGTTGCCTGGATGAACCAAGAAAGCAATCTCTTAATGTCAAAGTACTCGAGCGCCTCGCTGGCCTTGCCCATGGCCTCTTCAAAGAACGACCATTGCCGCAGCTGAGCGAGCGTCTGGATAAGGCGAATTGCAGCATTGGCTCCTACCTTGAGCCCATTTTTGAAGCCAATCTTCTTGGGCTCGTCCGACCACACAAAAGTACACAGAGCCCGGAGAGTGGCGATGGGGTCGCCATATTCGCCCTCTTTGGGCGGCTCGATGCACTTCTTGCAGTAGTATTTGATGTAGTGGTCGAGGCACAGTTCAGCAATGCCCGTCGGGTTCTCGTATTCGTCCAAGTGCCTGAACGCGCTGAGCAAGAAGCTGAGCTGGGAGACTCGCGGCACCATGACGATACCGGCGACCTGGTAAGCATGAGTGGCCTTGGGGCCGCCCTCGTTTCCAGAATAACCTTCGTCGTAAGCCCGCTCCTCGCCATCTGCGTTCTTAAAGCAGTTGGCTTGGCAAATGTCGTCCTCGTCCATCGGCATTCTCTCGGCGACCTGTGTGCCGTCAAGGTCAACCAGGTGGGCGATGGCGTAATCTGTTGAGAGAACATCGTCTATGTCGTGCATGACAGGCTCGTCAGACTTCTTCCGCCTCTTGGAGCGGGGAGGGTAGTCCTCGTAACAGTATCCGTCCACGACCTTTTCGAGGATGCCAAGGTAAATGTCGACGGGCAGGCCCTTGGCAGCTTCGCGGAGAGTTTCCACCATGGCCAGATCGCGACCCTTTGCATTTTTCAAGGAGAGCTCGTGCTCGGTGTACATGTGGCCAAAGGCATAGATGCAAGTATCGGTCCGCCTCAGCTCTCTGACCATGGCGACATCGGACAACATCTCTGCAAGGAAAGGCTGTGCTTCGGTCACAGCAGCAGCTTGAGCATCCGCTTTCTTTCTCGCCTCCTTTGCCTTTTCACTTGTGACAAACTCCTCAGATGCTCTGAAAACCCAGTGACGGAGGGCAGTGCGCAATTTTTTAGGGCAGTGCGCAGTCAGGGCCGAGGTGGCCGTTGGAACGCCCTGAGGAATGGCTGTTTCGTAGGCAAGGTTGTATGTGAGGACCCAGCGATAGCCAGACGTGACAGGCGTGATCTCGTGGTGCACATCCGCGAACCAACAGAAGAAGCCAATGCCGCTGAACATGAGCTCCGAAGACGACTCCATGACTGACTTGTTGTGGTTATGCTCGATGACCAGATCACCTCCCGTGTGCTTGGAGGGGAGAACGACAACCAATGTGCCAAACATGTTGGGAATTTTAGGGGAGCTTTATTGTTAGCTTATGTGATCCAAGATGCAGTTGAAGGTTGAGAGATAAGAAAGAAGGAGAGGAAATGGAGGAAACGGTCGACTTACTCGGTGTGGGATTTGAAGTGAGCACCCTTCTCGTAGAGAAGCATCTTGTAAGGCTCGGCACGGATCTTGCGATAGTCCTGAATACCCAGCAAACCTTGGCTCGCCGCCATCCGGGCCGCGTCAAGAATAAACGACCAGCCCGTGTTGTTCTTTTTCGCTTTGGCAAAGTCTGTGAGCTTGAACTGGTCAACATCCAGTTCCCAGGTGTTGCGAACAGTTGTATCAACGACCGTTTCTGCACCGCGACCGTGCGGTGCCAAGCGGGCCTTCTTGATGATTTTCTGCGCCTGTTCCTCCTGGAGGGGAAACTTGATGGCGCCGACGCCGGGAATGTTGATACCAACGCCAAGTTTGGCCGGCGTTGCGGCGAGCGTCTGGGAGAAGGAAGCGTTTCCGAGCGACGGGATATCATCGAGGGCAGCCTGAACCTGGAGTTTTGGGAGGTCAGAAGGCCCGTCATCATCGTCCTCGGACTCAGAGTCAGTGATGTCGACGACGTCGCCCGTATCGACCACCGGTTCCGGATCCGGTGGTGTGGCCATGTTGAGCTGTTCTGCCATCAAAAACAAACCGAGATTGATTGTCGAGTGCGATGGATGAAGAGCAAAGGTTGGGGAATGTTGTTGATTCCGGCAAATGGAATTGAGGGGAAGAAAAGGGGGCTCAGCTTCCCACGATGGCTGCTCGGCAGGACTCTTGCCTTAAAAAAATGAACAAATTGTTAAAGGGAGAAAAAACGGAAGGTGCAAACGATACATGAGGCTGCGATACTGGGAATGGAAGGTGCAACCCAACCCGTTGTTGCGCAAAACACGTCAAAAACACGGTTCCGGGCAACTGGCAATGACCCTGGAACCAAAATTGAGAATCAAAGGTGATGCGCTCAAACTTTATGTCGTACTTTGCGCAAGGCTGAGGACAGGGATACTGAAGAGTTCTGGGGAATGCAACCCCACAATCATCACTCTTGGGAAGAGCTTCTAATTAGTGTGTTGACATTCAGACGCGCCCGGCGCGTTCCACTATTCACGCAGCTTATGGCAGCTCCACTCAATCGCAACTTCCGTTTTCTGTTACCAGCAAATTGTAAGACAGAGGCAGGAGCAACCGACCTCCCCATTGCATGTCCTCTTTTCAAGGACAGCATCGCCGTTTGTTTCTCCCGTGACTCGACTCCCAGAGTCAGGGAGAACAAGACAGCACAGCGCTCGCCCCTTTTGGCAAAGTCGACACCTCCTCCCACAACCACCATAATGACGACCGTTCAAACAAATAACGATGCCTTTGACCAGTTCTTTGACTGGTCGGAGGGCACTGCAGAGCTTGCCAGCACTCTTGATGACATACGAACCCCGGGCAGCTTTGCCGACTTTACCAATCGGACGATCAAATCGATGTCGGCCGGCGGCATACGGCCAGACCAGACCAAGCGCAACCAGATCAACGTGTCTGTCAACGGAATCGGTCCCATCCTCTACCCACTCGATGACGGATCGGCCAAGGCCGTCATCGAAAAGAGCCGAGAACATGCCTCTGGCCTATGGGAGCTCAGTGCCGACAAGTTTACGCTGGATGACTGCACAGACGCCGGTCTCCTGGACTGGTCCGTCTTGCAGCAGACCGCAAAGCAGTTTGCTGCTCAGTCTCTGGGCGTCACCAAGGGTGCAGGTGCCATTCGTCTCGTGCTCGGCAAGATGCTGATACAAGAGAGCACGTTGCCCAGCACAACTAGCCTAGAGTACGTTTGCCTGTGCCCTACAGTGCCACGGTTTACTTCCCCTAGCTGTTCAGTATTTGTGAACTAACACCATAGCACTTTTGCAGGCTCCCTGTAGTGCGAAATACGTTCGGCACGCTCGTCGTCCTTCTTCCCTCGCGCCATTACGAAGGTGATATCGTTGTCGAGCACCGGGGCCAGAAAAAGACGTTTGAAACTTGTGGGCGGCATCGCGACAACCAAGTCGGCCTCATGTGCTGGCATAAGAATGTTGCGTATACAGTGGGGCCCCTCTACATTGGCTATCGCTGGGCCATCACCTTCAACATGGTCCTCGATCTTCCCGTGACTCCACCCAGCGCTACCCTGTCCACGGACATTGTTCAGGCTCAGAGCGGTACCGATTCTCGGCTTTTCGCTGCTATGGAAGACTGGCTGCGAGTCATGAAGCTGGCAGCAGCGGTGAAAGACAAGAACCGGGCACATCTCGTTGCTGATCTTGCCAACATAATGGCAAAAAGGGCCGAGCTCGAAACAGAATTGGATGTGGCCAGCAGCACACCTGGCACCGATATCAATGCTGTCTCCCGAGAGATTTCATCCAGAGTTTACCGACTGGACATTGAAGCAAGCTATATCCAGGAAAAGCTTGATGCCCGCGACGACACCATGCGCTGCTTCATTTATGCTTTGGATCACGACTACAGTCAGACCACCCTATCCCCGGCTCGTTTGCTTGGCCGTGATGCTGCCGTTGTCAAGGCCCTTCGCCAAGTATCTGCTCATTTTCCTGTTGACGCCTTTCTGGCTACATTGGAGAAGCAGGACCTCGGCACCTGTGAAAGGAGCTATGGCCGCTTCCGTGCCCTCAGCCGGAGGCGGACATCTGAAGAAGACTTGCAAGCGGGCGAGAACACGTGGCATGAACTCGACCGCATTGTGTTCACATCGTGTGCCATTACAGAACTCGCAGATCTGGATGGTCACCAGATTGCAAAGAATCTCTTGATCGACCCTGAAGAAATTTACCAGGGAAACGTTTTCGAGGGCAAGGGCAAGCAGGTGGATTTTGACAAGGGCATCGGTAGGTTCGAGGTATGTCAATATTCTGATGAGGAGTTTGAGTGTCTAGCCGGAAATTTGTACTCAGGAAAGGTGTATCGAGAAAGAACACACAAAACTAACTTTCGACTTACAGGGGGGGCCCGCAAAAGCCACCCATGCTCACCAAGCGTCGGTACGTTATTATTTGATCCTACGGATCGCTGTCTACACATCTGACCACATGCTAACACTTTTTCTTTTCATAGAGCATTGTACTGTTTCCACGTGCCCATCTTGGCAACCTCGTTGAAACGGCACTGAGCGACGATTATCAGCGTCTGCATCACCAGGAATCTAAGGAGAATCTTCAAGGATTGGTGAAGTACTTTGCCAAAAGGTGTATCGACCACAAAGACGAAGCGGACTTGGACGCTCTCAAGGTCATCTGCGACCGTGTATGGTCCGAGGAAAAGTCCACCAACTCGGTCCGGGATGATCTGCCCGAACCAAAGATGCAGCTGGATACCTCCGAAGAACTTCTCAAGGCAGTGGTGCAGATGCGTGACTGGGCGTTCTTCAACATGATCGTCGACAAGTTGGAAGGGTGGATTTCCACTGAGGGTTTTTTCTCTTGGATCAAGAACATGACCGATGCCGAAGGAACGGCCGACGCCACCCTCTCCTTTTCCGAAGTGCAGCAGCCACTTCTCCGTGTCCTTCTTTCACAACATGCACTTGGACACGCGCTTGTAGGCATTGAAATATTCTGTCCGCTCCCACCGCCCGATTCAAGCGCCGAGACTGTGTCTACTCCAACCAGGCCTGACTATGAGGAATGGGCGTCGAATGCTCTCGACGCTTGTCTTTCAAAGCTCGATTCTTTCTCGCTCCGATTCGTCGACGGCTCCATGCTTGTCAAGCACTGCAACGCCCTCTATGGATTTGACGGCATCCAAAGACAGTACGTATAACCCACAGGTTGCTACTCTATTCATATATGATATTTAACATGTACCCACAGTCTTAATTCTTGCTTGCCAATGCAATATGAGAATGTGGCATTCTACCTCGGGTGTCTTGAGCAACTCGAATACATCGCCATGAAATTGGACAGTGGGGATGATAAAGAGCCGTGGCTCATATATCACCGTGTCCTCGTAAGGTACCTGATCCAGGACTTAGACATTTCGAATCTCATGAGCATGGAAGAGCTCAAATCGCAGCGGCGGTTTAGCTTGAACGCTACACGCATCGTCGCATTTCAACCAGCTCAGCCTCATCCTCACTTACTGAAGCAATTCGCACAGGGCTTGGATCCCATCATGCCAGACTGGATATTGTTCTTGTACCGGTCCCTGATGTGGTCCGGAGACATTGAAGCCCTCGACCTTGCCGAAATGCTGTCCCGCAAGATAACGGCCGGGGTATACAAATTGGGGCCGGGAGACCGGCGCGAGGCCATGATACGGAAACAGGACACGCTCAGGGAAATATGGATCCCGATTCTTCTCGAACTTTACCAATATTTGGATGACCAACGGTACTTCCACGGGCCGTCGCCAGCTCCGTCCATCGACGACGGCGAAGCCGTTGCAGAATATATCGACTCTGTCCCTGTCTCGGTATTGCCCAAGGCCCACGTCCGCCTCTTTGTGGCCGTTCTGGACACTTTCCTCGACTACTCCGTTGGCGTCCGTCCTGTCCAGCCGAACCCTCCTCCTGAACCATTGAACCATATCCCGGCTGGCTGCTGCCTGGACTGCGATGCTGTCAATGAGTTTATCGATGACGACTACCCTGAAACCATTGACATGGTTCTTAAAATCAACAAGAAGCGCCGCAACCACGTCGAGGCACAGTTGCGTATGCACGGTGTCAGCCTGAAGACGTGCACAGACAGGTCCACCTCTCCCCACACGTTCAAAATCGGCAAGCCGCGATACAGATACGATGTGGCCTACAAGGCGTGGGAGCAGCGACGGGCCGAGGCTGAGCAGGAACTGGACCAATTCCCTGAGGTCAAGCTCCGGGCTTACCTGGGCAACGACTACGACCGCATCATGTCCATGCAGCGGCTCACAGACCATGCCAACTCGCCCGGGGTGCTGCCGCAGTGGGACGGCCAAGTGCCAGGGGTGTCCCTGTTGACGGACCTGTGCAAAATCTATGACCCGGTCCTGCCCACGAACCCGCCCGCGCATGTTGTCGCGGCGGCCACGGATGCGCCAAAGTCCGAGCCTGCCGCAGTGCCAAAGACAGAGCCGGGGGCATCTGCTGAAGATGCGATTGCTATGCCGTCGTCGCCTGTCCGCAGAATCAAGAGGGAGGCGAACGACGACACTGCAGCGATGCCGCAGCAGAAGCGGAGAAGGTGAAGATGTTCGATGTGGCCGAGCAAGGTCTAATACGATGCAAATGCACGGCATCCGGTAAAATAAAAGATGCCAGCCTCAGACTTCCAACTGACGATGCTGCCTATCGGCCAAGCCATCGCTAATATCACGATATGAATATGACTCGCTTTAATCTCGTATCTCTTTTTGGTCTGCATCGCGAGGTCTTGGGGTTGATAAAAAGCTGAAGCCGAGAAGGAACTGGCAGAGTTTCCTCGGGCTTCCCTCAAGGAGTACCTTGGCGACGCCGACTTTAAGCGCATCATCACCATGTACACGCTGTTCAACCCGCCGGTCATCTGCGACCTTGCCAGAGGTACCGGATCGCGCGTCTTCCTGGCATCTACAGTCATTCGGCTGAAAAGTCGCCATTGAGGTGGTTGCGGCTGTCCTCCGTATTGATCGCGGGGTTGTGGGAGAAATTGTCGACATTTACAAAAGGGGGGGTCGCCGAACTGTCCTCCCCTGACTCTGGAAGTTAAGTCACATGGAAAAACAAGCAGGAATGTTGTCGTCGAAAAGGAGAAGTGCGCAGCGAGACGTCGTTTGCTATTTGCCTCGTGACGTAATGCCAATCTGTTTGCTAGAGAAATAAAATTGGAAGCTACGACCGAGTATCGGATCCTGTAAGACCACTAAACGCGTCCGGCGCGTCGCAATGTCAACACGCTAATTTGTCACTAACCTTTCTAGTGCAGGGGAGTGCCGACGCTTAAAACGGCAAACGCCGCACCCGCTAGTCAAGCAAACAACCCACTGAAAACATGCTGATGCAAGGCTGAAAGCAAAATCAAAACTTGATGAAGCGTAACTAGCAGTATCAATGAAAGAATACGTGAATAAAACAACGCAAAATCATGGTTTAGGAAAGAACATGTGCACGCTGTTAATGAGCAGAATACCTATAATTTCGTCTAGAAACTATAGGAATAAATAAAAGCTATGATATGATGAACATGTAGCCGGAAACCATTTTCAAGGCATTAAGTTTGTGATTTCATTGAAACGAAGCATAAGATAAAAAGCTATCACAAAAAGTTCTATTTTTTTTTTTCTGAAAAAGAAGAACCAAGAATAAAGTTTAGAGTAAATAATAATCAAGGTGAGTAGATAATATTTACAAAATTCGTCCAAAGTTCTCATTTTCTCTACGCCGCGGATGAAATATGGTAGTTTTGTTTGTCGGTTGCCATATTTAGCCGCGACTTACGACATACACGACAGGACTTTGTTCTTGTCAACCGTCGCACTGGTGCCTGGATCTAGGATATTTAAGGTGAGTGTTTGCGGCACAGCATGTGGGCATGTCTGCTGGAATTGAAATAGATTGTATAAATAGGGCAGTGCAGGCGGCACAGAAGAATATTAAGCTAATTTACCAGAACTCTTCACCGTGACTTTGTCTGGCCGAGCTCTTTCTGACCAGACATCGTTTAATAAATAAGATTGCCCTACAGAAGGGCCTTGGTAGGTACCGCAGCCAGGGTAGAGGTTGTCGTGGTCGCGTCGTTCAAGGGCGCCTTCACGACCTTGACAATGACATACTTTGTCGTGTCCTTGCTCGACTTGAACGAGTCTGTCAGATACAGTGGATTCGATGCGTTGACAGCGACGGCCATCTGCCCGCCGTGGGAGCCGCAACCCAGAAGAGTCTGGGCCTTGACGCTGTCCGGCACCTGAGAGAGATCGCCGTTCGCACCGCCGTCAATGGTGTAGGCAATGTCATCGTACGCCACAGTCGAGTTGTACCGGGCGGTCAGATGCTTGGTGAGGACCAGAACCGTACCCGTCTGCAACACCGTCCAGTCGCCGCAGTTCGGGAAGCCGGACAAGCGATGCAGCAACTGATCGCCACCGTTGAAGCGCTTCCGAATATCCACGGCAGCGGCCAGCAAGTCAGCGGTGGCGATATTCTGAGACTCGCCATCTGGATCGCCGTAACAAATACGGCGGTCAGTATCATCGCAGTCTGTTGTGGGAAAAGCTGGGAAGCCTGACACAAGGCCGCCGGAAAGGATAAGGGCTTTGACAAGGAAAGAAGGCATTTTGGGTGGTGGTAGTATTCCGACAGTTGGATATATTGAAGGTCGTTGAAGCTGCTGTTTCCGCTACTACTGGCTGTGAAGACGTCAGGATACGATCGGGGGACATGATGGGTTGCTCGTTTTATACACAAATTCAACAGCTCAATGGCCTCAAAGTCTCGCGATGCATCCCAAAATGAGATACGAGATCGATTCATGTTATAATATCGATCATGGCTTAGCCAGTAGGCAGCATCGTTGTTGGAAGATCGAGGCTGGCCTCTTTTATTTTGCCGGATGCGTCTGTTGGTAAAGGTAAAAATATATTGTGTAACGATAAATGAGTGCCTTGAATAAAATAAAGCATGAGATTTCGTTAGACGCTTTTTTCTTGTTTTTTTTTTTTCTCTTTTCTCTTTTCTCTTTTCTCTTTTCTCTTTTCTCTTTTCTCTTTTCTCTTTTTCTTTTTCTTTTCTTTTTTTTTTTTTTTTTTTTTTTTTTTTTTTTTTTTTTAAATTTTATAAAAAAAAAACAAAAAAAAAAAAAAAAAAAAAAAAAAAAAAAAAAAATTAAAAAAAAAAAATA
>WNYC01000053.1:0-121534 GCA_021396375.1 Sporothrix mexicana
CGCAAAGGGCGGCCGTCACCCCAGCCGCCGCGCGGCCCGCTCAGGAGCGCCCGCGCGCCCACGACCCGGGCGTCGTACTGCACGTGGATGGTCCGCTTGTCGACGAGCCGCACGTCGGTCACTCCCTCTAGCCACGGCCGGCGCATAAACGCCGCGGCCGCGGCGGCCCCGTCATCGCCCCCGTCGTTGCGGCCGTCCTCGCAGGACACGATGAGGTCGAGGCGCGCGCCCCTGTTCGTGACCCGCTCGCACTTGAACTCGGTTGTGCGCTCGAGGTGGCGCATCACGTCGTCGACCGACGACGCGACAGCAGCACCATCAGCAGCACCAGCTGCGCCGCCCGGCACCAGGTCGAACTCGGCGCGCGACAGGACCAGGCTCGTCTTCAGGTTGCGGACCAGCGGGTGCGTCCCGAGCGTGCGGTTCAGCTTGGTCTCGCAGCCCGTGCACGTCATCCCGGAGATGCTAAGGATGACGTGCTCCAGTTCGTTGTTGTTGCCGGTCAAGACGCCCTTTTCGAGGTCTACATCGGCGTCTTGCGTGCCATCCACAGGAAAGATTTCAGTCGACGTCGCAACAGGTCCGGTACCCGGCTCCTTCTCGTCGCAGCAGGAATCCGCGCAGCAGCTTGCTGCGGCGCTGCGCACAGACGCCGGCTTGTCTCCGCAGCACCCGTCATCACCGTCACCCGCACAACACCCAGTCTTGGGGCCAGGCTGCTTGTTCTTCTTCTTCTTGGCAAACGAGGCGCAACGACCTCCATCGTTGTTGCCAGTAGCGCAGCACGAATCGATCGAGGCAGATGAGCGCGGCAGGCTCTTCGCTGCGCGCCGACCGAATCGAACTGTCGCGCCGCGCCGCGGCGGGCAGCACGACTCCTGCCCGAGAGCCACCAGGGCCTTGCAGATGCAGCCGAGCGCCGCGAGCCGCGCCGCGTACGTCTTGCGCGTGCGGCGGACGTGGTCGGCGCACGGCTTGCCGTCCTTGCCGCGACTGCAGGCGGCGGTCGAACCAGAGCCAGGCTCGGAGCCGATCAGAACCGTGCCGCTGGCGGCACTGCTGGCCGGCTCCTCGTTTTTGCAGGCGCGCAGCGCGAGGCGCTCGAGGCAGGACTCGTCGCAGCACGGGGCGGGCTTGCCCGCGCAGCAGTCGTCGACAACGTCGTCGTCCTGCTCTTCTTCACCTGGTCCGCCGCAGCACGCGTCCAGGCAAGACGGCGAAGCAGGTTGAACGGTTATGCCAGTCTCTTTGGCCAGGCCAGGATTTGACGCATCGCTGCCGCAGTCGCCGCAGCAGCTGTCTCCGCCATCGTGGGCATCGTCGTTTTCAGCCCAGTTGCTAATTTGCATTCTGTGCTAAAGAAGGAAAGGGATATGGCAATACGATGATGAGTAGTCGTCTCGATTTAAAGAGCTGCAATGTCGCCATAGTGTTCATGTTGATACCAGCGTGGAGGTGCGGACTGCCTGGAAACACAGGCACCCGTGCATTCGGTTGGTGGCTGCGCAGCTGACTGATTGATTTGCTTGGTTGATTGAGACTTTTCCACTCAGTCGACTCACGTGAGTCTGCAGGTCTATGAAGGTAGTGGTCCAACGGGCATACAGAATCATTCAACATGTAGCTCTATGTCACATGACGGAACATCTCGTCTTGGGATTGGATTAAATAAGCCATTTAAATTCAAAGAAAAGGGGACTGACTAGAATGGCCCCAACTTTTGGCAATAATGCCCTCAAAGGGCTCCGCAGAGAAAAGATCAGAGGAGAATAGACAGAAGCTAGAAACAGTTCACTGAGGGGCTTAATGAGGCAAGAATTCACTTCAGGAAATGTATATTTAGATTAGCAATAGTTGCCCTATCGGGTTACCGCCGGGCGCTAATAAATTGTATGTATGTATGTATACAGCTATGTGCGAATTCGACGTCCTTTTTTATTACACTTTAAGAGAGACTTTTATGGTTAAAATCTGAGTTACACAGTATCGATTATACTTAAATATACTGGATAAATTATCACGTTGACAACCGTTTCACCTTCCATAATAAAGGCAATTCCCATGAATTCAGCAGACCGAGCGTGGAAGTGCGGAGTGCATGTGGCTCCACTACCAATTGGACACTAATTGGACCCCGCAAACGAGACCACCGCATTTCGCAACAAAGCTATGGCGAATAAAAATGGCCGAGAACGAGGCGATATTTAAGCCGACCTGGTTATTTTCTACTGCTATTTGCCAGCATGGGGTATTTAATAATAAAAAAAAAATAAAAAAAAAATAAAAAAAATAATAAAAAATGACAAACGATCTAACAAATCTGATGTTATTTACAAAACTGTCATGACACAACATTATGCCCACCATGACCCGCCTCACCGGATTGTTGCAATGGTGCTCACGTCATCTATGGCTTCGAGATTCCACAACGACTTGCTCGCGGCCTCTGCGTCACCCAATACCTTTGAGACCTGGTCGAGAAACTTCTTCTCGAGCATGGCATCGTCCATAGGCACTTCGATACTGCCAACTGCATGCGCCACGTGTTTTTTCAGCTCCTTCCCATCAGCCAGGGTCAATGTAACGACTGTTTCATCCGCTGCCAGAGCTGGATCAATCTCCGCCTGGATAAGATCCCGGACAGCAATCACCTCGCTGCTTGCTACGACACTGTTTTCGTACTCGGAAGGCGTTGCCTTGCCAAAGATCAGCCCGCATGCGCCGCTATGAAACACGCTGAACTTTGCCTCCAGACCGTCCTTGGGCGTCCGCTTGCCCGTCAGTTCGAGAACCAGCGGGTGCACCCTGGCCGTGACAGCTGTCACATCGGCAAGCTTCAGGCCTTTCTGGGCCATATCAACGTGGAGCTGCGCGCATGCGTCGATAATTGGGTGGATCACAATGCCACAAGGGAACGGCTTGAAGCTATTTCGCAACACTTCCCAGCGGCCGGCCTGAATGCTTGGCAGCCCTAAAGTGGCAGCGTCACCACCGTCTCTTTCCCCAGGTGTCCCAATGTAGCTTGCCAGTCTCTGCTGGACGTCAGGCTTGGACGAACTTACGACGTTGGCCCAGCCACGCTTCGCCTCCAATGCCTGCACGCTACTTGTGTAGCCACCCTGGGCCATGATGGCTGCAAGTAGGCCTGACTGGGCTGCGCGCCCCGGGTGGAAGGACTTGGTGTGCGAGCCAAACATCTCGCGAAGGCCCACAACCTGTGTTGCCGCCAGGCCAATGGCATGCGCCGTCTCTGGTGTCGACAGGTTGAGAATCTTGGCCACGGCCACGGCAGCGCCGATGGAGCCAGTGGACGAAGTGATGTGCCAGCCCACATCGTAGTGCTCCGGCCAGACTGCGAGGCCGACCTTGCACTCGGCCTCGATTCCTGCCACCAGAGCCACAATCAGATCCTTACCCGACACGCCCTTCTTCCACTCAGCCACGGCGAGGAGCGCGCTGGCAACCGGGCCTGTTGGATGAATAATGGTGTCCAAGTGCGTATCGTCGTAGTCGTGTACGTGCGAGGCAATTCCATTGATCAATGCTGCGTGCTGGGGATCGGCTCTCAGAGGCTCTTCATGGCCGAGCAAGCTGGCAGTCGGAGCACCAAAAAGCGGCTGCAGGGTTTGATACTGGGAGGTCAGTTGCATCGACATGGTAGATGATAGATTGGAGAACATGCGACGAGGCACGGATAGACTCACAGCAATGGTTGTTGCCGGGTGTGTACTTCCACCGATGGCACATCCAACCCAGTTGTAGAAGCTGCGCACAGCTGCGCGGACGACATCGTCGGGCAAGTCGGCATACTCGAGCGATTTCGACCAGCTTGCAAGACGCTGCGTGGCCATTGTAGAGGGGGGTGGAAGCTGAGCTGGCGAGATATTGAAGGTGGGCGGGAAACAAAAGAATTAAGAAAAAAAAAAAACAGAAGAAAAGAAACAAAACAAAACAAAACAAAACCAAAAACTGCGCGGTGTTGGGAGCGGGTGAGAAAAGGCAATACCAGACGAGCAAAGGACGTGTCTAATGTATAATGAAGTCAACTTGCAGACGTCGATGAGCTTGGTAAGAAAGAGAAGAAGACTATGGAGAGCTCTTGGTATCTCGAGCTAATTGCTCTGTTTTGGTACCAGGCGCCGAACTCGGATCGCTCATATGCTGAGCTGTTTTCGAAGAGAGTTCTTTTTTTTTTTTTTTCGATGAGTGACGAAATGTTGGACCTTGCCCAGGCATTGCCGACGTAAGCCAGTGTGCAGGTGTGCCTGTGGGGGGGGATCTTCGGTAATTCCGCGCCCTCCTCGGCAGTGCCATAATGTTGGGGCCACATCGCAAACGAGGTCTCCCCTTTCTCCTCATTTTATTTCATTTGCAACCAGGATTTTTCCAAAATCAAGCAGAAACTACTGGATTGACACGGTAGTAATTTTTTGATGTTTTTGTCAAGAAAAAATGGCCAATAAGTAGAAAGTACATCTTTGCGGGGGCGAGAGGCGGTCAGCCGTGGGCAAAGTCTTGCTTGGACATGACACTTTTTGAAATCCTACAATGCCTCTAAACAGGAGCATGACATGCACGGGTCACGGATCGGTGTTTGACTTCTTGGAACTAGTTCTGTCATATTGGTGATATTGGTTGGGTCCAATCTTAAAATCTATGCTCGACAGCACTTTGAGGACCGTTGTCAATACTGACTGTGGATCAGCTAGTATACACGTTCAATCTCGCATCCTGAAGAGGCACTTGATTTTTGTACTGGTCCAATAAAGACTCTGCCAACCACCTTGTTGTCCCAGCTGCCATTTTCACGCACCCAACGACGCACTCTGACTGCCATTTACACTCCTGATGCCTGGATGGGAACGGTCTTGTTCCCGGCAAGCTCCACCTCTGTAGCCGTTGCAGTATTTGTGGCGTGCACCTCTGACTTTTCCATGATCTGCCGTGCCCCCTGACCACGTGGCATGCGTGCAGCGACTGAAACCGTGTCGAAGATGCTCTTGCTGTTGAGGAAAATGGCGTCGACCTCTTCAAGCCGCCGGCTATTTGTTTCTGGGAAGAAGAAGTACACAGCTATTTGGTCAGAATGGCAACGGTGATATTTTCAGGCAGACAGAGGACACTTACCTGGGAAAGTCAAGAACCAGTTAATCGCAGCAAAGATAATGTAGTACCGGTGAGAGATAGTAGATAGTCCAACAGGTGTCACCTCAGCCACGACCTGATATTGTTAGAAAGCAGCATTCCATGTTTCACACTAAATGGGCGGTGATCCTACAAAGTTAAACAACCAAGCGGTGCCTACATTAAAGACCGTTGTTAGTCAAGACTCAAAGTATTTGTCAAAATATTTGTCATATAGACAGGAAATGTTCTCACCTGTGGACATGGCAGTGATGGGTACACGGTAGCTGAGCGGTGAGATTTCGGCCGCGTAAAGAAAGGTGAGACCGAGGAAGCCGGTGGGGAAGAAGAGCGAGAACAGAAAAATAAAGGCTGCGGCGGCACCGATGGCGGCAGTATTTTGCGACTGTGTGGATGCGCCAGCGATGATGGCCATGCACATACCCATGCCAAATGCTGAGAAGAGCATCAGCTTTCGGCGACCAAAGCGGTCAACGGTGAGAACGCCGATGGGAGAACAGATTGTTTGCCAAGTGAACACGGACGCCGACACAATGCGTGCCGTGGTTTTGGCCAGGCCCAGATCCTCGGTAAAGATGGTCGTCTGGTAAAACGCAAGGGCATTAATCCCTCCCATCTGTTGGAAGCACTGGGCTGCACAGGCGAGACAGGTGCGCTGGAAGAGCCGCAGTGGGCCGTTCTTGAGGATGTGGCGGAACTTGGCCTGGCCAGCGAGCTCAAGCGACAGCTGGATCTCCGAGATGGCCATGTTGATAGACGCTGCATCGGGGTCCGTATCATTGAGATCAGCCAAGACTACACGGGCCTCTTCTTCACGATTGTGCTGAACCAACCAACGAGGCGACTCGGGCATGAACGGTGTGTTGATAAGGATGAAGATAGACCACAGGATGGACAGTGCCATCGGAAACCGCCACGCCACCGAGCCGCTGTGGAAGGACATTCCCAGGTTGACCCAGCCGCCGATAGCCAAGCCAGCCGAGATGAACAGTCCTTCCAGCATCACCGCTGCACCGCGATGGGCAGCTCCGGAACATTCGGCCTGCCAGTTGGGTGCTGTTGCAGTGAGGTGGCCAAATCCAAAGCCAGAGATAAGACGGCCAACAATGAGCTGCGCCAGAGAGAACGAGGTGCACTGAAGAATGGCGCCGACAGCGTTGGTGGCCGCGGCAAAGAGAATCGTCTTCTTGCGGCCTAGCCGGTCACCTAGCCAGATGCAGTCGATACAACCAAAGAAACAACCGAGCGTGTACATGGCGACAACGGTTCCTTGAATAGTCGAGTTGTGCGTCTTAACAGACCCCGTCGTCGTTGTTGTGTCGATCTGGGGAAACGTCGCAATCCAGGACGGCAGTCCGAGAAGACCGCCGGCCACAGAGTTGTTGTATCCGAACCTAAAAGAGCAACCACAAAGTCAGTGCTCTGTTGTCCTTTTTTGTCCTCTTGGTATGGGTTGCAAAACTCACAAAATGTAGGACGGCATAATCACCGCCCAGATTTGGGCGGCCTGGAGCTTGGCTCCACGAAGGTTCATGTATGTCATCGCAGTGTATGGGGCAAGAGATTTGTGATGTCAAGTATTGATGAATCAAAACATGTCGTCGGGATAACTCAGGTTGGAAACGGGCTGGGCTTTGTATTATCTTCAGCTCAACGTATTGCTCGTCTTTCCTTCACCCAGTGTGTCTTGGGAGCTAAGAGCGGACCAGGTACAACCAGCAGTTACCTCCACCAAATGTTAGTTTACTTTGATGAGTGCCGGTGAGGGGAAGCTTCGATGTCCATAAAATACACAGGAGTGAGCATATCCGCATCCCCAATCACTTTGCAGGGACACATCTAGGGGGCGGCTACAAAATCGGGCACCTTCTAAGAGAAGCTTGCATCCGGGCTGTCAGACCCACCATGTCGCGAGATCGCCCAAGTTTTTGCCCTTAATACACTGTCTCCTACCTGGACAAACCCAGTTTTCGTGCACAACCCCAGTGTGGGGATCGGTAGACAAGCTACGGCATACGTCGTAGTGGTGTGGTGCAATGAGTGGGCCCACGATGTGACTGTGGATGTTGATTGCGTCGGCGGAATTGCCGCTCTGTTCGGCAGACCCGGTGGCACTACCGATGGCAATCGCCCCTCAAAGTCTGCAGAGTGTATGGTTGAGAGGTGCACCTAATCTGTAGGACCCTGCTGACTAGATACTACTTTTCTTCGGAATAATCAACACCGGCCGTGTTTCCGTATTTCGCCATCTTTCATCTTTTCATCTTTTCTCTTACCGTCATTCGAGAGAACTCGCTTGCCACGATTAAGCTCTCTCCACGTGTTGGAAAATGATTAATAAGATATGTTTACTAATAGCTGACATGTTCACTGCTGTCTGATAGCATAACCATAAAGCATCGGCTGGTCGAGCCCTGTGACAGCACGAGTTCTTAGTCCAGTACTGAGAGCCGTGGTTGCCTGGCCCGACCTCTGCCCCTCCAAGCTGCCGGAGGCAAGGTCATCACATAGCACGACACCCAGAACTACCTACTGCCAACAATGATGTCCGCGTCGTGCTACGAGGATGTGCGGCGTCACATGTTTGACCCCGACTCAAACTACGCCCAGATCCAGGAATTTCACCGCTACTTCTAGGTGCCCAGTGCCGACCACTGCAGTATCAACCCGGCTGTACCCCACGGGCCTTTTCCACAGTACGCCATCGCACAGCTGGTCGACTGGGTAGAGCATGGCATTGCGCCGCAAACGCTCAACTATAAAACGCGAAGTGGCTCCAGCACGTAAGAGACTGTCTGCATGTGGCCGTCTGCACCTGTCTGGGATGCCAGTGGCACGTTTAACTGAGAACGCACGCCGAAATTTGCCGAGAAAAACATTCAAATGCCTGATGCGTGGAAAGTCCCCATATTCTAGATAGTGTCTCTAAGCAAAGTGAAACTTGATGATATACACGGTTTTGCTCACACTCATTTCGCTCAGTTCATGTAGAAACTATCAGGTGGCATGGCATCCATAGCCAGGAAAATACTATCCTGCATCCAAGTTTCCGCGTTGATTTGATAGTCTTCTAAAACGGACTCAAAGTTGTCCCACACCCCGCTGTCAAGGCTAGCATTCAGGCTGGGTTCAGTTGGTTCAGTGCTGGAAGGTGGGAGCATTGACCCAGCTGCTGGCTGTGGTACAACGGGAATGCCGTTCACGCTGCTGTTGTTTCTGTTTGGTGGCGCGGCTGGATCGTACGCTTCGATGGTGGCAGCAACGAGACTTTCAAAGGCGCTTCGTACCTTACGGGCGGCCGTCCAGCGTTCCGCAATGGTGTACAACAAGGTGCTGCAGGCGCGGATGTCGCTACTGAATTGCACATCAAAGACAGATGGGTCCTGGCAGAAGCAGTAGACCATCACAAGGCCTGCCACAAACGTCGCGTGGAGGGCCAGGAGTGAGTATGAGATATAGGACTGGTTCTCATGGTGGCGCTTGTACAGCTGACAGATCTGGCCCGCCGAGTAGATGACCTGTCGAAACTCGGGCTGCGCCGGTGTGAGCGATGGCAGGAAGGGAAGAAAGAGCAGCAGCAGTGCTTTGTGGTATTGGGCCATATGGTACACAGTTGACGTGTATGGGCCGGCGTCTTGAACTTGCGGTATATTGGCCTTCCACGCCTCGAGGGCCTGCCGCAAGTGGGTAATTTTGGGGTCATCGATGGCGCTCAAGGGTATGTCGACGCGGCACACTGTCCGAGAGATGCGGGACTCGAGCTGCTGCATCTTGACAATATGGATGGCGGCGGTGAGTGAGGTAAATTGGTGTGGGTTCTGCTCGGCCGCGACCAAGGCGTCACGGATCTCCTCATCCGTTTCCAGACCATCGTCAATGTTTGCAGGCAGTTCAACGTCAATCTCCCAGTCTGCTACAGCACATGGCCGCCCAACTGTACGTGCAACGGACCGCTCCAGCATGTATGCGGTCCAGAAGATGCGTTTCCGCCGCTGGTCCAACAATGGTGAAGAAGTGCTCGACTTGCGATGCAGTCCACAGTCAAGGCAGTGCCGCATTGTTGTTCCAATCATCCACCTCGACTGGTCAGTGTTCACGTTGCACAAAATTTAAAAACAAAATGCAAAATAAATGGCGAGGAACCCTCACCAGATGCCGGGGCCGGTTGGTGATCGCAACTGATAGATGGAAAGAAGCAGCATCGACTCGAGGTTCTCGAGGGTTTTCACACATAGGATTGCATCCATGTCGGACAATGCTGCAGAATAGTGTGCCTGGTACTCAGTTAGTTGAAGATGGTAGGATGGGACAAGGATGTAGCACAAGTTTTTCACCTCTGGGTTGGGGCAGTCGTGGTCATTTGCGAGCTGCAAGTATCGCGCGCCGATTGCATATACGAGGTGCAGGATCACGTAGTCGAGATGAATTGGGCCTCGGCGACCGGATGACTGGTGAGCGGGCCGAAGATTTGCCCGGTTTGTATTCAGTGCGGCAACGCGTCGCCTCGGTAGAAACGCATGCTTTGGGTGCACTCGGAAGTAGAAGCCTCGATGAGCTTGTCGGCGATCTCGTCGCTGGGCATATCGGCTTGGACAATCGTCGTGCCTGAATCTTGTTGTCTCGTAGGCGCCAGCAGTGACGCGGTAATATTGTCGGTCCGGCCTGTGGAAATGGGATCCGGTCGAAACGGCGTCCTGGGCGGGACATTGATGGTCGACTTGATGAGCTTCGCAAGTGGGAATCCGCTTGATGTCCCGAGATATGAGTTGGGCGACAAGGCCACGAATCCCACGCCAGCCTCAAGGCACGGCTCAGAATCCTGACCAACAGCATCTACAGCTTCTTCCGGAGAGACAGTTGTCGAGTTGCGTGGGCTCTGTCGCGTTCGGTCACCGTTGTCGTTTTGTTGGTTGCTGGCTGTTTCCAGATCTCGGGATGCAATGGCACCTTTCAGCTGGGCAATCTGGCTTTCCAATGACCGCACATATTCTGCCGGATACATCTGGTTGTTGCCGTATGAGCAAGACTCTCCGGCACAGACGCAATTGGAGCACGACGGGAACTCATTGTCGCATCGTTGTTTGCGGCTTTTGCATCTGCGACACGCCACGGCGCTCCGGTGGCGGCGCTTTGCGGGCCGTCCCGACTCCAAGTGTGTTTCCTGCCCCATGTGAACAGAGCTTTGGACGTGTTCAAATCAAGCCCAGACGAAGCATTTTTGTGTACCTGCGTCTTGAATTGTCCACGTCTGATCATTGGCAGCGCGAGGCTGATGCGGGGGAAATGAGTGTCAGATGAGTGGTAAGCGTGACGTGTCATGTGACCATTGTTGTATGTCGTACTTGCTCTCACTACGAGATGCGTTCGGCGGCGATGGACTCAAACCATTTATGCTTGCCACGCATCCTTTTGTAGTGGTTGGTAGAATGTATAGTTTTATTTGTCTTTTCTGTCATCTTGACACGTTTGCCAGGGCAGATTCTTTATCTTTTCACAAAGACGTATTTGACTCCCCCCCCCCCCCTTTTTTTTTTTTTCTTTCTTTTCTGTTTTCTGTATTAGCTCTGTTTATTGATGAGAAAAGTACAATTTCACACACAAAAAAAAAATAAAAAAATAAAAATAAAATATCAATCACACTACCTGCTTTTCTAAATGAGGATGCACTTCAGATGCTGGAACGATCTAAGGTCTGTCTTTGTTGAAATTACAGGTCAAACCGTATCCGGACGTCAACCGCTCTATGTTCAAATTCTCTCTTCTTGCTCTGCCTACCAACCACGACCAGCAAGCTTGTCCTCCGTCTTGAGGCTGCGGACATTAATGCCGACCATGGCCTCGCCCAGACCCTCGCTGCACTCGGCAAGCACCTGGGCGTCGCGGAAGTGGGTGGTGGCGCGCACAATGGCCTTTGCGCGTTGAGCGGCATTGCCAGACTTGAAAATGCCGCTGCCAACAAACACGCCATCGCAGCCGAGCTGCATCATCAGCGCCGCATCGGCAGGCGTGGCAATGCCACCAGCAGCAAAGTTGACGACGGGCAGACGTCCAAGCTCGGCCGTCTGGCGCAGAAGTGCCGCATCGCATTCCAGCTCGCGGGCAAGGGCACGGATGCCGTTGTCGCCCGACTGCTTCAGGACGGCCTGGGCAGCCGCGATATCGGCACGGACCTGGCGCACATGCTTGACGGCCTCAACGACATCGCCCGTGCCAGCCTCGCCCTTGGTGCGGAGCATAGCTGCGCCCTCGGCGACGCGACGCAATGCTTCCCCGAGGTTGCGGCAGCCGCAGACAAAAGGCACCGAAAATGCGTCCTTCTCGACGTGGAAGGCATCGTCGGCTGGCGTCAGAACCTCGCTCTCGTCGACGTAGTCCACGCCCAGCGACTCCAGGATCTGGCACTCGACAAAGTGGCCGATGCGCGCCTTGGCCATGACCGGGATCGTCACGGCGGCCTGGATAGCCTTGATCATGCCAGGGTCGCTCATGCGCGCCACGCCGCCAGTGGCCCGGATATCGGCAGGCACGCGCTCCAGGGCCATGACAGCACACGCGCCTGCCTCCTCGGCGATGCGTGCCTGCTCGGCATTGGTCACGTCCACTGAGCGCGTTAGACCGGCAATAAGTACAACCATCAGATAACAGGGGCAGTCTTACTAATAACACCACCCTTGAGCATTTGGGCCAGGCCCGCCTTGACCGTGAAACTGGAGGTCTGGGTGGTGTGCGTTGTGCCATTTGGCGCTATTTTGCCGGGAACGTTGCCGGGACTTTTCAAGGCAGAGCTCTCATTGGTGGACGCCATTTCTGGGGCGGTTTTGCGAGTCAGGATTGGCTGTGGCCGAGCGATGTGCTTTCCTGTGTCTGGGCGAGGGTGAGAGGGTGCGTTTCAAGGCTGGAAAGGACGTAGAAACAAGGCTGAAGCTTTTGTTGATGTTTTTGACAGAGTTCGTGATGATTTTTTGACTCGTTTTCTCCCGCTCTGCCCCTTTTTCATGCCCCTCGCTCCCAGTCCGATATTCGCCGGGCTAATGCCGATCTGGCAACAGACTCTGCACTTTCGCGCGCTGCGATTGGACAGACGAATCGCCTGTCTGGTGGCCGTCCGTTATGGTTGGCTTGCCCGGTCGAAGGGTACTTGGTACTTGCGTGGTACGTCAGCACGACAGACCGACCGTCGGCCGTCTGGGTAGAATGTGAGTCATTTTCGTGTATTTTGGAAAGACTGCCGCGGGGTGCGATTCGTCGACTAAATTTTTTTGAAAAAAAAGGCACAGAAAAATAACATTACATAAAAATAAGGAATAAATTAATTATAATAAAATACAACGGCATCAACGGGCACTGGACAGATTGCCGTATCTCCCGTCAAGCCAACATCGACGCAAGCATATCTGAAGCAACATGGTCATTACCGTCGGGGTTCTGGCCCTACAGGGAGGCTTTGCCGAGCACGTTGCGATGCTAGACAAGGCAGCGGCCGCACTCAACAGCCACAATGTCCCGAAAGAGACGGTCAACACCGTCACAGTCCGCACTCCGGCGGAGCTTGCCGGGTGCGATGCTTTGGTAATACCAGGCGGGGAAAGCACGACTATGGCCCTCATTGCAGAGCAGTCAGGACTGATGGAGCCGCTGCGAAAATTTGTCCGGTAGGTCGAGGTCTCGCATGCAGCTCATCTCTTGTCCATATCTCGTACATCGCCACTGACAAATGCCGCAGAATCCATAAGAAGCCAACCTGGGGCACATGTGCCGGACTCATCTTTTTGTCCAAGGAAGCTACCGGTGCAAAGTCTGGCGGCCAAGAACTGGTTGGTGGTTTGGACGTCCGAGTTCATCGCAACCACTTCGGAACGCAGAAGCACAGCTTTGTGGCCGATATCCACATGCCCGTGCTGACCTCTGCAGACTCGGAGACAGAGGGTGCGCCATTTCCGGGCATATTCATCCGTGCTCCGGTTGTGGAGGCTTTGTTGCCATCGTCAAAGGTAGTGGGTGGCCCTGCAGCCCATCAAGCCCCAGCCGTTGAGGTTCTTGCCACGTTGGAGAACGGCGACATCGTTGCCGTGAGACAGGGCAATGTCCTGGGAACAAGCTTTCACGCCGAGCTAACAGCCGATTATCGTCTACACCGATGGTGGTTACAGCAGGTAACGAACCAAGAGAGATAGCACACATCAATAGATTCGACAAGTGTTTCATAATGTAAATAAAATTCAGTCATATGTATGACAGATCCACCAATTCAAGCGCCAGACAGCCGGTCAAGAACATACTGGTTGGAAAACATATTCTCGGAGCGAACAAAGTCTTCCCAGTAGTACTCCAGGTCTGGGTGCAGATGGCTAAAGTTGAACGGGTCTATGTGCACAGTCTCGGGTGCCATCGCCGTGTCGGTAGGAGTCTGGCTAACAGCTGGTAGAAAAGGGCCATCTCCAGCTCCGTTTCGACCGTAGGTATCATTCATGGGCCACATTGGGTGTTTTGATGGCTCTGACTCGCCAGATACTACTGCTGGACCGACACCGGAGCCAGAAGGTGTAGGCCAGCCGTTGTTCAATTCTGAACCACGCGAGATCAATGTTGTCAGCGGAAGTGCAGAGGAGGGCTGAAACTGGTGGCTGTTATGTTCATGTCGGCCTGCAATACCGGGTTGAGGCGAACTGGCTCGAGTGGGCTCTGCGGGATGGATTGCAGCGTTCTTCTTCCGACCGAGCGCCTGGAAGATATTGCGGACCCATGCGGCATTGGAGTACATGGTAGATAGGCTTTTCATGGCGATCATGCACAGGCTTAACTGGTGCTCGGCAGACGGCCCCCGAATGGCGTGCATGAGCATGGCGCCGAAGAGTGCCGAAGTGCTGTGGCCAATATGATTAGCAATCACATAGTGACAATGCAACGTGGAATGGCACGTCGCCTGAAAATCATGTGCCACTTCACGTACTAGAATATGGGGCAGTGGTAGATGGATTTGTAGTTCATGATGGTGTCGGTAACGCGCGTGATGACGCCTGCAGCGTGGAAGACAATCTTCCATGAGGGGGCATCATTCTCCATGGAGGCAGCCTGGTTGTTTGGTAGAAACTGTGGCCGATGGATAAGAAGAATGATGTTGCTAGATAATACAATAATGATTATTAAAATAAGGCCTTGTGGCAACGGGCGTTCAGTGGGAGTCTTCTTACTTGTACATGGCTTCTAGCAAGAGTGCTTCGAACGGTATAGTTTCTGGGTCGTGACTCTCATGATACTGGAGCAACTCTGGCAATGTGTCTTTCCAGTTGTCGAGATCCTCTATGAGCTTTGTCTTATGGTTGTTATCAAGAGGGTGGGTAGCAGATCTTGGCATAAAACGGCTTCCCATAACCTGGCGGTCTTGTGCAAGTCAGCAGATATTGAAGAAGTGTAGAAAATAAGAATACCTAGAAGCGAACGCACATATCTCTGCAAGACGAGCCTGGTGGATGCCGAACAAACGAACGTCTTGGCCGTGGTGATCCTCAAAGTCATCCATCGCCAGCGGTTCAACGTCGCAATCCAAGTCGTTGATGATCAGCGGCTTGCCCACCCCGCTGGAGAGTTGCGAGTCTCGCGACTGTTTCAAAAGCGAGGTTAGTAGATCATATCAACACATTGCTGCCATGCTCATCACCCCAACGTACGTAAAGCGACCACCAGATGCGTTTCCACAGCTTCCTGTCGTCATCCTTTAGAGAGGATCTCGCCGTACTCCGGTGCATTCCCATATTCTGTGCCAGTCGTACAGCCAAGCTCAGCCACGTCCAGCAGTCCATTGTCGAGTTGGGACGGAACCACATGTGGTGCAAAAGGAAAGCGACTTGGACGCGGGCCAGAGGGTCGCCGTTGCCGTCATTTACACCAGCATCGTCTTGGTCTTCCTCATCATCCTCTTCGAAGAAAAGGCACTTTGCTCGCAGATACAGTTTCCGCAGACAGGCCTGGCGGCTGTCAAATCCAGCGCGATAGATGACGGCCTCGGGTGCGTGGATGGCTCCAGCATAGAAGACTGCCGCAAGAAGGAGTGGTGACGCCGTGTTCGTGTCAAAGGCCGACCGAAGCCTTGACTCGCACATAATTGGGTAGAGCGTTAGGTGATGTCGGCAGTACGCGTCTAGTAAGGCACGTCTCACGGGCGATGCTAACTGTGTCTCGACTGTAAATGACTGTTTGGGTGTACGAACGCGAATCGATGGCCGCCGTGTTCGTGAACTCGCATCTTCCTGGCCGTTTGACTCGTTTGGTGGAACGGGTATGTGCAGGCTCGGCGAGTGTGCTTCCGACTGTGATGATGGCGATGTGTTGTCGAGAACTGCTGTCGTTGACCCTTTACTACTGGCCTGTGCCTTCCACTGGAGAAAGTAGGACAGATTCCACGACTCGCCTAGGTATGTGATCCGGCCGCTGTCTTTCTCCGGGGCAGTTGAAGCATCACGGGTGACAATCTTTGTCCACTGGTCGGCCTCGGAAGGATGGGCAGTTCCTGTTCGCGAAGGTCGCGGGGATAATTGTTGGTTTCTTTCTTCCTGCCCGCTTGCGATGTTCTCGGTGCTTTCTGCGGGAGCCGTGTGTGCTATGATGTTGATCTGGTCGCTGTGTGGTAGATGGCCTTGCTCCTGTTGATCTCGCTGATCATGTGCCGCACGGTCCCAGGTTGTCGCGGTCGTGGAGGATGCCGCTGGTGTTTCTACGGCCCGAGATGAGAAGCGACCCCGTTCACCGCGCACTTTGCGAGACTCGATGAGTCTACACGACGCAGCACAGTTGCTGGTGGTGCAGTGTGTACATGGCGGGCCTCTGATTGACGCATCGCAACGCACTCGTCTGTTGTGACAGCGTTGGCATGCCAGTCTGCTGCGTTTCTTCTTTGGTCGAGCAGTCGCGTCTCTACTAGTGCCTGCGGTGCTGTGACCAGGCGTCATGTTGAGATGTGTTGGGTATATTGTTGGCTTCGTTTCTGTTGTTCCTCGAGGCAGATCATGGGTCTCCCAAGGCCGGTGTAAATGGCTGCTTCAAAAAGAATTGGAAAAATTGAATAAAAAAAGAGAAAAACTATAAAATTATAAAATAAAAAGATTCTGGAAGTGTGTGGCCGAACTAAAGTTGTGAGAGGGGGAATCTGGCTGGCAGATGTCGGAGGTTTGGTCCGCACAAAGTCGGGGCTAGTGTCGGATTGAGCATGGACATTGGGGAGTTAGGTTGCATTAGCTCCAATAGTCTCACAGGTCCGGATATCACCAACCGTCGGGGCTATCGGGTTCTGCGTGGTGGAAATTGGGGATTTGGGGTCCCACCAGCCGTAATGCACGAGACATCGTTCTGGATTAAGATACACACATCTAAACCCTGGTACATATTTTCACATTGTGTACATTTTGTCCTTCTACCCCTCATCAGTGAAGATGCCCTCACAATATCTGCCCTTGCCTGCATTTGCTCACTTATTGGCACGTTTTCTATTGATATCCAGAATGCGTTGACGTAATCTAAACCACCCCATCTCATGCCGACAGCATCTTGACACGCTCTGCCATCACCTTGGCAATGCCCGGCCGCGCAATCATAGCGTTCATCCAGCGACGGACGTTGGGGGCCTCTTTGTCAATAAACTCGGAGCCGACAATGATGCGGTCGGCACTGGTGTTCCATTGCAAGAACGAAATGTCGGCCACCGACAGCTTGTTTCCAACCAGCCACTCGCGGGTAGCCAGGACACCGTCGAGAACCTTGAGCACGCGCTTGGTCTCGTTTGTGTAGCGCTCGACGACCTCGGCCGGCTCGCCGTTGCAGTTCTTGATGAACCACACAGCCTGGCCGTAGTACGGACCCTGGCCAGAGGCCTGGAAGTACATCCACTGCCGCACATACTGCTGGCTCTCAAAGTCGGAGAAAGAGATGGTGTTCTCGGGGTCGTACTTGGCCACAAGGTATTCGATGATGGCGTTGGACTCCCAGAGCGTGAAGTCGTTGTTCTTGTGGTCAATGAGGACGGGGATGCGGCCATTGGGGTTCAGCTTGGTGAACTCGGGGCCTTTCTGTTCCTCTTCTGGCGTTAGAAGGTCATTTTGTGTATGGACTGTTGTCGACACGACTTACTCTTGGAGAAATCAGGCCAAACAGTCTTGTAGGTCAAGCCAAGCTCGGCCAGGACCATGGCAACCTTCCAGCCTTTGAAGTTAGCAGTGGATCGAGAAAAGCCTCAAATATGCCAGAAACACGCCACAAATGTGGGCGACTCTGGAAAATACACCGATATGCTTGAGTGGCTTACCATTGGGGCCGATGAGGGTCGAGTAGAGCGTAAACTGAGCGTCTGACATTTTTGCTTGGTGATTTGGTGTGATACCGACAAGATTATTGTTTGTGTTCGACAAAGGAACACACTTTTTTCAGTTAAATAAATGCGAGCTGATAAATGTCGAGAATGGCTTCTTGCCCCTCTCAATTGCAATTAGAAAATATTGGATAGCCCTCATGCATTTGGAGTCATGCCTGCCCATTGGCATCAACCGCTCGGTTGAGGCGTTTCGGATGCCACTTTACTAGGTAATGGATGCTCGGGATTGGACCCTGCACCATCGGCTATGGTCGTCACGCTAAATTCTAGCGCCATCCCCGCGCGACTGTGGAGTGTGGAGGAAGACAATGTGACGAGTGGTTATCCCAGCAGGGTTTAGTGCATGCCTACTGAGACGTTTGACTGCCTCCGACATTATTCCTGATGCGGTGCAAGAATGCATCGAGGATTCATGAAATAACCCGGCCTCACTATTTCTCGTTCTCCGTGAGTATCGAAAT
Organism: Sporothrix mexicana; assembly: GCA_021396375.1. Classification (NCBI taxonomy): domain Eukaryota; kingdom Fungi; phylum Ascomycota; class Sordariomycetes; order Ophiostomatales; family Ophiostomataceae; genus Sporothrix; species Sporothrix mexicana. The sequence continues at coordinate 17,968 of WNYC01000053.1, forward strand.
ATTTTTATACACGCAACCTGGCCCTTTTTCACACGTTTGACCAGTTACTCCCATCTCCCCAGCACTTCACGATTACCGTTGACTGCAATGGCATCCGACAATGCGCCCTTGGCTACCATGCCAAAGTTCATTTTGCCAGAGGAGCCCGCGCCGATACCAGCTCCTGGAAACGAAGCCACTCTTTCATTATTTGACCTCAGTGGCAAGACTGCCTTGGTGACGGGTGCAAATGGAGGCATTGGCGGTGCCATGACGCGTGGTTTGGCCGATGCCGGCGCAGACATTGTCATCTTTCAAATCCCTGGCGAGAAGTCAACATTCCACGAGGAGCTATCCACCGTTACTGGACGGACGGTGTCCGTCTACGATTGTGATCTGAGTGATTCACCTTCAATACGGAAAGTCATCCAGCAGGTCTTTGACGACGGCCATCAGATTGATATTCTCTGCAATGTGGCAGGCATCAGCAGTGGTTCGATTCCAATTCTCCACGAGACGGACGCGCACAAAGATGCGGTAAGCTATCTAAGCAAGCGTATGAGAAAACACAGCCCACTAACGCTATAGATTATTCAAATCAACTTCAATGCGGTTTGGATCCTGTCCCAGTGCGTGGCCAAGCACATGATCGAGCACCAGCGTGGCGGCAAGATTATCAATATCTGCTCGCTGGCAGCCCACAAGGCGATGCCGACTTTCTCTGTTTACGGACCCATCAAGGCTGCTGTGGCCCAACTGACGAACTCGCTGGCCAACGAGTTTGGGCCGTACAATATCCAATCCAACTCAATTTTTCCAGGGTAAGTTATCTCGGCATGAAACAAAATGAATAAAATGACAAGTAAAGCTAATAAGACAGTTGGATTGATACACCTCTGGCAGCACGTTTCGTCAACGACAAGCCGAGCAATGACCGTATCGTGAGCTCCATTCCAGCACGGCGGTGGGGAAAGCCTAGCGACTTCCGGGGCATCACTGTGTTCCTGGCCAGTGCCGCCAGCAATTATGTGAATGGCGCCAGAATTTTCGTCGACGGAGGTGCACACGGAATGTAAATAGTGATTGGTCAGACATAAATGTCAGTAAATTGATAAACTAATGCAAATCTGTCGTCTGTTGTTGTCAGCTTCTACTTCATTCAGCATGTGTCCCCGGCCTGGAAATGACTGCTTTAGTGATGATGGTCGCTGAAGGCCAGCGTGGTCGCCCCAAAATCATGTGCCACACCTCGCTATTGACTTGACTTGCGAATAAAACAAAGATCTACTCCATACACATGGATCATAATGCGCAGCGTGCGTCAACAAACAATAAATATCAATGATAATATTTACTACTAACCTCTATCTCCATTTCCCCCCATTCCTCGCTGACCAAACCTACCAGCCATACACAAACGTCACCTTCTTGTCGCCGTAGCGCTTGCCGTTCGAGTTTTCCTCAGCAATCTCCTCAGCCGTCATTCCGGCCACGATCTTGGCGCGGTGGCGGTTCACCATCTGCAGAACAATGGCGTTGGCGGCGAACAGAACAAAACCTGCGGCAGCGAGGCCGAGTGTGATCAGAAGCGGGGTGCGGTAGGACGGGCCGTACTTGGACATGAAGATCATGCTGCCAATGAGACCCGAGAAGTTGCCCCAGCCGTTGATGCCCAGGACGACGACACGCATGCCTGGTTCCGGCGTGTTGCCAGAGAGCCACGAGACCTGGAGCGGCGAGCCAATGAAGCTGCCTGCAACAAGCAGAACCAGTCCACCGTATCGTCCCTTGTAGTTGTCGAGGGGCAGGCCAACAGTCAAGCTCAGGCCGGCAATAGACACGATGAGAGCGCCCAGCAGGCCGTACAGACGACGCTTGTACTTGTCAGACGCATACGACACGCTCAGGCCCACGACACAGCCGGCCACATACGGCGGCACCGTCATGAGGTTGGCAGTGGCACCGGTGTAGCCAAGAGCCTGCACAACAATCGGGAAGAAGGTGGTCAGGCCTAGAGCAGTGACGCCCTGGCAGATGTTGGGAAGCAGCAAGAAGTACATCTTCCAGTCCAAGATGCCCTCGATAATGTCACGCTTGGTGATCTTGTTGGCCTGGCTGACGTTGGCGGCGGCGTCAATCTTCATGCGGCGCACACCAAACTCCTGCTGCTCCGGCGTCAGGAACCAGGCAGAACCGACGTCACGCGGGAGCCAGAACGGCGTGACCAGGGCAATGAACACAGAGCAGGCGCCCTCGATGATGAACAGGTACTGCCAGCTGAAGAGGCTGCCCTGTATGTGGAAGCAGCCGTAGGCAATCAGGCCGCCAAAGGCAGTGGCAATGGCATAGCAGGAGTAGAACATGGCAATACGGAAGGCCACATCGTAGCGGGGGTAGAAGACGGAGAGGTAGGACATGACCGTCGGATAAAGGCCTGTCTCAAACAGTCCCAGAAGAATGCGGACGGTCAGCAACTGCCCGCGCGTCTTGACAAAGGCCGTGGCAATGGTGATGACGCCCCAGAGCACGCCGATGATGCCGAGCCATCGTGCCTGGCCGACTCTCTTGCCAATGACCGTGGACACCGGCGCAAAGGGGATGTACGTGGCGTAGAACAGCGAGGCGGCCTCGTTGATGACCTGCGGCTCGAGCCCCAGATCCTTGGTGAGACCGCCCGTCTGAGCGTTGCCCAGGTTGCTGCGGTCCAGTCCGTTGAAAATGTAGATGAGGGCGCAGAAGCCCATGAGGAACAGGTCCAGGCGACGGTTCAGCGACCGATGCATCTTCTTCTCCTCGGGCGTCTCGGGCACATAGCCGTTGAGATAGGACTTTTGGAGGTTCTGCTGGATTTCTTTGGCATCGATCACCTCAGCTGCCTCCTCGTGCTGCCGCACCTGGGCGAGTGGCGTGACCTTGTCGTCCATGTCGGCTGACTGTCGGTGGGAAAGGGTGATGGGAAAGAGGGATGAGCGTTGAAGATTGAAGTTTAGATGATATGTATCTGACCTGGGACCGGCGATGGATTGTCACGATCTGCGGAGGGGGGCAGGTGTCAGGATGTCAAGCTGCATGGCCATCTTTTATGTACAACGCGTAGCGAGGTGAGAAGTAAAAAACAAATCCAATAGGGGAAATAACTGATTGAGCTGAACACGACTCGTGGTAACCGTGTCTGGGGTCCCCGTGGGGAATCATGCGGCGACGGAGTGGTTGGATACCATGTCGCTGCCATGTGTGTATTTTGCGTTCTGATTTTCATATGTGCCTTTGGTGGAATACGGTCTCCGCAAAAATCCTTGACGTTCGCCTCGTGCACGTCAATCACCATAGCCGACTCATTAGCGCCGTCGGTTTCGATGCAGGTCGCTCGGTTATGGACGACGAGGGAGAGACTATGAGCTTGAGTTAGTGTGGACTAATCCAACCGGGGTTGGCGTTTCTCACAAACAGCATTAGGCATACTGGCTAAAGAATTGAAAAAAAAAATAAAATAAAATAAAATAAAAAGGAAAGGAAAAGGGAAGACAGATACTGAACAAAACATGCCGGCAGTGGTGAGGCCTGGATTGCGGGGAAGGCACCCCCATTAGTTGGAGCAATAATGAGGCTGGAAAAGTTAAAAGGAAACATGTTGATGTAATGAAAGAAGAAATAGTTGGGAAACTATCTGAGTTGTCAGGAAACCACACAGCATCGGTAGACATGGACGCCACTTTATTGACACTCCAGCCACCGAGCGCTATCCAGAACCGCCTTGCCGGCCATGTCGCCATCATCACGGGCGCCGCGGGCTACATCGGGCACGAGACGACACGCCGTTTTCTGCAGGAAGGTGCCCGAGTGGCACTAATTGACCTAGACGACGACAAGCTGGCCCGTGCCAAGACGGCGCTTGCCGACATACCGAACAGCGCCGAGAATACGCTTTACATACGTGCCGATGTGACGTCCGAGCCAGCAACGGAGGACTTTGTCAAGCAGACAGTGGCCCGCTTTGGCCGCCTCGACAGTGTATATCTGAGTGCGGGCCTGTCGTATACCCGGACCAGCATTCTAGAGACGGACGTGGACCTGTATGACAAGGTCATATCAGTGAACTGTAGATCTGGTGAGTTTGTGTTGTTCTGGTTTTTTAATTTTTAATTTTTTTTTACGCTCATTCTGTGTCTGCATTGTTCCTCCTGCTCACATATCACAGCCTTCCTCGGGGTCAAGCACTGCGGCCGTGCCATGAAGGATCTTGGCAATGGCGGCAGCATCATTCTTGCCTCGTCAGCATCCGGCCTTCGTGCCAGCCGTGGAATGACCGCCTATTCCATGGCCAAGTTTGCTCTGCGTGGCCTTTCTCTGACTGCTGCGAACGAGCTTGGGCCCTTCGGCATCCGCATCAACACCATCCATCCCAGCGGCGTTGACTCGCCGATGTTCGAGATGTCGTGGCCGGAAGAAGAGCGCAACGCCATGCTGCTCAATGTGCCGCTGCGCAGGTGGGCTCAACCAAACGACATTGCGGCCGTGATTGCGTTCCTGGCCAGCAACGATGCCCAGTATCTAACGGGCGGTGCATACAAAGTAGACGGAGGGTCTGTGTACAATTAACTAGCGATGAAGGAGCTTATCGGCGAATATGAGTACACGTGCAATGTCCTGTTTAATAGAATGAGAGTTGTAAGCAGTAGTCATTGGAAGCCATGCTCGTCTACGGAGTACTTTCAACTTATTTAATTTGCCATTCCATATTTGCTTTATTTTTCCATGATTTATTTTCTTTATTGAATTTTTTCAATGTGACTTGTACTCCGTTTTCCCTTTTTTTCCCTTCTCTTTACTCTCTTTCTGACATCCGAAAAAAGCTCACACATTTGAAAGAATTTACAAAATGTTGAGTGTTAACGTTAAATAATTGAAACGAAACAGAAAACAATTCCAAAGCTAAAACTTAAATCAACGACCAATACCAACAAACAAAGCATATGGAAAACGTCACGAGAGCACGGAAAGAAAGGGGATGACGCCTTATGATTGCTGATAAGATGCGTTGAAGGGGCACTGACGCCCCAGAGCCGACGCCTGTAGATCGGCGCCGCTAGAGGCACAGGGTGTCTGTTGCCCACAACCGACCATAGCCTATGGCCCACAACAGCATCTCCAAGGTTGACACGGCGTCTCCACAAACTCAAGGATGGGGCATGGAATATGGCTCGGGGATGGCAATGCTCACCAGGACCGTGTATGCCGTAGGAGATTCAAGCAGAAAACAACTAACTGCCCGACAAAAATACCAGCAAACGGTTTGTTTAGTCCGGCCATATGCTTGACACCATTGCCGAGCTTAGCAGCGACGTGACAGCCGCGTTCTTCTCTCCACACCACCACGCCATGACTTGTAGAGTCTGATCGAGACGATATTCCGCGTAGAAACACGTCTGACCGGAACAGAAAAGTTGATTTTGGATGAAAATAATTCTAATATATTATTCGGTCAATAGTGTGCAACACTTACATCTTCAGGACGCCAGAAAAGGGCAAACATCGACAGCATCCCAACCTGCACCACCGACATGTCTCCTTTTATCAAAAACGGGCTGTCGATGCCCACGATACCTCTAGTGGCGTCACCAGATGCACCAACCCTGTTCAACTGGAAGAACGAAGACGAGAATGGCTACCAGATCACGGAGCAGCCCATGGGCACAAAACGGCAGATGAAGATCATCATTTTGGGCGCGGGCGCGTCCGGTATCAACTTTTTAAAGCTGGCACAAGACCAGCTGGAGGACGTCGAGCTGGTGTGCCTCGAGAAGAATCCCGAAGTGGGCGGCACTTGGTTCGAGAACACATACCCTGGCGTGGCTTGCGACATTCCATCTGTGTCGTATCAGTTCACGTGGGAGACGTATATCTGGCCAGAATACTACTCGTCCGGCGCGGAGATCCAAAAATACCTGCGCGGTATCGTTGACAAATATGGGCTCATGCAATACATCCGTTTGCAGCATGCCATCACAGGCGCTGAGTGGAGAGAGGATGACGGAAAGTGGCACATCACAGCCACGGGACCCGACGGGAAGCTAGTGGAAGAGGCGTGTGACGTCTTTGTGAATGGCGGCGGAGTGCTGAAGTAAGTTGCGCGCGTTTGATGTTTTCTATTTACTTTCAAAGTGCCACAAAGACTCCGTCTAACATGCTACAGCAAGTTCCGATACCCAAATATACAGGGCCTGCAGGCGTTCAAGGGCAAGCTGATGCACACGGCTCGGTGGGACAACGAGTACGACTTGACAGGAAAGAGCGTGGCTGTTATTGGCGCCGGCAGCAGCGCCGCCCAGGTGGTGCCGAACATTCTGCCCCAAGTGAAGGAGCTGCACAACTTTATCAAGTCGCCGACATGGATCACGGCCGGCTTTGCTCAGCGGTTTGCTGGTCCTGACGGAGGCAATTTTTCATGTAAGTGTGGGCGAGTGAGGGGACATTTACAGTCACAGAAAGAAAGCATAGGTACTCACGATAAATATGCGCAGACTCCGACAAACAGAAGAAGCTTCTGAGCGAGGACAGCGAGTCGTATCTCGAGTACCGCAAGATGATTGAGAGTGAGATCGGCCAGAGGTTTCGCTTCTTGATGAACGACGGCCCCGAGGCGTCCGAGGCAAGGAAGGTGAGTAAATTAAACTCTGTCGTCTCTGTCGTGACACGTTCCCTGGATAACAATAACAGCACTCCGAGGCCGAGATGCGCCGCAAGCTCAAGGGAAACCAGGCCATTGCCGACGCCATCATTCCTACAAACTTTAATGTTGGCTGCCGTCGACCGACGCCAGGAGAAGGCTACCTCGAGGCACTGATCGACATCAAGACGACTGTGCACACAAAACAAATGCAGCGCATCACGGACACTGGATTTGTCGCACATGATGGCTCTGAGCACAATATCGACGTCATTATCTGCGCCACGGGCTTTGACACGTCGTGGATCCCTCGCTTCCCAGTGACGGTCAACGGCACGGATCTGAGAGATACCTGGGCCAATGGTCCGTTGACGTATCTTGGTGTTGGTGTGCCAAACGTCCCAAACTACTTTCTGTCTGTAGGGCCGGTGAGTGATCTTGTTGCTTGTCATTGTGTATTGTTTTATTTTCTCCACGGACACACGTGCTGACAACAGCAGTATGCCCCACTCGCCGTCGGCTCACTGCTGCCCGTAATCGAGGTTTACGCAAACTACATCATTGCGGCCATCACCAAGATGCAGAACGACGGAGTCAAGTCTCTGACGCCAAAGATGACGGCCGTCCAGGCTTTCAAGGCACACCACGACCTGTACGTCAAGCGAACTGCCTGGTCTGGCCCTTGTTCGTCGTGGTTCAAAAAGGGAGACCCCAACGGCTCGTTGACCATGTATCCTGGGTCACGGGTGCACTTTTTCGAGCTCATGAAGAGTCCCCGGTATGAGGACTTTGACTTTGACTACATTTCGTCAAACCAGTGGGCGTTCCTTGGCAACGGCTTCCACATGCGCGAGTTTGATGGCCGCGACACCACGTACTGGCTGGGTCTGCTCGGTGGCCAGGACCGACAGCCACAGTTCAACGAGGACATTTTGCGGATTTGAGGTTTTTTGCGAGACGGTGATGGAGATATACTTAAAGTTTATATTTGGACACGTATTGATTTCATTTTGCCTCCACTCAACTTTATCAGACATTAGCATACAGTGTTATTTATATGCTCATGACTTCAGTCCGTTCTGTTCTCATATATTTAAATAGCGCCATACAATAAAGACGCGCATGACATCACTAACCTGTTCTTGGCTGTGGTGATCGAGGCGGTGCTGAGACGTTACGGCGTCGCGCATGTCGGCGGCGCTGAAACATTGCGGCCCCGAGAACGCAGGCGGCAAATGATGCAGAGGCCGAAGGACGAGACAAAATGCCATTCTGCCATCCTGGTCGCAGCATCTCGGTCAACGGCTTTCACCTCTGGAAATAAGATCACCAGCGAAAACGTGCTTTGACATGGGATAACAGTGGATGCTTTTTGTGGGCCAGGTCGTGATCGCTCAAACACAACGTCGGATGATTGACATCTATCTGAAACGCGACAGTGGGCACCCTCTAGAAAATCCTCTCAGGCCCGTTTACACCTTTCCCATCCTCATGTTCAACACGTTTTCAGCCAGAAAAAAACGCCACAAAATACCTGGTCCCAGCTATTGATGGTTGCCTTTCGCGATCGCCATAAAATCGCCATAAGTAAATGTTTCGTCGATCTTTGATCTATGGCAATGATTCACTGGCAACCTCGCAATTCGGTCGTGCACAACCAGTCCCAAAGCCACTTCAACAGCAATATTTCATCCAGAGTTGCCCGCCAAATGATATCGGCTCAGTCGCTTTAGGCAGCCTTGAGTCGATACTGGAAAAGATATTGTAAAAGAGGTCGCAAAAGAGGTCGCAAAAGGTCGAATACGTCGAAAGAAGTTGTCACAAAAATTGGCGTGATTCGTCTCAGAACATCGGCCGCATCTCGTTGTTGTTTATATCCGGCACTTTTGACGCTAGGATAAGAGTCGACCTTGTTCGATCAGTTCCATGACAGGAAGGATGCCATTTGCATAAAATCACGGTTTATTCCACTTTCGCTCGCTTGGCAGTGTTTGAATTCGGTTCTGCGGGTCGAACACCTGTGTTTACAAACTCCAACACTGAGCCTCTGTGGCGTGATAATAGACTGTTTTTATGAGAATTCTGTAACTGGGCCTCACCCCCTCGGCCCAACTCCAGACGCAGACTCCACGTCCTGTGAATTTCGAGAATATTCCCGGTCAAATACCCTAAACGACGCAAGAGGCACGCGCCACCAAGCCCCATCTTGCACCTTCCACCATGACAAGATGCATCTTACGCGCTGCCATGAGCTTGTTACAGACTTCAATCTGTGACCTGACCCTATTATGGTCCAATAAACTCTATTCACGTTGTCTCAGAGTCACCGTTGGCAGCATGTCTAATATCTGCTGCATCCTTTAGATTCAAATAATGAGGTCGTAGCTGTATATAACTTGACGCTCATGGCCCTCTAAGACACCGACAAAGCCTTGCACCACATCTAGACTTTCTGTGAATTTTCTCAATTCTTTTCAATTCTCTTCTTCTAGTATCTTGATGATACATTTTTATTTTTGTTTTCTTGTCTCTTACACTCCTTAAGGTTCTTTAACATCAGCCAGGCTGAGCCTGTTTTTCTCCTTTCATTTTTATTTTGTTTAGGCATCAAATTCCACCTCTTTCATTCATCTTCTTATGTTGTCACCTCGAAGCACAATGTATTCCGCAATCCTCCGGACATCCATCTTCCTCGCTGTTGCGCATGCACACGGCGTTCTCCTGAATGCCCAGGGCGACGCCGGGTCTCCGGCAAGCGTTGGTTTCCAAGGTATGTACGGCGTTCAGGACAGCACGTCATGCCCTCGACACTAACACCTTGGCTACTCCCAGTCGATCTGAACATCCCAAGAAACTGCACCACGATTTCGCCCTGCCAGCTAGACACGACCATTATCCGTGATGCGGAGATCAATGCAAACGTGGTTAACGAGTGTGGCCGCACGGAGCTGACTGGCAACATCGATGTCGGCGAGAACACAGAGGCGGCTCTGGCCGCCGGTGCCGTAACGCAGGTCAAGGCCGGCAGCAAGATCACCGTGACGATCCACCAGGTCAACGCCGACGGCGCCGGCCCATACACGTGCGACCTGGACCAGACGAGCAACGCCGGCATTATCTCGCACAACCTGACCGTGACCAACAACGTCCCCGGCGTCAACGGGCTATCCCAGGCCAAGGAGCAGGACTTTAACATCACAGTCGAGATGCCCGCCGATCTGCAGTGCACCGGTGCGTCGACCGGCAACATATGCACGGTGCGGTGCCGCAACAACGCCGTGGCCGGTCCGTTCGGCGGCTGCTTTGCTGTGCAGCAGACCGACGTCACGGCCAAGGTCAACACGGCGGCCAACATTGACACGGCGCAGTCGCTGGACGCCGTGCTGGCCCAGGTGCAGCAGAACCAGCAGGACCTGCCCGTGGCTCTCCAGGCGAATGCCAATGCGGGCTCGTCTGAGGCATTGCAGAACGCGGCCGCCGTCGACCAGATTTTGGGCATCACCGTCACCACCAAAAGCTCGCCGGTGCAAACACCCAACGTCACGAATGCCGCTGCCGTGGCGGCGTCTGCGACGACCTCTGCCGCGACGACTACTACGGCTGCGAGCACCAACAATGGCTCCAGGAAGGGCAATAACAACAACAACAACAATAACGGCAACGGTAACGGCAACAGCAACGGTAATGGAAACAGCAGAAACAACAAGGCGGAGACCGATACGGTGGCAGCGGAGAAGCGACAAGTGCAAGGCAAGGCATCCTTCTCACGGAAGCTGCGGTGGGCCAACCGCATGGCCGTCGCAGATTCGAACTCTCTGTAGATGATGCCGCGTGATGGGTGAAGACTGACGACGTGTTCTGGGGTGTTCGGAGCTGTGAACGCCGGCCCTGGCGCCTGTACATAGAATCTGCGTCATCGGGCGCATGTACATAACGGAAAGCCCAATACAAAGGGGGATTGTTAACTCTAGACCGATGGAATGGCGGGCCACGTCTGTCTGGAACCTCTTGGCAATTGAAATCGACAATTCGTTTTTTCCCGGACCTTTCCTCTCAAAATTTCCAGGCTGTTTTGGTGCGCGCATACTTGATGTTCTAGGCGGTGTTGAAATTGTTTCGTTTCATTGTCTTCTTCGTTTTATATCTGTGTTGTTTGAATTGCTACTCGTGTTCTCTGCGGTTTGGTCTTGGCATTGCAGCAACCATTATCGTACATATTCGTTCGTTTTCGTCAATGTTCGTCGGGCCGTTGCATAACAGGCGGTGGAACAGAAAGCGGATTTTGCGAAATAAGTCAAAGATTAAATGAATACACGAAAATATGCCCGCGGACAGGAGACAGATTGTATCATGCACCTGGAGAGAAAGACGGACGTTGATAGATGACCATTGTACTCCGTACGGAGTACGATTTTGTAGTTGCTTCTGTGACAGCCGCCAGCTGTTCACATGAGCCGAAATACGTCGTCGAACTGGCACAAATGCAAACCGTCGTACCACCCACCTGGGAACGGGTGGCCGTTGAGCGTTGTTCTCGATTTATTACTAGGGGGAGGAGGGCAGCCGCCTGTTTAGGTAGGGGCGTTACTTAGCGCCTTGTATTTGGTTCCAATGCCCTCTGCTCTTATCTTTCTGTTTCGAATTCGCCCATTTCATGTTATGACAGAATCAAAGTCGTAATCGCGATCCAGGAAGTGTTGTTGATAAGAAAATTGTATGTGGATCTATTATTACTTCGTACACCGTGAGGAAATGCTGACTACGACGTACAGAACAATGAAAAAACAACAGAGAGCGTTGTTACCGCAAAATGCATCATCGTACGATATCATCTACGCCAAGGGGGTGGAAACAGTCTCGACACACAAGCACAGTAGCCGCGCTGGAGACGTCCCCTGGAAACCATATTTTTTAGTGTGGCTTAACTGCTTTTCAGTGTTCGCCAAGCGCTGCCAAGTACGGCCAGGGCCGCTGTAATTTGCCCCTTTTCTCCCACTACTCCTGCAGAAGAGCGACCAAGCCTTTTCGCAGCCTTTTTGGGGCTTTTTTGCGGGATTAGTGCCGTGCCCAGCATTTCATCTTCTCACCCACTTCGTCGCGTGGCTGACAACAGTACGCATATCAAACTCTTGGAACTCTTGGAGACTTCGACTCTTAGGTATCATAAAGGAAGCTTAGATATTGGTCTAGACCGCCGCATTGTCACAGCCAAGAGAGTCTTCCATTTTGTTCTCGTCGACGCGCACTCATGTCAGAGCCGCGTTGGCATCCGACGTCCTGCACAGACCGATGGGGTAAAATGGAAAGCTTTAAGTACGTTCTGTCAGATAGACAGCGGGCCTCCAATATTTGCGCAGTCCATGATCCGTGTCTTGATTGGTGATATATAAAGTCAGATGAACGGATCGACCTGACGGTTACGCTTTCTAGTTTGCACTTTCGACCTCATTTTCGCTTCTTTAATTGCACTCGGGCACTCTGGAAGTGCCGGTTTTTGTTTGAACACCTTTTCGTCGCCTTTGCTGTTTTTCTTTCTTTTATTATCAACAGTCTCACAGACGCATTTATATATCAGTGCCGGCACTGACGCTTTGTATACCTTTTTTTATTTTTTTTATTGTTTTTCGAACCATCGGACTCTACATATCGGCATCTACAACACCTTCCACACTCTTGGCAACTACATTGTTTACACAATGGGCAGCCGCGCACTCCTTTTTACAGCTCTGGCTGGCAGAGCCATGGCCAACTGTGCATATGGAACGTCCCTTCACCCACGAGCCGAAGGTGAAATCAAAGTGGGCAACTTTGGATACAACGGTGTAAATGTATGTTTAAAAGGGGGCAGAAACAAAGGAAAGAAAAGAAAATCGACAACGTAACAAACGAAAAAAGAAAAGAAAAAAAGACTAATAAACTGACAAATTAGGGCCCCACAAACTGGCTGAGCATCGACCCTGCCAACATCCAGTGCGCCGTCGGCACCAACCAGTCGCCCGTGGACATGGTGGCCGGCGCGTTTCCCAAGATTGCGGGCACGGCCATCAACCTCCAGATCCCCGACATCGAGGAGACCGAATTCGAGAACCTGGGGACGACGGTCGAGGTCATTGCCAACCAGGGCGGAACAATGACCGTTCCCGACGTAGGCGACTTCAAGCTGCAGCAGTTCCACTTCCACCTGCCGTCGGAGCACTTGGACAACGGCACCAGCCAGGCGATGGAGATGCACATGGTGTGGGAGGGCGCAGACAACGCATCGTCAGTGGCTGTTGTATCGGCGTACATTGGCCTGGTCGGCCAGAACGGCGCTGTCTCTGCGGCTGCCGCGGTGGCAGGTGCCGCTGCACGTAAGCGCCAAGCTGAGGCGGCAGGCGCGACAACGCTGCTGGAAACGGTGCTGGCCAGAGTCGAGCAGATCGCCACACCCGGAACCGCCGTCAAAACGCCGCCGCTGGTCATGTCGGAGCTTGTCAACCTGCTGACGGCGGGCGAGTTCCAGCGGTACACGGGCTCGCTGACCACGCCGCCCTGCACCGAGGGCGTCAACTGGCTGGTGTCGACGCAGAAGCTGACCATTGAACCGGCCACGTTCGCCAAGGTGCGCGATGTCATAGGCTTCAACGCGCGCTTCCCGCAGAACACTCTGGGCCAGACAAACCTGCTGCAGGTCAGCACGCAGGCTGCCGGCTCGGCGGCCGGCCTGAGCGAGACCAGCCTCAACAAGCTGACGTCTCTGGCGTCGGCCGGCACCCGCCTGATTCTGCGTCCGCTCAAGCCGATCATCATCATTTGAAGAATCGGGGTACCGGCGTCATTGCGCTATTTGAGAGACGTCGTGCTTTTAATTACATAGTATGTTAGACAATGCTATCAATAAGCCGTATGGTTCCATCTTGTTGTGTTTTATTCGAGTAGTTCTGCAAATATACCACACCGTCCGTTTTTTGTTTCTTTCCATTTTATCTTTTCGTTTTTCGAATGTATTTCGAACGCTTGTCGAATACACTCAACAGGGGAAGTGAACATCATCGGCGTTAGTGAGCTGTGGAAAGACTTAGCCCGGTGTATGTTTTCCGCCGGAATTCTACAGCGACGAGTCGCGAACTCTGGGGACAATAAGTATGCTGGCGGTGTAAGTACCAATCAAATAAGAAAGAAGGAATGACCGCCCAAGTGACCACAACATCACCAAACAGACGGTGCTGAGATGTCCACTAACAAACGACTAGAAACTCCACGATTCATCATGACGGCCGAGATTGGTCCCAAGGACGAGGCAGAGTACACAAAGTGGGTGCAAGAGGAACACCTGCCGCTGGTCCACCAAATTCCAGGCCACCTCCGTTCACAGCGCTACGTTGTGGGCCCGCCAATCACTGATGGCAAAGACGTGCCAGACCACGACCTGGCTTCGGTTGGCAAGCATTTTTCCATCCACGAGTTCAGCAGCCTGGATGCTGTCCTCGAGAATGAATCCGCTGTTCAGGAAGCATTTAGCAACGCTCGTTCCAAGACCGTCTTTGGTGTTGCCCCTGTCGTTGTGTTCAGGATCTGGGAGCTTGTGAAGCCTATTGGCTAGTAAAGGCATGGGCGATCTGCTTTTCAATAGCAGACGATTGCTCACAGACGGTGGGTAAATTAGAGATGTACAGTTTGAACAGAACAATATGTCATACATGCAATTTTGTGCTGTCCTGTGCTAAACATGAAAATGAAAACCCCGCGTTTGATTTTTAAGCGATAACTAGAAAAATAAAATCGAAAAATGAGAAATAAAACTCAAAATAACGATAGCATTAAATATAAAATATATCCAGGCAATCATTTAAAATAAAATTGAAACGAATAGTCCCACAAATCAAGGCTGAAAATGATGTAAAACGAACAACACAGGAAAAGAAAAAGAAAAAAAAAATAAAAAATACCAACAACTAGAGTACCATTGAAAAATCAACAATCCACAACCGACCAAATAAACACAGACCTTTCCAGACTAACGTGGCCCCGTCGCTGATTGACGTTGGAATATCTCATAGAAGCTAGAATCGAATCAAGACGCCGTGTTCCGTGCAGAGAGGCACCGTGGCCCGGATGGCGATATGCTCAAACGTAGGATTCGAACCATTTGTTTTTTACGAGCCAACTACCGGATAAAAGAAACTCAACCGGAACACAGTGAACGATTCGTATGAATTTGTATTGAGGACGGCTGTACGGAGTAGTAGCGAGATGCATTATCACCATGGCGGACATATCCATCGACTGGTACCATAGCACAAGAACATACGCTACGTGAGCCCGTGAATTGATGTGGATATGATTGGTCCGCCGCAAGGCTGTGAGACAGATTCATTTCTCGCCCGCTCATCTGTTGCGCACTAGTTCGTGGTTTGGGTATTTTCTTTTCCCATCGTGGAGGAGGCTTTCCACATGCGGTGCACCGGGGGTCATCCGCGCCGATCCTCCAAGGTCCGCCGATCGCGTGCTCTCCCCAAGAAGGCCAGCCTTGTGGGAGAGACCCGAGGAATGCAAGATCCCACGATTCTGATGCTTGCACCCGACAGTCGGCCATCGCATGCCAAAACGATCACCCGGGTTTCTGGCGACTGCTGGATCTATTCTTTTCCGACCCTGTCCAACGAAGGGAATATTCGTACGGTCGCGATATTTCCGGTGAAATCTGTCCGTTGATTGGGTGTTTCGGTGCGCTCGCAAGAACCGTGTAGCCTTTTGGAGGCCATGTGGAGCAACTAGTATGAAAACGACAGGGCTGCCAAAACTTGTTCCCACATCGACTACTTTTGGGTCCTTTACTCCGCAAGACGCAGTCCGGGGACAGACGTCAAAGGCTATGTGAAATGCCAAAATAAAAGCTCGATGTGATTCCCCGTGGGGAGGCATATAAAGCCGTCCCCTCACATTTGTGTCTGTGGCATTCTTTTTGTTCCTTATTCTGTAGACAGAGCATTCTTACGGTATTCACAGTTGTCGCAATGGAAACGAAACCAGAACAATCGCAGATTGACCGGCCTGCCACGGCCCAAGATGTCGACACGGCTCCCGTCACCGAGGCCGGTGGCCGGCTGAACTCGTTCGTTTTTGCCTTGGCCGCATTCGCTGCTCTTGGAAACGTCCTCTATGGGTGAGTTGAAAAATGCCAACGAGAAGCACAGACGCTGTGGGTATGCACATTACTGACAATTGCAGGTATAACCAAGGAGTCATGGCGGTCATCCTTGACATGCCTGCATTTTTACGGCAATTCCCCGAAATCGACGCCGACAAATCGTCCCGGGCCAGCTTCCTCAAGGGTCTCATGACGGCGATTGTCGAGTTCGGCGCCATGTTCGGATCTCTCTCGTGTGGCTACCTGGCGGACAGGTACTCGCGGAAGCGGACAATTTTCTTTGGCAGCATTGGCTTCATGGTTGGACTTGTGCTTCAGATCGCATCGCAAGACTATGCCATGCTGGTGGTGAGTTTGCCATCCACAGAATAGAAAAGGAAGCAAATACATTTGTGCATCACTAACAATGTTAATAGGTCGGTCGCTTCCTCTCCGGCTGGGGCATTGGTGTGTTTTCCATGGTCGCTCCGTTGTACGTCTCGGAGCTTGCGCCTACTCGCTGGCGTGGTGCTCTGCTTGCCATGGCCGGATGGAGTATTCTTGTTGGCACGGTATGTACCAATAACTCCCAATTTCGATCGCCATCAGAAATACTGACGTGTTGATCCCAGTCCATCTCGTTTTGGATTTCTTACGGAACTCGGTTCATCAACTCGTCGTGGTGCTTCAGACTGCCGTTTGCCATTCAGCTTGTGCCGGCGATTGGTCTTGCGGCCGGAACGTTCTTGCTTCCATACTCTCCTCGCTGGCTCGCCGCCCAAGACCGGCACGACGAGGGCCTCTCTGTTTTATGCCGTCTGCGTGGATGTTCTCGCGACCAGCCGGATGCTTCCACGATGGCCGAGTGGACAGAAATTCTAATTGCCGGTATGTCAACCCTGGGTATGATTATAACATGAAAATGTGCTGACCCCTGGATCTATCTCCCAGTTCAACTTGATCGTTGTGCTCTCGCCGACAAGCATGGCGATGTCACGCCGGGCTCGTTGAAGTGGGAGCTTCTGCGCTGGAAGGACCTCTTCTCGACTCGTGCCATGCTGCGCCGTTTTGTCGTCGCATGTGGCCTCTTCTGGTTCCAACAGCTTGGCGGAATTGATGCACTCTTGTGAGTTTTGCTGGTTTGGAGCACTTTCCAACATTTAATGCATTTTCTGACGGAAGCAGGTACTACGGACCGTCTTTCTTCAAGAGTCTCAACTACGGCGAGACTGAGCAACTGAACTGGTCAGGTAAGTTCCGAGCGAAGCCATGCCAAATACATCCAGTACTCAGTACACATTGTGGAATCACACTAACGTCTGCAGGTATCATCAACTGTATGAACCTTGCCGGCGGAACCACGACCATCTTCACCACGGACCGATTTGGACGCAAGAAGCTTCTCATTGCTGGTGCCATTATCATCACCAGTTGCCACGCCGTCTTGGCTGGCATTATTGGCGCATACTCGTCAGACTGGACCGACCACCAGAATGCCGCCGAAGCCGGCGTTGCCATGCTCGTCATTTTCATGTTCTTCCAGGGAGCCACCTTTGGCCCGTAAGTAGCATCATGCCGGCATTATTTTCTTCTTGACTGGACTGACCCAGATTGACAGTACACCTGCCGTCGTGTGTAACGAAATCTTCCCGTACCGGCATCGTTCCCGTGGCGTCGCCTTTGGCATTGCCAACGAATGGGTGAGTCTCTCGCTTGGGTCTATTTCTTATCCTGTGCCGTAACACCGCTAACGCTTTTAGCTCGCCAACTTTACTGTCGGCCTCATTTCACCCCCTCTCCTCGAAAAGTCCGCCTGGGGAACGTTTGTCTTCTTTGGCGGCTTCACCTTTTTGTCCCTCTTCTTCGTCATCTTCGTTGTCCCTGAGACCAAAGGCGTCCTTCTCGAGACGATGGATGTTATCTTCAAGGACCGTGTGGCCGACGAGGACGCCAAGATGCGTGCTGCGGTCACGTCTGAGCTGCGTGCTGGCCTAGCTGGTGAGACCGTTGAGGAGATTGAGTAGGTGTAGAGGTGTATAGGTGTGTAGGGGGAGGGAAGTCAGGGTTCCGGAATGGCTTCGTGTCGTGGGGTGGAGATGCCATGTGTCGTTGCATGGGACTTGATAAATAGTCTGCACAAAGACCGAAAATTATTGTGCATCCGGGACTTATTGTGCCGGACTCGGATGCAAAAACACAAAATCACCAAATAAGCTTTGTACAAGTCGCGCTTGTTCTTGTCCCGAAATTAACATTGCAAATGCCAGCCAACTGCCATCTTCTTACCAACGACAGCGCCACTGATTCAGTGACCCACAGCACCCAGTGCCCTGTAACCAATTAAAACAGGCACTGCGAGCCAATGTCAGCTAATGCCAGTGTCAGCCAGTGCGGCCACATCCTTGCTTGGCTCTGAGAGCCGGACGCCATTGAACGCCAAAGTGCGGAGAAGCAACGCGCTACCCCAGCTTCTCCATGTTTGGTAGTGGCCCTGTGCCTGCTCTGTGCCGTCTTGTGTACCGCTTGTGCACGTTTGGCTCCCGCTGTGGTGTGTTGGTTGCCGTTTTCGAACATGTCTTTGGCACACCTTAATGACAACCCCACAAAAATACAGTGTGACTATCCGGATATCAGAAACCGGGCGTCGCACAATCGGCCGTTGAACAGCACCGCTTGGTCATATCACATCCCCATGACTTGTCATGCAGACACATGGGACGTTAGGAGTCCGGAAGGCCGGGAGGCAGAAGTCTCAGGATGGCCCTGCCCCATCCATGTCTATTTTGTCCCCTTTTTGGGCAGATTCATAAAGGACATTGTACGATCGACAGGTCCCGTGTAGATTTCTGCCCTCTGCATATCACATCGCTTGCTTGTGAGAACACGACCAACCATTTCAGACGCACGTCTGCTGCAACACGTCTCGTCACGTTTTTTTCTTTGCTCTTCATCTGCCACGTGCAACGTTCACGGGACATCACGATGCAGGACGTCGCCATTGCAGGCACGGAAAAGGTGCCATCCGAGACGCCTTCTCACCAGGAGGACGGAGTCGTGGCCGACGTCGAGAATGACTCGGGCACCGACTCGGACAATGCCGCGGGCCACATGACCGCCCAAAGCTACATTGGCATTGCAGCGCTCCTCTTCACGTACAACGCCTACCTCTACACGCAGCTCATGCCGCCGGCCGTGCTCGCCTACATCAACGCGGACCTCGGGCCCAATCCCAGCTACATCTGGATCACCATCAGCTGGAACCTGGCGGCGGCCGTCGTGGTCACGGTCAGCGGCCGTCTGGCCGACATCTTTGGCCGGCGCTGGTTCATGATCAGCGGCGCGCTCATCTCGACCATCGGCGCCATTGTCGGCGCCACATCGCACACAATCAACGGCATGATTGCCAGCGGCGTCCTGTTCGGTCTCGGCGGGGGCGTCCAGGAGATGGTCTTTTCGTGTCTCCAAGAAATGGTGCCCAACGACAAGCGCTTCCTGGCGCTCGGTGTCTACGAGTTCGGCAATCTCCCTGCCATGTTCGGCCCCATCATCGCCTACGCCTGGATTGCATACGTCGGCACGGGCTGGCGGACGTGCTACTACTGGTGCATCGCCTGGGAGGGTGCCGCAGTCTTTGCCATCTACTTTTTCTATCACCCACCGACTTTCCAGACAAAGCACAAGGGCGACCAGGAAACGTGGCTGCATCTGCTCGCCGAGCTGGACTACGTTGGCCTCGTGGCCTTCACGGCCGGCTGTGTGCTTCTGCTGATTGCCATCAGCTGGGGCGGTGTGCTGCATCCGTGGAAGAGCGCCATTGTCATTGCTCCCATTGTGGTCTCGGGCGTCCTCTTCATTTTCCTCGGGTTCTGGGAAGCCTATGCACCACTGAAGCACCCGATCCTGCCCCCTCGCCTCTTCCGCAACACCCGCGAGTTTACAACCGTGCTGGTTGTGATCTTTGTCGCCGGCATGCTGTATTATTCCAATCTCGCTCTCTGGCCCCGCGTGTCCAGTCTGCTCTTCATCCCCGCCAACGACACCATCATCCGTGGCATCTACGCCGAGATCACCAGCTTCAGCACAACGCTGTCGGCCTTTTACGGCCTCTTTGCCATGCCGTGGCTTGGCCACGAGCGCTGGCAGCTGACGACGCTGACTGTCCTCCAGACAACGTTCATCGGCGCCATGTCAGGCCTCAGCCTCGACTCCAAGGCCCGCACGATCGTCTTCACACTGCTTGCAGGGTCTGCGTCCACCTGCACGTCGATGCTGACCTTTGGCACCATCAGTCTCTTCCTCGAAGACCAAGCCGATATGTAAGTTGCCTTTATTTGTTGGTATTCCGTGTTTTCGCGCTTGTTTCTGTTTGGTATTCCGTTGACGATCTTACTGACCCCCGCCCAGCGGCGTCGCTGTCGGCCTCACGAGCACGTCTCGCCTCATTGGCGGTGCCATTGCCGGCGCCATCTACACGTCCATCTACACCAACAAGTACAACGCGGGCATCCCCGTCGTCCTCAAAGAGTATGCCGACTCGGCCCACTTTAATGGCTCCTTCCCTGATCTTCTCAAGGCCAGCGCCACAAACACGGCTGCCGCTTACGCCAAGGTCCCCGGCATCACAGATGCGGTTGTTGCTGCCGCCCAGACGGCCGTCAAGGTTGCCTACATCCACGCATTCAAGTACGTCTACTGGTCGGCGCTTGCCTTTGGCGCCGTCTCCATTGCCTGCGCCCTGACGACGCGCTCTGTTCCGGCCGACCGCAAGACGAAGCAGCGTGCTGTCACCATGGAAAACGAGAAGGGCATCCACGGCACTGCCGAGCGTGCCGCCATCTAGGTCTGAACGGGGTGGGCCGGTCACATAATTTTACAAGCTAGATGGAGTGCAGTACGTAGCTATGTTGTGGTGTGGCTGGTGTAGTGCTTATGTACAGTATGACTTTGTCCATTCACGGCTTTCCCTTCAACTATATACAATTCTCTCGTCATATCTCTCCAGCCTCATCCACCCCATCTCCTGCATTTTATATATTTCTCGTTATGGTGCCTTTCTCTCCCCGTCCCATCACTGATCTGTGGTACCTGCCAGGTTGTGCCAAACATTACAGCCAGCCAGCTGCCCACTCGATACCGGTTCCATACCCGAAGCATTCAACGGAGCATTGATCACCAGCCGGTTTTGCTGCTGGCTGTTGAAGACCTTGAGTTCTGGTGCCCCGGCGTATCTGTACGGGTTGGGGTCGAGTGTCCGCACAAAACTCTGATAGTAATCCATCATGACCGGCGTGACGAAGCTGTCCCTCATACCAAAAATGTACTGGAAATCCACGGCATGTGTCACACCGGTGCCAGCCGGCTTTCCCGGGTCGACGACATTGTACAGGTAGTTCCAGCTCTTGGTCTCGCCCACATACTTTGACACGGCCCTGGACATCAGTAGGCCGGGGCACGCAAATGTGGAATTCCCGTACGTGGCAGAGACCTGCCCAAAATAGTCGGCGTGGGCTTCACGTGGAATCGGCGGATAAGCCGCGTTGATCTCGGCCAGGTCTGCGGCCGTCAGCTTGGGAAAGTTGCTCACAATCGAGGCGTCCGCTTGGGCCTGGGATGTTGCTTCGGGCATAAACGGATCGCCCTCGTTTGTGTCGCCGCCCACCATTGTCGGCACGCGCACGAAGTCGCCATGGGTAAACTGAGTGGTCATCTGCTCTTGCACAAAGACCCCATCAATGACTGGCAAAAAGTAGTAGCGGGGCAGCACCGACGTGTTGGGAAACTTCATGTTGTGGTCCCACGCCTGGACAGCGGCGAGATCGAGGCCACGAAGACAGACCAACGGATCGGCTTGAGCGGAGCATCCGGTAGCATTGGCAATGTAGTCAAACTGGAACTCCATGTCGGCCACCGAGCGGCAGGTCGGGAAGAACGGGGACTCCGGCAAGGCGCCAACAAACAGCTTGTCGTCACGTCCGCCGTAGGCCGTCATGTGGTGAGCCACAGAGCCACCCCCGGCAGATGCGCCGTGGATTACAATATGGTCCGGGTTTCCTCCAAACTATCACGTCAGTGTGAGAACCGGAAAAAAAGAAGAAGAAAAAGACGACATAACATCACTGGACAAATATCGCCACGTACCAGATGAATGTGGTCTTTCACCCAGTGGAGCGCCTTGCGCTGGTCGAGAAGACCTACGTTCAGGTCGCCGTTGGCCCGAATCTTCTCGCTGGCCAGAAATCCAAAGGCGCCCACACGGTAGTTGACCTGCACAAAGACAATGTCGTGGTGACGTGCAACCACCGCGGTGCCGTTCAGTTTCACGTCGGCATCGACAGCGTAACCGCCGCCCGGGATATAGACCCAAACAGGGAGGTTGGAGCTGGGAGTCGAGTTGGTCGGCGTGTAGACGCTGAGGAAGAGGCAGTCCTCGTCGACAGATCCAGGAGCGATGTGCTGGTCGGTTCCAATGCATATGGCGGCGGGCTGCGTCGTCAGACTAGTCAGAGTAAAGAGTCCAACAATAAAATGCAAAGTCTGTCCCTCACCTGTGTAGCGTCTTGCACACCACGGCTTCTTTCGTCGACAGGGTCTCCTGGGGCTCTCCACCGCATGTCGCCGACTGGCGGCCGGGCAAAACGGATACCAAGATACTGGTTTACACCAGACGCGGCCAATGTCGTACCGCGGTACGACGCATATCCAAGGTCGACGACCAGCGGGTCTGACGTATTGCGATGTTGTCGTGCTGGGGCAGCGTGTGCCAGCAGCGCGACCGGCAGCAATGCCGCCAAATACTTGAGATGATGCATCGAATCGAAGTGGACTGAGTTTCCCCGCCTACATAACTGTGAGTCTGAAACTCTGTTGTTGCATTCTATCTACGTGGGCACCAGGCAATTATATATAGCCAGGGCGTAAAGTTATTGTACAAGGAACCGTCCGTGATATTGCCCTTTATCTTCAATGCCTCCTCGCTGTATTGCCCTCACATACCGACAACATGTCAACAAACAAGGCCGCTAGCTTGCGGGAAAATCTGGGGAATATGGGTAAAGGGATCGTCACGGCCTAAAATATCGCGGGACGACATCAGCCTGTTTTGCGCCTGGAGATTGCCCGAATGAGCCTCATCTCTCCGCCCAGAAGGAAGATGGCCCTGCTAAAACAGCCTCGTTAGTGTCGCCGGTCTTAAATTGACAACATATGTCGGCCCAACGATTGCCCATCGTGGAGCCTAGAGCGCGTGCCGGCAAAAATGTCGGCAAGAAGAACTTTGGCGACGGCGAGCGTAAGCCACGCCTCCCCGTGCTTCCTTTCAGTTTGTAGTTTGTTTCACTGCTAACATCAGTAGTCTGCCAGCTGTTGGATGGCGGCGGCGATGCCCTCCTTCGCTATCGATGCGTAAAGTATGGGAATGTGGCGAGAACGTGCCACGGTGAATTTCAGTTCATTGTTGGCAGTGTCACGCCAGTCGCCTTCCATGTGAGATTGTGAATATAACAAAGGCTGCAGCAACATTCTATCGTATTGAGTGTAAAGTCTATTCCACGTATGTACAGCAAAGGCCGTGAGCCACCATCTGTATCCCTTCTTCGCATTCTTCGCCTTTTATTGTCTTTCTCACGCCCGCAGGACGTGCTAAGGCCAGGGATCAGGACTGGGCGGACGCTTGCTGCGCCTTGTTGGCAATGGAGTTGGCGCTGATTGTGCGCAGCACACGAATGTGCTCGTTCTTCAGGTCCTCAAAGTCATGCTGCAGTTGGTGATGCCAGGGGTAGAGCACAAAGACCTGGAAAGCGAGGGCGGAGGAGGCGACGCAAAAGTTCGTCAGGGAGATGAGGCGCGTGGTCCGCATTTTGAAGGACAGTTGTCGTTATCGTTGTCGTTGTTGCTGTCGTTGTCTTGATTCTGTGCCTGCAGGAACGTCAGCCGTGATGAAAACGCAAAAATAATGTGCCAGCAGCACGAACCTTGATTTGCATGTGAAAGCGGCGCAACAGTTGGACAGTTGGGGATTTTGTCGGCGGATCACGTGATATTGGTTCAATCAGGTAGTGGGCAGAAAACAAACATTCGCATCCCCCGCAATACGAACAGGCGTCGAAACAACATACAGTGATGATTTTATGATGTTTTGTTGAGAATCAAAAATCTAAAATTCATTCCTCGGTCGCAGCTGAAGAAAAGGGAATGACGTGCAGACCAGTGCGATTATCGGCCGGGTATTCACGGGCAAGGAGGCACGACGTTGTATTATGTCGACCTGTAGCGACTTGTAGCGATATTGTCGGAACTAGGCCGAATTGGCGCAAGTGTGACGGCGAAATTTGTGGGGAAACGTACGATGGACGACACAGTTTACGTCGTATTTCCTAGTCGGGATAATAGCGGAGCACAACATACATGAGGAGGCAAATGCCGCCGAATACTTGAAAAATGACTGGTGATACACGATAATAATATGTTTGTACGGAGTACATATTTCAACACCTCGACACTTGTCAATTTTAACCATATTCCGGAATACCATAGTCATATTGGGGCATCAAACTGTCGTCCAAACCATCCGTCACGAGACCGAGCATGGGATCATAGTAGTCCATGCCCCAGGGAATGACTTCCTGGAGGAGGCCGCCATCAGCGCCATATCCCAGGCGGTCGGCCCGCACCACGACTCCATCCGCACGGGGTTCTTGGCCAAAGCCATGGACGATTGGGCCAGTTGACGACGAGGTCCTTGCGTTGTTAACGTTATCATCAACGACATCTTCTCCGGCACTGTTGGCTGGCACATCCCCGCTAGCCTCTGGGGGGTCGCCAGACAGCGTTTCAATCAGGGAATGGCGAGATGATATCGACAAGTACATCTGGCCGTTTCGTGGTTTATCGACGTGCTGGTCGATGTGGGACGCCTCGGAGTCGCTGGATCCCAGAATGGATATCATATTTCGCAACTCTTGCACAAATGGGCGTTCTGTCAGGGCAGCATGATGCCGTGGGTCACCCAGTAGCATGAGAGCGTCGTTTAAACTCCCTGCAAGGCGCGACGCCGCACTCGATATTCCCCGGTTCTTGTCTTGCTTGTCTCCGCATTCGAGCCGCCGCCGTAGGTGTATCAGGATCTGTCCAACCTGGTACATGCATGCGGCTAGAAACAAGGCCCGGCTGCCGTTGCGCGTAAAGTCGAGCTGGCGGGCATCGGTCCACAGCCGGCAGAGGGCCACGGCGGCATCGAGGCACGCATCCTGGCAGGCAGTGATATAGGCCGGCGAACACAGGCGCATGACGTCTGGCGGCAGGGCTTCGCGGAGGCGGGGGACTGTGTGTCGATACAAATCGCAGTGGCACTGCAAGAACAGAGTGTGCAGATTCAAGTACCAGTCGGCGTCTGCATCGGTGGCATGAGCCATGAGGACCATGTTTTGTGCTGTGTTTCGGAGATGGTCGGGAAGTGTTTGGGCAAATGCGGTCAGTCCTTGCTGCAAAGCGCCGAGCTCGTCCTTTGACGTCTCTGGGCTTGTGCTGGAGATACGCAGTCTTTTGGTGTATTGCAAAATTTTGTGCCGGTGACCAAGGAGCTGCAGGTAAAACGCAAGCATGTCCATGTCTTCGTGGTCGGTATTCGGTTGTCTGGGCGCTGTACCAAGGTCGTTTGGGAACGGTGCCGCAGATTGAATGCCCCGTTGGAAGCTCTGCTCGCTGCAAGGGAATCGAACGTGGATGCGGGACAGTTGACAGACAGACAAGTCGTCGATGCCGCCGCAGAGGAGCTGGTCAATGGCGTAGATGGCCCAAACTGCCCGTCTTCTGGTCTCGCGTGTTGTTGCGTCAACAGCACTCGATGTATCTTCGTAGTTCAATGCCAGGGAGAACATGAAGCGGGAGGCCAGGGCAAGCAGGTTCCACGTGGTAATGCGGTCGTGACCTGCCAACAAATAGTAGCGCATGAGGATGACCAGTGTCTGTATCAGAGCAATGCATGGGCGGTCACCCAGATGCCCCAGCAGGATATCTCGGCGGACTTCTGTTATCCAAACTTTACCGTGCTCAGCTGACACGGCGTGGGGCACGTCGGCCTGAACGCCCACATCCTGGTCATCGGTAGCCGGACCTCTACGCCCGCTGTGGGAGAGACAAACGCCAGAAGCGATCATGGCCTTCAGCAGGAGGGGGTTGATTTTGCCGTTCTTCCAGTCGGCCAGGACCAGTGACTTGAGCAGGATAGGGAACAAGAAGCCGGAAGTGTGGCCGTACAGAAAGTATGCGTCAATGTAACGCCGCATCGTCGTGTTGTCCAGCTGGTTGTAGACGTCGCCCGCATCTCTTGTCGGTGCCTCGCTGTAAGAGGGCTCTGAGAAGGTCTCTGGCTCGTCGCCGGGCGTGTTTTCGACTGCTGCGCCAATGGACACGGGTGACGGTCCAGTCTGCGTAGTCCGTGGCTGCCGACTCCCAGGAGACTGACTAAGAGACTGGCTTGCAGCATGGCCTCTGCCCCCTTCCCAGTCGCAGCTTGTATTGCGTGTTTTGCATCGTGTGCAGGGATGCGATCCAGAACATTTGATTTTGTCACGACGACAGGCGCGACAGGCCTTGAGCGTGCGTCGCCGTTTGAGCCCGGCCTCAGTGTAAATGTCGCGGTCGAGCCGGTCGTGGCCATGGTCAGCCTGGTTCAGTCGGAATCGCGAGTAAAAGGCAGTCGGTGAAGACGCGGAGACGGCCGACGATGCTGATGCTGCGCTGGCGGACGCTGCATACGCTGGACTGGCCCTGGTTTCAGGGTACTCGCAGGCCACTGCTAGGTGGGAGCAGCCGCTGCACTGCCCGGGCAGGCGATCGCAGCGGACCTTGCGCGCACGGCACTGCCTGCAGGACGGCATTTCAGCGTGTATATGTGAAGAGTGGTCAAAAATGAAGAATGTACGTGCCAAATAAAATACTGGAATTTCAAGTTGTCTCCCGTCCAGACGTCCATTGACATCTCCCCGGACTTCGAGCTAAAATGATGCAAACTGCAGTGTGATCACGCCAGGGCGCCTTGCGGGGCAAACAGGTGCGCTAGCATCGCTAAACACCGCTGGCCCGTCCACTCATCCCTACGGCGGTAGCGAGCGGGCCATTCCTCCAGCACATCGGCAACGGGTCGTCTCCACAGCACTTCAGACGCTTTCGTAGTCGAGACTGAAGCCACTTTCAGCGAATCACTTACCATACCGCACGCTACGTAAAAAACCACGTTTATTTTAACATTTTTTGTTCAATTTGTAGATACTAGGCCCGGGCTTCCAGCACGCGGTCTGCAGCTGATGCCACATGCTTATTATCGATTTCTGGTGCTCGGTCCGAGTTGTCCGTGGTACGACATACCTGACGATGTATTCGTCCCAGTAGTCTCCACCCGTTCTGGTGTCCATACTATAGGGCACATGTAAGTTTTGGCATTATGTTATCTGGTGAGGCCTTTGTGATATGATAACTGCTGGGTGTGCGTTCTGTGCGAGACGCGTTCGATGGATAATGCATGATGAAGACACTGTGACATGCATTTTTTTGTTTAGCGATTTGAACCTCAAATTAAACTTTTTCCTGGTGTTCTAGGTACAGAATATTTAATGTTTTAATGTTCACTTCATCTGGTCAGATAATAGTGCAAAAGTATTATCGTAGCCCTTTTTTGACGATTACTCGATATCTTATATGAGGCTGTGGTTTAACGCTGCTCGGAAATTATAGATAAATAAAAGAGTTAAATAAAAGAGGACAAGTCTATATATAAAATCTACGTCCCCTGCTTATTGCTCCTCCGTATCTATTAGATCATACTAAAATCCATTAAGGGCTTAACCGACACTAGATCATCTACTTGACCAGTTAAAAAATGCGGACAATACGGCAGCATGTTAAAGGGTGAGTAATCGCTAGAATAGTACTTGGGCATTAGCTGTAAGTTAGTTGCAAGTTCTTGTAATCCAAGTTTTTGTAATCCAAGTAAGCATGCCCTAACGTCCCAATACATGCGTCGTTAGTAGTGATCAAAGCTTACTTCTATCGTTTTATCGTAATTTATAAACTTAATTCTATCATCATGGTTCACCAGTTTACACACATCTTCAACGATCCCTATCATCTCTATTCTACCCTCGTTTCTTCGTTTATCAATATGCCATCGAAAACCATGCACATCACCATCGACGCCGTCATCGACGTCGGCACGGACGGGTCCTGGGATGAAGAAGCGTCGTGGAACGGCTGCGAGAGCTCGCCGTCGACCATGGACGAATATTCCGAGCACGAATTCTCGGACAGATTCTCGGACGCACCCTCGGACAGATACTCCGACGAATACTCCTCCGACGACGGCGAATACTCCGACTACCAATCCGACGACGACGACGACGACGGATTTTTCCACAGTATCTTTTACCGCAATGACCGCAATTCGTCCACAGTCTCCATCGCGGACGCGATCTGCCATCTTTTAGAGCATGGATTGACTTGTTGTGCGTTCGGATTGGTCCTGGATGGGGCCTTCTTGCTAGACATCGTGCTAGACGTCATGCTAGACGTCATGCTAGACCTTTTCCGCGTCGACGGATGGCTCATGTGGCTGATGTTGTTCTTTGTCGCCAAAGGCAGTGCAGCCGTATTCGCAACATGTGCATTGGCGATAACGGGCATGACATGTGGAATTCGAATGAACGACGTCTTGCTGGCTCCAAAGTGGCTCCTACAACTGGTTGTACTGTGCGTGGAAGGAATGGTACTGGTCGGCGGCTTGCGCCTTGCCGCAGTTTTCGGACAACCACAGAAACCCATGCTGTTGATCTCGGCTTGGCTACTGGAATCGGCAACTTTGGGGCGGCTAAACTGGCGGACCTGGCTGGACTAGCTGGAATTCTGCGCTCCAGAGACCACTGGCTTGGCGGGAGTCGTTTTTCAGGGATCGTTTTGGGAATCGTTTTTGGGAATCAATTTTTTAGGATGAACAATAAATACGGCGTACTATCTTTCCGTGTTTAGATATTAAAATTAAATATATAAAGTTAAAAGATAATAATCATTCTTAACGTCATTTCTGCTACCTTTGTCAACTCTTTGTCGAAGACGCTAAATGTCCGTCTCATAACATCGCAACTTCATCTGGAGCATCCTGTAGAGATGACATTGTTCATTTGGGTTTATCCCTCGTGTTTAATTATAATTATTTGATAATTCATATGATTAACTTTATTGTAGTTGTTTTTAGAATTTTGCCATGCTAAATTACAGGTACAAATTTATTCTTTTGTTAAATTCTTTTTTAAATAAAAAATTCGCAATGAAAATAAATAAATCCATGAATCCATCAAACACAAACCACACAACACAAAACACAAAAGCAGAACCAACATAATCAAAACAAGAGCAATTTCGGCAATAGAATAAAGAAGTCACACAGGCCAAAGGACAAGGGCACTTTATGGATGAAAATGTTTCATTCGTAACCAACCAGAGACAGAGATGTACAAGAAGGTACACTTTCACGTTGTGCGGCTAAGTATGTCTTTGTGTATCTAACATACATTCAAAAGAACGTTACAATAACGACCAATTACCAGTTTTGAATTGCATTTATACAAGATGAAAACAGAAAAGCTGCAAAAGATGAGCATGACTGCAGTAACGAAAAGAGCAAATAAACACGCAAAGATCGAAAGATCGGAATGGCAGCCTCCTGGGCCCAAACATGCTCTAACAAGACAAAGGAAATACGCAAAAGCGTAATAGTATCACCACGTCCGTCACCACGTCTGTCACCCCCTCCTTGTATAACCTCACCTTATTCACTCCTCAGTCACTCCTCAATCTTCGCCTTCTTCGTCCACAACTCACCAATCGGATCACCCTCCTCGGCAATGCACTCCCACTCGCCCATGCCGTAGTGGGCGGGCGCGACGCGGCAGCCGCGGCCGCCGCCGCCGACAATCAAGTTGCCCGGGCGATAGGACGGATCCTGATTCATGCGGCGCAGGACGCTGCCGTGCACACAGACGTTGTCGGGGACGTCGCGGACCTCGCCGCAGGGCAGGGGCCAGCGGATGGGTTTCCAGGAGCCGTCCGCCTGTAAATCCATACGCCTAAAGGGCATGTACTCCATGACCTTCCAGCTCATGACGGTGGCTTTCGAGAGCCCCTTGTTGTACTCGAGGGAGTCGTGGATGGGTGCGGTGTGGGCCTTGTGCATCATGTCGTGGAACTGCGAGCGGGGCGTTGTCAAGCGGATATTGACGTTGTTGACGCTGTTGATGTTGTTGACGTTGGCCTCGGCCTGTTTTCCGTTGCCCTCGACCGATGCCTGGCTGCCGCTGCCACCTGCAATGGTCTCGTCCTGGCTGTTGATGCGGACAGTTGGTGGCGGAGGGGGCGCCACGACAATGGCCGGCTCAGCGACAACGACAACCTCGGGCGGCACAGAGCCAGAGCCAGAGCCAGGGACATGGAGGGCAGCTGAGGGGCTCAACAGCGACGGGTGGGCGGCGGCCTCCTCCTCCCTCAGGTTGGGCGCCCACTGGTTCTCGAGTACGTCGGAACAGCCCATGGCCAACACCTTTTCGGCGTCAAACGTCAGGCCGGCGCGCATGGCCTCGCGCACCATCCAGGTCAGCGGCACGTGGCTGGCGCTCTTTGTGCCGGGCGTAATCTCCCAGCCGCCGCCAATGTCGGCGTGGTCGCCCGAGAACCAGACTTCGGTCAGGTCTTGCGGGGCGTCGTCGCCGTCGTCCTCGTTGTGGATGACGGCGTTGGAGTACTCGGAGCCGGCGTCGTCGTCGGTGCGCGAGTCGCACGAGACGGACCGGCTGTGCGCCCGGTACGGCGCCGGGTTCTCGAGGTCGTCGCTGTCGTTATCGTGGGACTCGGCCACGTCCGACAGGCGCGTGGCCCGGCGGCCGCGCGTCTTTTCGTTTTCCTCGTTTTCCTCGATTTTGTTGACTTTCTCGCCGTCTCCGCCGTCTTGACTGGCGCGGCCCCCGCCCTCCCCCCGGATAGCCGACGACATGGCTGCCTGCAGCGACACACGACGGGCGCGGTACTTTTCGTGGACGTCGTGCAGCACCTGGCGGGTATGGCGGTGCTTCTTCTGGTTGCTGCCCGAGCCCTGGTACACCAGATCCTGGCGGAACTTGGCGCGTCGCTCGTCGATACTGACGGCGTGCCGCACCACCTTGGCCGAGCTGCGCGCCGTGTAGGGAAACTTGCTGCGCTCCATCCACGCCGTCTCGAAGCGCGGCACGCTGTTGACCGTGTCGAACAGGCCCAGGAACTGGATGCGGCGCACGGGGCGAGAAAAGGTTTCTCTAAAACCCTTCATGAACGCATACATTTCTTTCTTCTTGTCGGCGCCATCCTTGTTCTTGCCGCTGCCGTTGCGCCGGCACTGCCACTGGCTAAAGGACTTCCACGCAAAGTGCACCATCTCCTCGTTGCCATGAGACAACAGGCCGACATAGTCGAGCATCTCCGCCAGGAACCGCGCAATGTACGCGCCGCGCGAGAAGCCAAACAGGTAGATCTCGTCGCCCGGGTTGTAGAACCGCATCAGGAACCGGTACCCGCCCACCACGTGCTGGTCAAACGACGACCCAAACGCGCTGTCCTTGGCCTTCATGTACCACGACCGGATGCGCGCCTTGGTCGACGTGTTTGACAGGCCGCCGGAGACCACATATGTTCCAATGCCGGCTGCAGTATGATAAGTAGGTATTCAAAATTCAAAATTCAAAATTCGAAATTCAAAGTAAAACACGGGGAAGACCTACGCTGGTAATAGTGGTACTGGTCGCCGGCCGTGCGGTCGAGCATGCGGAAGATCTTGAGGATGTTGCTGTCCGAGTCGTCGCCCCGGAACTTGTTGCCCGTTCCGTCAAAGCACAGAACGAGCTTGCGCGGCCGCTTGTCGGCTGGCGGCGCCATTTCGTGGTGGTGATGCCGGCGGTTGAAAGAGGCAAAAGAGCGGGCGTCGTCGGGGACCGTTGTCTGGAGGGCGGCGTGTGTGTGGTGGTGGTGGTGGGCGTGGCTATGTTGGTGACTCGGTCCTTGCTGTGGTTGTGACTGCTCTGGGTTGAACGGGTTTTGGGTGAACTTGATGTTGGCGGTCGTACTGTCACCGTCACCAAAATTTGAATTATGCTGCTGCAAATTGGCCTGGCTCAAGCTCAAACTCTGCAGGGGAATGGGATACGCATCGTCGTTGCCTTTGCTTAGGCCGGCATCTGACCGAAAGGCGTCCATCTCGGAAGTCGAGGGGACCTCGATTCTGAAATAGGGAAAGCGAGCGGGAGCCACTGCAAGGGCCGTTTTGCCGTCGTACAACGGCTGATGGGCAGGGAGAAGGGGATTTGCGGGACGATTTGCAAGACAGAAGGCGCCACAAGCAAGACAACAGCCAAGACAGTGGGAGTTCAAAAGGTACAAGGCCCACGCACAGGGTACGAAGCGGTACCTGACGAGATGGTGAGGACAAAACAGACCAAGACGAGCCACATCCGAGTGGCGGTCACGGTGGCTTCGGCTGTCTCTGATTCGGTGATTTGTGTCGTTCTCAACTTGTATCTTCTCAGTAGTCCGTAGTGAATTCAAGAATGTGACGAACCGCGAGGGATGCACAGCTTGGGTGCAGCAGCCGATCACACACTCTTTGGGCGAAGAGGGGGTGCTGGGCGACAAAACAAGAACAGAGATTTCTTGTCTCAACGTACGCAAACCGGGAACTGTGAGGAGGTCGTGGAGTCGATATGTCAAGATAGGGTAAGATGTGCAGTGCTTTGGAGTTGTGGATTTGCTGGATGTACTCCGTATGTCATCCGGTGGACTGCAATCTGCAATCTGCAATCTGCAGGGCGAATAGGGTGAACAGGGCAAAGAGTGGGGAGATGAAGGAGGAGGCGTTCAAAAGAAAGAAAAAGATGAGGACGACAAAGACGATCGACTGAACAAGGTAATCTGGTGATGTTGAAAGAAACAGAGGATAGAAAACACAAAACTGCAACAGACTTGGCTTTATGAAAAAGAGAGAAAGAAAAAAAAAGAAAGGAAATAGAAGGGAAACGTGGAGAGACGCGGCTGGCCTAAATCTCGTGGGTTCTTTCGTAGACCTTTGCCTCATGGGGCTACTGGCAAACGGCAGTGGGTAGAGTATTGAAGAGACGAAAGACCAAAAGAAGATAAATACTAGCCAGCAGCAACGGGCAAGGGGCTCTTCCCGGATAAGGCGACGACTCCGGTCACTACGACATGAAAGTTCAATAGTCAATAGTCTCGAACGAGAGGCCGGAGCACGGAGGCAACGCGCCGTTCCACGTGCCGACAGTCCAGCGTCAGGGGAGAGAGAACAAATGCAGGATAAGGCATGCACAAAGCTTATTACGAGTACATAAACGATATCAGGCATCCGCCTAGTAAGGCCGTCCGCTAGATCGGGAGACGAGATTGGAAATGTGGCTACGATTCGTAAGGCTCATGTCAAGCATCGTCGACATCGACAACTTGAAGCTCAACCGGCCCGTGGATGCATCTCTGAGTATGATTCGCCTTTTGCCAAAACATCCATCCAAGCATCGGGGCATCCGGCCAGAGAATGCCTCACGATGGCTGTTCGCAGTCGAACAGCAAAGGCACAAAGTGCGTAGATGTGGCCGGAGGAATGTCTCAAAAGAGAGGGAGGAGGTGTGGAGGGAGGCGGGAGAAGGGAAAGGAGAGAAAAGAGAAAGGGTGAGTAGGCGGAAGCCATAACGGCTTGAAAACAATAGACTGCCTGACAGACGGCAGGAAAAGAGGAGATGTACATAAACTATTGAAAACGAGTGCTGTGTTTTGCTTGTCTGCTTCTGGTATCAATATGTGATTTTTCGAGTGAAAGCAGCAAAAACGAGTGCGCAAAGTGCATGAATTCGTACCAAGGACCAATAAAACACTGCACATAGGCGTCTGGACCCGGCAAGGTGGGACCCGCCAGGTGTGCAACGACCATGCAAATTTTGAAGAATACGGCCAGGATGGGCAAGACGGGGTCCAGAAACACAAAAAGAATCGGGTCTAGGCCTCACGGCTAGAAGGCGGGTAGCAGGCATCGATTAACTAAAGGCAGCTACGTAGGCTAGGTGATAGCTGACGAGAGCTGGGAAGAGTTGGGAAGCCCTAGCCTACAGGGCATTGAGAGCAAAGACAAGGGAGAAACAGCGCCACGGGACCAGAGTAAGCGCTAATGGGGCATGCATGGCCCGAAGTAACGGTTTTGATAGGGCTGGAGAAATGGGATGAAGACTGATAATAATTATCAGGAGAACATCACGACGGAAGGGAATGTCAAAAAAAAAAAAAAAAAGGACGAAAAGTCGAGGTTTGCCTGCCCAAAGGCATGCTCGTAAAGTCTGGCAGTCCGGGAAAAAGTGTCGACAACAGGAATCGAAAAGCATAAGGCAATAAAATGGCGAACAAAAAGAAAAGGACAACATGTGGAGTTGTAACAAAGTGGCCAAAGAATGATTGGTCATTGATATTCCGTCGCAAAATGTTTTATTGATTTTTTTATTGAATTTTGACGTTCTGAGCCCTGAGCGGATCACCTCAGCTCTGTCAGTGCTCCCGTTTAGGCCTAGGGCGCTGCACGCCAGTGGACCTGTGTCTGAGCCCAAGGGTTGGGAGGCAGCGAAAACAACGAATGTCAGTCACCAAATCCTTTGCAAAGCGGCGGACCGGTCCTGGGGATGGTACGACGTGTTTGGACCGAGTGCAGATGATTGGAAATGGGAAATGCCGTTGTCCGGTAGCATTTGATATGTTTGCCAGTGCGATGTCCCTGTTGAACATGTATCAATGTATCGACTCCATCGAGCCTCAATGCGACCTCTTTTGTTGACATTGACGTCCACCTGAGTGGCACATCAATTTTGTGCCCCATCTTCTGTTACCGCTTGGGGCTTGTAAGCATGTCGCGTGCGTTTACGTACACTTTTCTGTCCAATACACCGGCTGCATTGCCTGCAGACTGCCGCCAAGTTGAAGATGTGAATGTATGAAATGCACCAAATGCATCAACAAAATAAAATGAAATTATGCTGAAAAATTTTCACGGCGCATCGACATTGCAGACACGAACGCCATGCTTCTTGCCGAGGCAGACAAGATCGCCGTGTACACCGCTTGCCGTTATTTCTTGCGGGTACGGTAATGAGGCTCGAAAGGCAATGGGGTTCAAAAAGCAGGCAATTACCTGGACCTCCACTCTTCTCCATCAGCTCCTCCACCGTTCTTAACGACGTCTTGTCTTGGTTGTGATCTGTGTCTGGATTAGAGAGAGATCTGCCGGATCGTCATTTTTTTTTTTTTGTCGAACGATGTACGGAGTACGACATACATGGAGATACTTGGCCTGTTTTGATTACCTACGAATTACGAAATTTGCACATCCACAAGCTGACCCACGGATTCTTCCTTGCTTCATTGAATTTGAATATTCGTGTGGAAATTCATCACAATAAAAAACTAGATATTCTTTGGAAATCTATCAAAATACAAGAGTGCAATACAAATCCCCATACGACGTACGTCGTACTTTTCATCCCCCCGGCTCTCAAAATAAGCATCAAGCCTTCGTCCCAGCCACTCGCTCCCTCTCTTCCCTGGTGCATCGCCTAAATCCTACAGAGTAAGGCCAGAGTTAGGGATGGCCAAGACAACGGGCCGCTGTCTCGGCCTTACCCCAAATGGCCCCTGTTCTCTCGACTGCCGGCAAATGCAACATACGTCGTAAAAAGAGAGAGGAGTTGTTTACTAAACTTTTTGCAAACCGTGGAGAGTACGTCTTGCTTCAAAGTATCGAGTACACAAATGTCTCTCCGTATGTCCTGTGTTCCTTGTTCCGTGTTCTGTATTCCTCGATCTTGTCATTCATCTGTGAGATGTCTCTTGTGGTCTGTCTCTTGGGCTGTATTCCAGACCTTATTTGTTGTCCTCGTTACCCCCTCTTATTTCGTCTGTCTTTCCTCTACGACGGGCTTGTCTTTCCTTCTTTCCTATTTCCGTCCAGAAACTCCGTATCCGCCTCGCGGAAACTGGCGGAGGATCTGCCTCTGATCGACCTGACTCGGTTTCTTTTATTTTCGTTTTCTGATTCTGGTGTCGTGATGAGGAAAGTCAGAAGACAATCGAGAGCATGTCGTGGAGACCAAGAGTCCGACAGTCCATGACGAAACGAAAGCACGAGAGGACGAAAGGGCTGCAATGGGTGACGAATGAGAGAGGGAGGAAATGAAACAAGACCAAATGAACATTGAGAAAGGAACGAAGCAAGGCGAGTTCGTCTCTCGATCCGAGACACAAATGACGGAAGAGCAGTGTCCATCCCCCGCTCGATCGGGCAGTAAGACAGTCGAGCTGAGCTCACATCTCCACTCGAGCTCCGTTCATGCCAGCCAGAGCCAGCCAGGTTGCAGAGGCGGCCTATCTCGAACAATTTCCCGCCCCCAAACAGGGTCTTTGTGCGCCTCTTTTGCATCTCCTTTGCAGGTCTTTGCAGTTCAGCCCACCCCTGTGCAGGACCCGCAGTCTTCTTTTCTTCTTTTGGTATTCTGTATTTATTTCAACGGTGTGGAGCGGTCGATCCCTTTCTTGCCAGCAAACTTTTACTTCTCTTCCCTTTCTCATGATCAACGATAACCAATGGTCGTTGTTTCTCCTTTTGATTTCTTCTTCTTCTGATTTTTCCTTCTGATCGACCTCCCCTCCCTGCCCACGACTCGGCTCGATGCCGTATGAGGATAGTCATGCATCGGACTCCAGCCCATCACTGGCATTGCGGGGCTGTTGAGCGACTGTCCTATCAAAGGCACTCGATTGCAGTCTGTACGTCGTAATGTGAACACTTTGACTTCTCCGCCTTGGAAAATAATGTCTGTTGGACGAAAATAATGGGGCCTTCGTGTGAAAACTGATAATAGACAGCGGAATAAAAACGCCACAGGCCAGCATCACAGGCCAGCATCACAGACCAGCTCCAACACCTGCAATAGCCCCTTGCTTCTTTGGGATACAGCACTGCCGATGAGCATCCTCTGGGCCCGGTCTGTAGAAAAACCTCCGATGCCAGGCCCTACCAGACCCTTGGTTTGCTTTCCACTTTGTAGACCTTTGTATGTCGTACGGACTAGACCTTTTCACAACAGGCGGCATATTTCTTGACAATACGTCTTGTCCTATTCGACAATCTCTGCGCCTTTAGGATTATCGTGAGAAGCAGTCCACATTTTGATTAACCTGCGGCCTACGAAAGGCCTCCCTGTCGACGCCATGTCTCTCTTTGGCCGTGACTGTGTAGCTGAAAATACTGTCCAAGAAAGAGGATCGAGTCCATCGTATCGATTTGTGTCTTGGTTGTCACTGGCGGGCCGTCGTTGTATCTCCCACTGTGTGGCACCATTTGTTGACTTTTCACTCTCGAGCTGGACTTACCTTGCTCTCACACCTGATCTGCATATAAACCCAGAGTTGTACCCGAAGCTTGCCCCCGTGCCGTCGTTTGTGGCTCTCTCTGGCTGTACCCTTCTCGTCCCTTTTCCTTTTCTCTCGTTTTCTGATCTCTGATCATTCTCGATCTCTCTCTCCCTTTCTTGTCTGTTTCTTTTGATATCCCTCTCTGAGTTTTGATTTTCTGTCGTTCCGTCTCTTCTTCCATCTGTCCATCTCTTCTGTACTCTTCGATCCGATATCTTGATACCTAAGCCTGACCCAATCAGACACAACAACATCAGCACGCCTTTTTAACCCATTCCATACCTTTTCACCTTCTTCAGGGCTCCACCCACGCGCACACAACATGTCCGACCGCAACTTGGTCGGCGAGAAGCCACAGGCCAGCGCCAGCATCCATGGCACAGACTTGTCGTCGTCTCGTTCCGGCTCTGGCCCCGAAAAGCTTGTCATCAGCGGCTCCATCCATCACCACCCGCCGCTGGCCACGGGCACCAAGAAACCCAAGAGCCCGGGCGCACTTGCCAAGCTGAGCGGTTTGAGGGCTGCCTCCAAGCGTCCTCTGCCCACGCAGACGGGCAATGGCACGTACATTGTGGCCAAGACGCAGACGGGCCTGCGCGAGGACCTCAAGTACCTGACCTGGGCCAACGTCAAGACGGTGCTGGACCTGGCCAAGCCGAAGAAGAAGGGCGGCCCCGTCGACGACCGCACGATGCTGATGGAGCGCGTGATCCAGCTGGTCGCCGGGCTGCCGTCCAAGTCGCGCAAGCGCGAGCTGCTGACGAGCAACTTCATCACGGAGCTGTGGGAGTCGCTGGACCACCCGCCGCAGCTGTTTGTGGGCGACAAGTTCCAGTACCGCATGGCGGACGGCAGCTTCAACAACATCCACAATCCGAGCCTGGGCGCGGCCGGCACGACGTATGCCAGAACCGTCCACTCCACCATTACAGCACCCAGTGCTTTCCCTGATCCCGGCATGGTGTTCGACTCGGTCATGCGGCGCAGCGAGTACAAGGAGCACCCCAACAACGTGTCGAGCGTGCTGTGGTACTGGGCGACGATCATCATCCACGACCTGTTCTGGACGGACCACCGCGACCAGAACAAATCGAAAACGTCGTCGTACCTGGACCTGTCGCCGCTGTACGGCAGCAACCAGGAGATGCAGGACACGATCCGCACGTTCCGCGACGGCCGCCTCAAGCCGGACGCATATGCCGACAAGCGCCTGCTGGGCATGCCGCCCGGCGTCAGCGTGATCCTCATCATGTTCAACCGCTTCCACAACCACGTGGTCGACAACCTGGCCGCTATCAACGAGGGCAACCGCTTCCCGCGGCCGGCGGGGAGCCCGGATGACGCCAACCTGGATGAGAGATCCAAGGCAGCCTGGGCCAAGTACGACAACGATCTGTTCCAGACGGCGCGCCTCGTGACGTCGGGTCTGTACATCAACATCACGCTCGTCGACTACGTGCGCAACATTGTCAACCTCAACCGCTCGGACACGACGTTCACGCTGGACCCGCGCCTGGACACGGAGATCAACTCGGGCACCAGCCTGCAGTCGGAGCGCGGCACGGGCAACGTGGTGTCGGCCGAGTTCAATCTGTGCTACCGCTGGCACTCGTGCATCTCGGCCAAGGACGAGAAGTGGATCGAGGATTTCTACCAGGAACTCTTTGGCAAGCCCGCGGCCGAGGCCACCATGGTGGACCTGATGGGCGGCTTTGTCAAGTTTGAGCGGTCGATCCCTGACGACCCGGGCGCACGCACGTTTGGCGGCTTCACGCGCGGCCCCGACGGGCGCTTCAACGACGACGAGCTGGTCAACTGCATGAACGACGCTGTCGAGGACGTGGCCGGCGCGTTTGGCGCGCGCAACGTGCCACCGGCCATGCGCTGCGTCGAGGTGCTGGGCATGCTGCAGGCGCGCAAGTGGAACCTGGCCGGCCTCAACGAGTTCCGCAAGCACTTTGGCCTCAAGCCGTACGAGAAGTTTGAGGACATCAACCCCGACCCCGAGGTCGCCGACTCGCTGCGCCACCTGTACCAGCACCCGGACTTTGTCGAGCTGTACCCGGGCATCGTGGCCGAGGCGGCCAAGCAGCCGATGGTGCCGGGCGTCGGCATTGCGCCGACGTACACGATCTCGCGCGTCGTGCTGTCGGACGCCGTCGTGCTCGTGCGCGGCGACCGCCACTACACTGTCGACTATGGCCCGAAGCAGCTCACGAACTGGGGCTACAAGGAAGTCGACTACGACCTCAACGTCAACCACGGCTGCGTGTTCTACAAGCTGTTCATCCGCGCGTTCCCCAACCACTACAAGCAGAACAGCGTGTACGCGCACTACCCCATGGTCGTGCCCGCCGAGAACGTGCGCATCTTGAAGAGCCTCAAGCGTGATCACCTGTTCGACTTCTCGCGCCCGACGGCCATCCCGCAGCGCGTCAACATCACGTCGTACGGCGGCGCGCAGCATGTCCTCGAGAAGCAGGACATCTACAAGGTGACGTGGAACGAGGGCCTGGGCTTCCTGATGGGCGAGCCGGGCAACCGCTTCATGCTGTCGGGCGACACGCCGCTGCACGCGCGCCAGCGCCAGTGCATGGGCGCGCTGCTGTACCACGACACCTGGAAGGCCGAGGTCAAGGCGTTCTACCGCTCCACGGTGAACGCTTTGTTGAAAGAAAAGAGCTATGTGCTCGCCGGCAAGCGCCAGGTCGACATCATCCACGACATCGGCAACATTGTGCACACGCACTTTGCCGCCCGCGTCTTCAACCTGCCCCTCAAGACGGCCGCCAACCCCAAGGGCGTCTACTCGGAGCAGGAGCTGTACATGGTGCTGGCGCTCATCTTCGTGACCATCTTTTTTGACATTGACCCTGTTAAGTCCTTCCCGCTGCGCCAGGCCACCAAGGAGGTCTGCTCGCAGCTGGGCGCCCTGATCGAGACCAACGTGAAGCTGGCCCTCGGCCTCGGCATGCGCGCCCTGTTCTCGGGCGCTGCGCCCAGCAAAAAGGCCAACGACGCGCTCGCCAGCTACGGCCTCAACATGACCAAGGGCCTGTCGAAAGCAGGCCTCGACGCCAAG
Organism: Sporothrix mexicana; assembly: GCA_021396375.1. Classification (NCBI taxonomy): domain Eukaryota; kingdom Fungi; phylum Ascomycota; class Sordariomycetes; order Ophiostomatales; family Ophiostomataceae; genus Sporothrix; species Sporothrix mexicana. The sequence continues at coordinate 58,330 of WNYC01000053.1, forward strand.
GAGATCGCCTGGAGCCAGATCCTGCCCACCGCCGGCGCCATGGTGCCCAACCAGGCCGAGGTCTTTGCCCAGGCCGTCGATTTCTTCCTGACGCCCGCCGGCAGCGCCCACATTCCGGAGCTGCACCGCATCGCCAACGAGCCCGAGTCGGACGAGAACAACGCGCTGCTGCTCGGCTACGCCATGGAGGGCATCCGTCTCGCCGGCACCTTTGGCTCGTACCGCAAGGCCGCCACCGCCGACACCATTGTCGAGGACGACGGCCGCCGCGTGCCTGTCGCAGTCGGCGACCGTGTCTTTGTCAGCTTCGTGTCCGCGGCACGTGATCCCGTCCACTTCCCCGACCCGGACACCGTCAACCCGCGCCGCCCGCTCGACAAGTATATTCATTATGGCGTCGGCCCGCACGCTTGCCTGGGCCGCGACATCAGCCAGGTGGCCATTGTCGAGCTGTTCCGCGCGCTGTTCCAGCACAAGAACGTGCGCCGTGTGCCCGGTCCGCAGGGCGAGCTCAAGAAGGTGCCGCGCCCAGGCGGCTTCTTTGTGTACATGATGGAGGACTGGAGCTCGTACTTCCCCTTCCCGACCACCATGAAGGTGATGTGGGATGAGTAGGCGTGGAGGAGGACATGTGAATTGTCGTTTTCGTTCGTCGTTACCGCGTAATTGAGTGTCGAGAATGAGGGGTTGTCGGTGTTGTTAATACCTTGTGTACACTGTTAGTTTTGTCAGATATACCAAATTGTAGTCGTTTTATCATATACTTGCAGCACTTGAAGAGCCGTGCGTGATGGTTGAATATTCTTGTTGTCTCTCCTCAACTTGCTGATTTGTTGACTTTGAGCTCTTCCCGAAGCCCCTAATTCTGTAAACAAGGCTGTGGCTGAGTGGGCTGGACTGGCTGGGCTTGTTACATAAGCGGATCCGCCCAATTACAGGTCCCTCCCCCACTCTCCACACGCGACGCGACGCCAATAGCGGGGACCCGTCTGTATCCTCACCAGGCTGTCCTTTGATCCATCAACATCATAGCCGTGCGGCGGCATCTGCGATATGTAAGTCAACTCGGGGTGGTTCATCACCATCTTTCACACACTCACACACTCACACACTCACACACTCACACACTCACACACTCACCTCCAGGATCGACCCTTCAATACGCATCCGGCGTGCGATTCACGCAAACGACCCGTCGCTCGTCCGACGCATTCTTGCATCGCATCCGCATCTCCTGCACAACCCCGACACCTCCGATGCCGGCCTCTCCAACTCCAACCTGCACCTAGCGGCCTCGCTCGGCCACCTCCAGATCTGCCAGCTGCTCATCGATGCCGGCCACGAGCAGGGCGGGCCCGCGCTCAACGAGAACAATGAGACGGCTCTGATGCTGGCGGCACGTGCCGGGCACATCGAGACAGTCAACTACCTGTGCCTGACGGAGCCGGCCTGGATCCTGTGTGTCGACAAGAACGGCCGCGACGCCATTATGGAGGCCAGCCGCGGCGGGCACGACACGGTGGTGCAGATCCTGTTGACATACATTCCGAGCGGGCCCGAAGAAGCCGTCCGACGACACGACGCCAACGGCAACACGGCCCTCCATTTCGCCAGCAGCAACGGCCACCTCCTGGTGCTGCGCACGCTGCTGGCCGCCGGCGCCGACGCCGACCACGAGAACAACTGGTGCTGGACACCGGTTGCCTACAGCGCCTCGGTCCAGGCCGAGGTCTACCTCAAGAACCTCATCAACCAGACAAAGCAGGCGCAGATTCAGAATCAGGGAGGTCAAAGCCAAACAGGGAATGGTCAGCCCCAATCACAGGCGTCACCACGCAAGGGCCGCCTTGCAACACCCGAATTGTTCAAGCGGGGCCAGCTCGGCGCCATGGCGTCTGGACTGCGGCTGGTCCGCGAAGACGATCACGAGAAGAGCAGGTCGAGGTAATGTCTGCTAGGATTGGGTTGCTATCGTCGGTTTCTTGTCTTGTTGTGTTTTTGTGTTCTTTTGGGTTTCTATTGGCTTCCCTTCTTCCTTCCTTCTTCTGTTCATACCGGCAAGCGTGCGTTGGATCTTGTTTTGTTTTTCTGGCGTTGTTGGAGCCTACTTTTTGGTCTGTCTTTCTGTCTTTCTGTCTTGGTTGATCTTTCTCTCTTGTCCCTCTTCCTTAACGACTCCTTACGTACTTTTCCTTTTGTTTCTGTTGCACAGGCAGTCAATTCTACTCTGTCTCAACGCTCTTTGCCTCGTCATCACCACTGCTGTTCCTGGCTTTCCTGGCTTTCCTGGCAGCTTCTCTTGCGTCTCCTGCCTGTCTGCCAGCGTCACGCCTTCCGTCTGATGCCATCTTTCTGCTCTTGCCGCGTCAGCTGCTTCCCACCTCTGGGAGCTCCTGCTCTCTCGGATGCGGTATAAAATGCCCTCGATTCCCCCCCTCCCCCTACTAACTTTTAGAATCGCACACAACTTGCCGTTAACACAGCTCCTGACCGCCGACATAATTATCAAAACCGACCAAATCCACAAGCTCGACTACCTCCTCCTACCATCATCCACCCTCGATACGTACAAACTGGATTCCTACAGACGGCCAGCGGCCGAACCACACGCTCCAGGACTCCAGATCGGCCCCCTTCCATACCCAGCGACCAAGGTCATCATCGGCCAGTATCTCTCGTCAGGCCAGCAAGACAACGTCGATTTCTGGGGCTGGCTGATCGAGGCTGCCTTTTACAACGACAACGACGAGAAACTGTGGGCAACGCGCATTTTCCTCGCCCAGAAGGCATACTAGAACAAGCAATACCTCATACTCCACTCAGAATGGCATTCAGTGGATTCGGCGGCGGCGGCAACCCACGCTACGGCCGTGACCTCAACGGTTCCCTGCCGCCTGCGACGGGCTTTTCCGGCGTCAACGCACGTCCGGGCCAATACTACACAGCCAGTGTGCCTGGTGTGCCCGGTGTCCCTGGTATTTCTGGTGGATGGCCCTACAACCAGCCGCAGTATTTCGTCAGTCAGGGACAGGCCACCCACCCAATGTACTTGACCGCCGCTGCTGCTGGCCGACAGATCAACACAATCAGCCACCCGCCCGCCATCGCCCAGGGCCAGGGCCCCTCGTCCACCCACGACCGCAATTTCCGGACCTGCAGCATGCGCAACACCACCGGCGGCTTTGGCTGCGAGCCCGGCTACAACTACTTTTTCCCCGCCGAGCACACCAAGATCCACGTCCTCAAGACAAACCCGACGCCACCCTGGCAGCTGCCCAACAATTTCTTGGTGTCCTTCCACGCCGCCCACGTGCCCGTCAACACCACCGTCGCCGAGCTGATGAAGGGCTTCGGCGCCAAGAATCCTCTCCCCAAAAAGAACATCATCACCGAGGTGTGCCCGGGCGGCGGCGGCAAGTGGTACAAGGGCATCGAGGTCAGCGGCGACAACACGGACATGATGAAGAAGCCCATCAAGGAGCTCGGCTGGGACGGCACGCGCACCGGCCTTAGGGGGCAGAAGAAGGTCGTCTACATTTACGTGCAAAACGGGAAAGACAAATAAAAGGAGTGGTGGGTTGTTCGTGATTGTTGGTGTTTGTTGTTTTGAGCGTTTTGGGGTCTGTTGTTTGTTAAGCCTGCATTGCTATCGAGTAGGCTTATGATAGATGTACTAGTCCTACCATGTTGTTGTTGCACAAGTTTCTTGTTATCATGACAATAACGTTGATTTCTCTCTTTCCAATGAAAAGCATTTCACATCAAAAACTCCGGCGCCGGTATGTTCATTGGGTATTCGTTATAAGTGCTACAAGTCTTGTACGTCTTGTAAGTCCTGTAAGTCTTGTAAGTCTTGTAAGTGTCGTAGGTCTTGTAAGTCCTATAAGTCTTGTAAGTCTTGTAAGTCTTGCAAGTCTTGTAAGTCTTGTAAGTCATGTAAGTGCTGCTGTATATGGATAAAGGCACGTGGCACCTTCAAGAGTTGTGGGAAGGCGGTGGCTCGATCGGCTGCGTAATGGGTAGACGTACGGGTGCCAAAAATGTTGATATTAATCATGTTGTTGTGTAAAACGTAGTGATATGTGTAATGAATCAATTAAATTTTCGCTCGTTTGAATACAACATGTTTTTCTATTGTTTTTATCTAAACGAGATTTTTTTTAGATAAGAAAAAAAAAGAAAAAAAGGAAAAAAAGGAAAAAAAAAAAAAAAAACCAAATAAAGAAGGTTTACGAAGCAGGGATAAAAAAACCAAAAAAAAACCAAAAAAAACCCTGCAATAAAACGACAGCCCATCACTTACGCTTGCCACAAAAATTCACAGATAAGAACATGGATAAAACAAAGAAAATATATTGTGTAATAAATATACATGATTAATGTTTTCCGCGACGTAATGAGGACACCGCTAAACTAGCCTCCAAGAATCCACCGAAAATTTTCATATTTTGATACATTGTGAGTGTCACACACCTCCCCTCAATTCATTAATAAGGTTTACTGCTCTAGTAGCCATAGTAACGCGGTTCGTCAAAGACGTGATAGCGGTGGCCGCGGACACCCTCGCCGCGGAAGAGCGCCGGGAAGCGCCAGCCGACGGGCACCTCCGACTCGTCGACGCGGTTGTTGCGGGTCTCATCGGGGACGTCAAAGAGGTACTGGGCGCGCTCGGCATTGTCCTTGTCGGGGACGACAAACTTGGCGACCTGCAGCTCGGTGTCGGTAATCGTGCTGCGGCTGATGCGGGCATAGCCGACGCGCTGCAGGCCCTTGAACAGGATGTACTCGCACCAGCGGTCCCAATCCGTCGGATCGACGTCGTGCATGCCTGAGGTCTTGGACACATACGTGTTGTAGTTGCCCTCGAGCGGCTTGGTGACGAGGTAGGACAGCAAAAAGCTGGGGCGGTCGGTGCTCCCCATCAGCTTGGACAGGTACTCGGACTGCAGGCGGCGGTCTTCGGGGTCTTCCTCCTGGCCCGAGTGGAAGACGAAGCAGTCCACCAGCGTGCCGTGCACGTCGAGGGTGGCGTGGATGGCCGGGGCCAGCTCGCCGACGGGGCTGGGCAGCAGGTGGTGGGTCGAGTTGACAATGGGGAATTTCGAGAGCAAGGCAGCGCCCCAGGTGTGCTTGTTGGGACCCGGGCCGTAGTCGACATACATGCCGAGGTCCTCGGCCAGAAACTGCGTGGTGTCGCGGTTGCCCATGATGATGCGCTGCAGGTCGCTCTCGAGCAGGCCGACGACGTCGAGCTCGGCCTCCTTGATCAGGTCGCGCATGCGGCGCTCGGAGCTCCACATGTCGTTGTCCAAACTAAAATGAATGGTCCAGATACCGGCCGTGATAACGCGGTCGTCCTGGTGGTAGCCCTTGTAGTCGTTCGTGGGGAAGCGCATAAAGGCGGCGCACAGGAACAGAATGTTGAGCACGCCGGTGACACCGAAAAAGTGCTTGCGGTGGCGGGCGGGCAGGGCGTTGCTGATAACACGCTTGGCATACTTGGCAGGGCGCTGGGCCGCACGGGTGGTGTTGAGGTTGAAGACACCGCAGCCGATCAGCAGCATCATGACGGTCATGATCCAGTCGGTGTGCTCGCGGACAAGAGGTCCGCCAGGAACGAACGCGTAGGCGACGACCCAGACGTGGAAGAGGACCATCAGGTTGTAAATGAAGAAACCAAGACCGAACGTCAGGGCAGGGCTCTTCTTCGACGAGGCCGAGATCAGAGGGATGGACAGAGCAACAAGGTAGGTGGCCAGGACGGTGGCGCCGTAGAAGCCGAACCAGTTGCTGTAGAGAGTAAGGACAGCGGCACCGACAGAGGCCACACCAAAGGCCGACCAGGACGACACAAGACCGGGAGCAGACACGCCGAGGACGACGCCGCCCGTCATGGCAAAAATGGTGTAGTAGGCGTGGATGTTGGACAACGGGCCGCGGACCGGGTAGCCCTCCCAGACCCAGAGGATCATGGTGCTAGTGTCGGACAACAGCGAGTGGAGAGCGAACATGAGGCCGCCAAAGCTCAACGCATACAGGCCAGACGACGGGCCGCCCTTGCTGCCGGAGCGGTCAACGTCGCCGCCCGCGGCAGCCGGGCGTCTGCGGGTGAAGCGGAGCGCAGCCAGGATGGCCAGGACGAGGCCGGTGCCGTTCCAGCCGCCGTTCTCGGCGTGCATGATGGGCCAAATGGGATTGTTGGTGTGCCAGGCGAACTTGGCGATGCTGGACATGAGCAGGCCAATGACAAAGGCGAGCACGCGCGACTCGACGCGCGACTCCTGGGCGGCGTCGGCGTAGAACGTGGCCGCCCAGGCCAGGCACTGCATGGCGACACCAAACGAAATTGTGAAGAGGCGGTAGACAGGGTCGTGAACCGTGTAGGCGACAAGGCCGGCGAGCGACAGCAGGTGCACCAAACGCAGGTTGCGGATGACGAGCGAGCGGAGCGGGCGGATGCCCAGCAAAAGCGGAGAGATGGTGGACATGACAAAGGCCTCGTAGCCGGAGATGCCCATGTGCCACAGCGGGAAGTACCAGATGGTGACGCCCAGGCTGGTCAGGACGGACCAGAAGGCGAAGCCGTGGTAGACATCGGCGGCGGCGTCGAGGGCCTCGCCGACGGTGAAGGTGGTCGAGAAGATGCCGGCGGTGGCCTTGTCCTTTTCGTGTTCGAGCGACTGGGAGCGGAGGGCACTGGGAGAAGAGAGAGTTTTAGAAGATGGTCTGAAGGGTGTGGGGTGTGGAGTGTGGAAAGGCGTGGAGGAGTGCGTTGAGACACTATAGACAACGGGAGACTGGTAATAAAGTGACAGGAACAGACATCATGGATGGACATGGGACGGGGACGGGACAGAGGAGTTGTGATGGTGTTGTATTGTTGTGATTTTGTTGTAGATTTGTCGTGATTCGTAGTGTCCTTATTGTCCAGTTCTATCCCATGCCCATACTTCCATGCACACCCCCGCTTCCCCAGGTATCATGTCACTTGCTCCCAGGTCTGTTGCCCGTTGTCTCGTGCATGTTGTCTTTTGTCTTTCTCCCTCTATTTGGGAAGCCATTGCACGTACCCCTTGCTGATGCCCTTGGTATCCTTGACGACGAGCTCAAAGGTGTCAAAGTCGAGAGCGGTGACGGCGTCGAAAGCCACGTCGAAGAGGACAAGAGCCCACTCGAAGAAAGCGTAGATTGTGTAAGCTGCAAGGGGACTGGGTTAGTGAGAGTTGATGAAGAGAAGATAATGAGTGGACGGACTCACCCCCCGGAATACGGTGCACTTTGTGCCGGATAAAAAAGTAGACGAGCGGGATGATGGTCCCGAAAAAGGCGCCGGCAATGTACTTGCGGTACTTGATGGCGGCGGCGTTGTTGGGGCTCAGGGCCAGGCAGCCAAACATCCAGGGGATGGTGGCGACGAGGTACGAAATCATAAAAATGTCGTGCCAGTCGTGGTTGTCGGTCGACGTGACATAGGTCCAGCCACCGCAGGTAAACGTGCGGAAGACGCCAAAGTAGCCGACGATCTTGGGGAGGCTGCGGCCGGGCTTGGCCGTCAGCAGGTACCAGAGACCGACGAGCGCAAAACGGGGACCGGACGTCAGGGCAATAAACAGCATAAAGAACGAACGCTCAGGGAAGCGGTCGCCGATGGTGGCCGAGACGGACGGGAACCATTCTTGCGGGTAGCCGAACCACTCGTTCTGGACAATCTTGGTGTAGTGGAGAGAGACGCCGACGAAGAGGGCACTAAGGAAGGCGGCTGGGGAGGCGAGAGGTTAGTGATATGATCGTGACGAGAGCCGAGAAGACGACGCAACTCACCATATGCAGCAGCGGTGTGCAGCCAGCTCACCCAGGCGCCATTGAAGGAGAGAAGCACGCCCGCGTCCTTGTCCTTGTATCGGGACGCCATGGTGAGGGTGGGGCGGGACGTGTCGGCAGGAGTCGATCTGGTGATGATTCGGTGATGCGATGCAATGCGATTGAATGCGATCGATGCGCTTCGGAAGGCTCGGAAAAGAGCAAAACGCGGCTGGAGAAAGTCAATGAACGAGGGACAAGAAGAGAAACAAGAAAGAAGACGCGACGAGGCCAAGTGCCAACAACAGGCACAGGATGGAAAGGAACGACGATCGATGCGGCGTGGGCACCGAAAGAGAAGACGAGAAGACGAAAAGAAGAATTTCGAATTGACAGAATGAACACGAGCTCAATCAAGCTCCAGATGCTAGCGTTTGTCAGATTGTCATTTGCTGGCAGGCACGCGCTGGAAGCCTCGGCGCCCCTGAAAAAGGGAGGGCACCCCCTCATATCAGACGGATCTGGCCAATCAGAGACGGGATCTCGTGTGGGTTTAAGTCCGACGTGGAGCTACGCGACAGAACGTGCTTTTGGTGCTCTGAAACCCTCATTGCCCCAAACTTCCAGCACTGGGGTTAGCGTAGTTTCCCCTGTATTTGCGCCTTGTTGGTTAAACAGTGACTGGTCGACGAGGGCCCAGCAGGGCATTGAGTGTGATGCTGTTTGCTGTACCGAGGAGTATCATGAGCATCGTATCACAACCTGTTTCTTGCCCAAGAAATAGCCCAAGAAGTAAAAAGGTACGCTTTCCATCCCATTCTGATGCTACGATGCATACGGCGCATCTCGTTGTCGTCTGGGTTCCTACATTGTTGGCGTGATTTCAGTGGGGCGTAGCTCGCTAGTCCCGCTGCCACCACACTTTATTTCGGGATCGTGATCACGTGCGAGCCCGGATGCCCGGAAGCTGGACAACACAACAACACGACAAACAACATTTGACCATCCCACACCACGGCGTTCTCTCTCGACTATTGACTCTCAGACCGACACCGGTCTCGACAATATGACGCTCGACTTCCATCCCAGACTCCCGTTAGCATGAGCGCCTCGGCGACCAAGCGACTTCGGGCCGACGAGCACCAGAAACCTGGCTGCCGAAACACCGAATGTCTACCGATTGGGCGTCGACTTCAGTCCAGATTTGCTCCAGCCCATTAGCAGCTGGCATGAGCCTGGACTACCCTGTCCGGAGTCCCGGTTGTCGCCACGGCAAGATCACAGAACATTCGGTGGACTGGGACGATATGGAGAAAGAACGGGACAAGTAGTGGCAAGTGTGTTGAATGTTAAATACTGCGGCCCTGACAGTTCAAAGACGATTGCCAAATGCAGTCTTCGCGGACCCCACTGCCTGGAAATTTTGCGCATAGGTTGGTACTGTATACTGGGGCTGACGGCGGTCCCAAGTGAGAACAAGAGAAGTAGAGAATGAGCCGGGAGACAATGTTTGCTGATCACAAAGGAGACATTCGCTTGCACCTGTGGCGTGGGTGTCGTGCTCTCATTGACATTTCCGGCAAGAGATGACAAGACAATCCGTTGAGTCAGTTGGACCAATCTGGTCCCGGTACGGTGTGAGGCTCACCTTCCCGTATTTATTTGTTGGGACATCGTACCAAACGAGAGGACTTTTAAAGTCGTATCCAATTGCTTCCTAAGCATGAAGCCTTTTATGTGCCTTTTCAGGAGGCTAGTGCTTTTCGTGAATGCAATCTGAGAAACACCGCTCCCATGGCCGCCTCGCAACGCGCGCGCAACCTCGTGGTCCCCACGAAAAGTGCGTTTCGTTAGAAAAACGAATATAACACCAATCTCGCGACTCTGGGTATTTCTCAATATCGTCTAGGCCCAGTTTTACCGCCTTTCTACAAAGCGTGGCGATGCATATTGTTTTTTCGCAAGCCAAACAACGACGAAAACCATACCTATTGAAAAGGAATGCTGTTCTGCTTCAATATTTCGCAGTCGCCGATGATTCTAACCCGTCAAGGTGTATCTATGACTGTTTTTTTCGACATTTTCGACTTCGTTTTGGTTGAATTGTACGACATAAAAGGTACGACTTAGAAAGAGGCGTTTCCAACTAAAAAATTAGTGCGCGCTGAGTTTGAGTCCGTTAGGGAGACCGCTTACCCCGTACACTGCTGTTTTGTTGGGCATAGTACGGTCCAAACCATTTTCGGGGGTGCCAACAGGCAGATTCGCCTTGTCTGCCCGCCACAGACTGGGAAACTGGAAGTGCGTGAATGATGGTGTGCAGCCTCCACGAGCAGGAAACAAAGATAATGCGGATTATCCCATGGGGAAGACGAGACGAAGACTGTTGGCACCCCAAAGTAGCGTGGAGCAGGCCGATGTGCGGAGGACAGGGTCGTCCAGAAAGCCAGTTTCGCTGTTTCTTTGTTTCTTTGTTTCAAGGTTTCTTAGTTTCTTATCGTGTGTTCTTACCACTGACGCATATCTTATCGTGGCTCTGGCATGATGTTCAATGTTGTCCACGAGTTTGCCTGTTGCGGAGCCGATCGATCGTGGACGCCTCTTACAGTGCGGAGTATTCCGTACATGTACACTGTTGGCTTGTCCAGCTGGCTTGTCGCCCTCTCGCTGTACCTCTCGCTGTATCACTCGGTGATATTTTGTCACTAACGATCGCCGGGGGTGGCCTAAGGCGATCTGTTTCGTGTGTTAGTGGGCGGACCCCACAATCTGCGTACTTTCCAATGGAAGACAAGACACAGTACAAAGCCCACTTTGCCACCAAGACGTACGGACTAGAGACTTGGGTTGTTCGTGAGCCACAAAGTAATTGCAGAACAAGGCCACACACGTACATTGCTAAATGGACCCGTTCTGTGGCAGGGAAAATGAAGCAAAAGACCACTTCTATGGTGCCCACATGTTCTCGTGACGGATGGATTTGATCCATTTGTTAGACTACTACCCATTGTTAGACTATTTCCCACACTTTGCATCTGTGAAGCTGGCAAGTTCAGAGGTCCGAGAGTTGGCGTTACGTTCACTCAAGTTCCTGCAAGACGTGCAACCCGCCTGCTTGAATGAATTATGATGTCACGTCATGATACGCAAGCTTTCACTGCATTCTCTGCATTGTTCCACGGGAGAATCCGTCAAGAAGGCTTCTAGAAGCCTGGGCATTCCTTCTTTTCTTTCCTCGGATTGCCCGAAAGGCTCCTAAAACCCCCCTAGAACTATTTCGGCACTTTTTTAGGGCCAGATACTGTGGTAGGGCGCATGTTTTAGGGGCATTGTTTTAGTGGCGGCATTTGTCTCCCTCCCGTCTTACGATGTGCGATTAGCGGCTTGGACAGGCGACAGGGGAGGGATAATCGTTTAACCACAGATGTAAGTCGTACTCTGTAGGTGATATGCTCAAATGGGCAACGACATCGCCTGCTGGTCTTTCACGACCTTTTCCCTTTTTCCACTCCTGCATGTCCACCCACACACCTGGACTCTGAACTCGGTCCTTTTCACATAAAACTGGGGTAACTTTGTCCACGCACGACGGCATCTCCAGCGTCGACATTCTAAGAGAGAATTAAGAAAAAGCCTCAATAGCCTCAAAGTGTACATATTCTACAGAGTACTCTGGGCCTGCCCCAAGAGCCCTGCTCGGAAATTCCTTCCTTTTTAGCGCAGGGCAAGGAGCCGGACAGCGTGACGGGGTTGTACTCAGTATGCTCTTGGGTAGCTTTCCCCATTGATCTCCGCTGATCCACATCTGGTCTACGGAGTACCTTTCGGGGAAATGGTTGGTTTTGGGTGTTGAAGTTGGAGTAATACAGACTGCGGAGAGAAGGAAGACGGAGTACATGTGGCAGATGACAAGCAAAATGTTGCGAGTTGAGATGGGGAAGTGTGGGGAGTCTCAGTCTGTACGCCCACAGACGAAGATTTATAAAAGGGGCCGTCTTCCCCATGTGGCGGATCGACAGTCTCTCAGTCCTTGATATTCTTCTCAGATTTCTTCTTCACCTTTTTTTCATCACACTTTCTCGACGGACACACACTCGTCAAGACAATATGGAACACGAAAAGACACAAGCCGAGGCGCTGGAGGTGGTCCGCGGCGGCGGCCAACAGGTCGACGAGATGATCGAGGACTTGGAGCGTGTGCTCGACGAGTCGGGCGGCCTGGAGACGGGCTTCTTCCATGTGCAGTTCAAGGACCCGCGCAAGTTCACCTGGCTGCTGGTGGCGTTTGCCAGCATGGGCGGCCTGCTGTCGGGCCTCGACCAGAGCCTGATCTCGGGTGCCAACCTGTACCTCCCCAAGGACCTGGGCATCGACACGCGCCAGAACAGCCTGGTCAACTCGGGCATGCCGCTCGGCGCCGTCGGCGGTGCCCTGCTGCTGTCGCCCGCTAACGAGTACCTCGGCCGCAAGAACGCCATTATCCTGTCCATCATCCTCTACACTGTCGGAGCCGCCCTCGAGGCTGGATCCATGAACTTTGGTACGTTTTTAGTCCTCGCTTCGCTCGATACACCCGTGGCAATAATAATCACTAACCCACCTCCCACCCCTAGGCATGATTGTTGCTGCTCGTGTTATCCTGGGCATTGGTGTCGGTCTTGAAGGCGGCACTGTGCCCATCTACGTGGCCGAAACCGTCGAACGCCGCCTCCGTGGCAACCTTGTCTCGCTCTACCAGTTCAACATTGCTCTCGGTGAAGTACTGGGATACGCCGTCGCTGCCATCTTCCTCCGTGTTCCTGGCAACTGGCGGTACATTCTCGGCTCGTCCCTCGTCTTCTCGACCATTATGTTCATTGGGTAGGTCGCTCCTTCCTGCACGAGATCGCTTCTTCTGCACCATGATTGTTATTTGTTACTGACCATTGTTACCCATCACAACAGCATGCTCTTCCTCCCCGAGAGTCCTCGCTACCTGATCCACAAGGGCAAGATGCTCGAGGCCTTCAAGGTCTGGAAGCGCATCCGCGGCGTCGAGTCGGCCGAGTCGCGCGAGGAGTTCTTTGTCATGACGGCCGGCGTGCGCGAAGAACAGACCGCGGTCAGCGAAGGCGCCAAGAACAAGCGGTTCCCCTGGATGGACTTCTTCACGAACCCGCGTGCCCGCCGCGCCCTGATCTACGCCAACATCATGATCCTGCTGGGCCAGCTGACGGGCGTCAACGCCATTATGTACTACATGTCGACGCTGCTCAACCAGATTGGCTTCGACGCCGAGAAGGCCAACTACATGTCGCTCGTCGGCGGCGGCGCGCTGTTGCTGGGCACGATCCCGGCCATTTTCCTGATGGAGACGTTTGGCCGCCGCTTCTGGGCCATCATCACGCTGCCGGGCTTCTTTATCGGGCTCGTGCTCATCGGCGTCAGCTACCAGTTCCCGCTCGAGACGGAGCTGGTCAAGGTCGAGGGCCTCTACTTTAGCGGTCTGGTGCTGTACATGGCCTTCTTTGGGTCGTATGCCTGCCTGACGTGGGTCGTCCCATCCGAAGTCTACCCGACCTACCTGCGCAGCTACGGCATGACCACGTCCGACGCCATGCTCTTCCTCATGTCCTTTATCGTCACGTACAACTTCTCGGCCATGCAAAACGCCATGGGCAAGACCGGCCTCGTGCTCGGCTTCTACGGCGGCATTGCCGTCGTCGGCGAGATCTACCAGCTGTTATTCATGCCCGAGACCAAGGACAAGACCCTCGAGGAGATCGACGAGGTCTTTGAGCGGCCCACCATGAGCATCGTCCGCGAGAACTGGGCCGGCATCAAGGAGAACGTCTCCAACATCTGCCACGGCCGCATCGGAAAGGTCTTTAGCCAGCAGACAAAGAGACGGGCCAACCTCCACAACGAGGACATCACAATGAAGGCGTAGTTGGTGCCGGGCAGGCATCATTCATGCACGCCGCATGGAGGTATCAACATACTTGGCCATTGTAGTCGTCAGAAATGGTAAAACTATATATATCTTTACAAAGAATCAAAACACATCTACATCAGAAGCTAAACATACGCCGAACTGTGCAACGTCGCAAAGTCAATCTCCTCGGCCAGCTTGATGTGTCCCGTCAAGATGTCGAAGTCACCCTCGTCGTCGGCCCTGGTGGTGCCCGTGCCCCAGTGAGAGAAGCGGTTGTTCTTGAACCGTTTATCGCGAGTGTCTCCCGCCTCAAACACAAAGTCTTCCCACCTCGGCTCGGCCAGCGTCTCGATCCGGTGCCGCGTCGTGCCCGGCCAGCCAATCACCACCCGCGAGTCCGGGCCGTCCAGCTTGAACCAGCTGTTGCAGCTGCTGGCCACGACCGTGTTCTCGAAATACTGCGCGATCCAGTCGTTAAAGTCCGTGGTGGCTTTCTGCGTCGGGCTGCACGACGCGTACCCGTCGCGGCGCAGTTTTCGCAGCACGCGGGCAATGTAGGCGGCCGAGACCTCGCAGTGTAGCGGCACAGACCCGCCAAAGGCGTTGCCCTGCGCTTGTAGGACTTGGAAGTAGTTGGGTGTGTTGGCGGCCATGACGCCCAGATAGGTTTCAGGGAAGCCAGGGGAGCCGCCGGGCCGCCATGTCTGGGCGAGATCTTCACCCGTTGAGCCAATCACTGGGAATCGCGGATAGAAGCCATCCTGGAATCCAGTGGCAAAGACGATTATGTCGACGTTGCGAATATCAGAAGAACCTGCTGGCTGGATGCCGTCCGGGGTGACTCGTGTGATTCCTTGATCAAAATAGTCGACGTCGGGGCGCAGGAACGCCTCCAAGTACCCGGGAGCCGGTGTCAGCCGCTTGCATCCCGGTGCATAGTCGGGCGTCACCCGATCCAGCCAGTCCTGCCGGCCCTCCAGCCTACGCAGCATCCCGTCGAGCAGCTGCTGCCGGAACGCGCCGACGGCATCCTCGTCAACCGCCCAGCCATAGTACTTGTTGGTCATGCCGCGCTCCAGCTCGCGGCGGTAGTCCTTGTAGGCGCCGTCGTCGTTTGCAAAGTTTGCCTTCTCGTCGGCAGTGTACTCGTGGGCTCCGGGGTTCTCGTGCGAAGCAGACACAAGCCCGTCCCGGAAGCGCGCCGTCACATACACCTTGGACCGTACATAGTGGTCAATGTGTGCCGCCCCGTTCCGCACCAAATTCGGCAGGATCTGCTGGCCCGACGCACCGTTGCCAACGACGGCAATCCGTTTCCCGCGGACATCCAGGTCGGACGGCCACTGTGCCGTGTGGACGACACGCCCGGCAAACGACGCAAGGCCGTCAATCGTGGGAATCTTGGGCTTGTTGATGCGGCCCTGTGCAGAGATGAGGACGTCGACCGTGGAAGTAGTTGATGTGCCACTCGCAAGATCTTCGACGGCCACCTGCCACTTTTGCACGTCGGCTAGCCAGCGAGCGCCGGTCACTTGGTGCTGTAGCCGGAGGTTCTCCGTTACGCCAAAGTCCTTGCAGACTTTTTCGTAGTAGGCCTGGATCTCGGCGCCGCGCGAGTAGTACTCGGACCACTGCTTGTTCGGAGCAAACGTGAGCTCTGGGGGAGGGATTAGATATTTGGGAATGGATGCTCAGGCAACATATCAGATGATAGACCTACGGTATACATGTGACGGCACATCGCAACGGACGCCGGGGTACGTGTTTTCTGCCCATGTTCCGCCCTTGCACACAATGTTAGTTGAGATCATCGTGGGGTAGCGTCGTTCACACTTACCACTTTGTCGTTTTTGTCGTAGACGGTTATCGACACATTGCCCAGCTTCTTTGACAGAATGATGGCCGTTGCTATGCCGCCAATGCCAGCACCGACAATGGCAATCTACCAATTCAACAATCCAGTCAGCGAAGTTCATCAGTGCAACGAACTTTCACAACATACAGTAAGAGGCCGGTCGTATCCATATCGTGAGCCATCGCCGGACTCCGCTGCTGGGCTCGTGCCATTTGTTTTGCTTGGTTCTACCCAGAGTGTTAGATGTGTGATGAGAGCTGTGGATGTTGGTCATTCTACATCTCACCAGGGATTGCCATGATAGTGGGCTTCAACGAAAGATTCGACAACGGTACGGCCTATTGGAACCCCAAAATCGAAAGCCATGTACGAAGAACGGCCTCATAAATGCAAGCAAGATCATGCAGGAAAACAAACTGTGGAGAAGGACCAACCGCATTCTCCAATGTCCTGTGATTCATTGGCGGTGTCTGAGAACTGATCCGGCATTCTCTGAGCGATACCGGATACGACACTGCCGCCACATTCGCCTGGCGAGATGGCAAGTCCTTGGCAAGAAGATACGCGTGGCCATGGATATCTCAAGCGCCGATACCCCCATGCAATCTCTAGCCACATGGTAAACATAGGCTATCAAATTGCGGGACATTGTCAAGTCGTCAGAGAAGCCTTGCGATTGGGTTGGGACTCGGCTGCCCAGAAAGAGCATCGCCGCTGTCATCAAGGCAGGGTCAAAAACGAAAAAGGAAATACGATCGTGGGCCAGATGCAGTGTTACAGCCCGTCACTTTAGAGATAATGTCATCATTTGTGGAGATGCAGGCACAGGCGGGTCGGGCAGACTTGTGCGCAGGCGTGACGATTTACTGGTCATTGCCAATGTTGAAGTCGGCCTGTCTGCCCGACATGTTGGCAGTGGAAAATGATGTGTTTGATTGGTGCAATGGTGCCATTTCTTGGCGGGTTAGTGCGACCGATACCGTGGGTTCTTCAGGACGGTATGTTGTACTCCGTATTATTATTGTTTCGCCGGGTTTAAACAGCTGGACCGGTGAAGACAATTTACAGCCAACGGACGATCCGGGGATAATGAACAAAAGATAAAGAGAAAGAAAGAAAAAGAAAGAAAAAGAAAAACAAAGAAAAGAAAAAGAGAAAAAAGAGAGAAAAACAAAAACAGATATCAGAAAATGATGTAGTGGATTTTGAACATTTTTCACTTATTTTCATGCGCTCTTTTTGTTTTTTGTTCTTCTGTTAATTCCGCCTTATGGCCTATAGGTCATGTCGTGAAGAATTGAATTTGACAAGTCAAAAATACAAAATTCAAGACGGATTCGAGCAGCAGGAATATCATTGTCTTCTTTGCAGGTACAGTATTCCAAATGCCGAGAAAACAGATTCATGAAATCGAGGAATACTCTCGGCCGTTGTTGAGCTGCCCTACCGTTTACCGTTGTATGTAATTCGCATTCCCACAAGTACAGTTGCACCCCTTCACTTCAACATCAACGCCAAAAATGGAATCAACAGAGACGTCGCCTCTTCTCGGCACCACACCCCAAAACGATGGAAACACCACGACCCAGACAAAACCACCAGCCATCAGCCGGCCCAGATTCGCGGCACTGGTTGTGTGCATCTGGATGACATGGTTTATTGCATCGTTTGATTCAACACTAATGGCGTCGTCGCACCCTGTCATCTCGACGTACTTTGCCGCGTCCAAGGCGGCAACATGGTTCTCGACAGCGTTCCTCTTGACATCGTGCACGGCCAGTCCCATCTTTGCGCGGCTGTCGGACACCTTTGGCCGCCGCATCCCATTGATTGCATCCCTCTCCATATTCACAGCCGGGACAGTGTGGTGTGCCGTGGCACCGACCGTCGTTCACTTTATCATTGCCCGGGCCGTCTGCGGTGTCGGTGCCGGGGCATCGCTGTCTCAGACAATGACACTCATATCCGACCTCGTCCCTCTGCGGAAGCGAGGCACCTTCATCTCGTGGGTGAACCTTGCCTACGGCTGTGGTAGCAGTCTCGGTGCAGCGATGGGTGGCTATCTGGCCGAGGCCGTGGGCTGGCGGTGGGAGTTTGGCATACAGGTGCCGTTTCTTGCAGCCATGACAGCCATCGTGGCCGCGTCTGTTCCTCCCCACCTCGGCCCGGAACTGGCTCGGAACGGCATTGTCGGTAACACGTCCCCGTGGAATATACTGCGGACGTTTGATCTATCTGGGTCGGCACTGTTGGCATCCAGCATCGCTTTCCTGATTCTGTTTCTGAACCTAGGCGGCACAATTGTTCCCTGGGTGCATCCTGTTGTGGCGCTGTTAGCCGTTCTCTTTTTCGCTTCGACAGCGGCCCTGTTTCGCGTCCAAAAGAACCAAAAGCAGCCGGTTGTGCCCATCGCAATGCTGGCGCACAACCCCGGCGGCCTCATTGTGTTCTCCAACTTTCTGAACTGCATGAGCGTCAACACGGTCTTCTTCAACAGCCCTCTGTTCTTCCAGGCCGTCCTCCTTGACTCGCCGACTGTGTCCGGTGGCCGCCTGATGCCGCCCTTTCTGATTGGCATGATATCCGCCTTTTCAGCAGGCTATCTTATTGCATGGCGTGGCCAGCTGCGGCCGCTGGTGGTTGGCGGCTTTGTCCTCATCTTTGCTGGTCTTGCCCTGCAAACGTGGGCAGATGGAAGTCTGCCGGGTGCTGCCTACACGGCGATGATCAGTCTACCGCTGCTTGGCCAAGGGTTTGCATTTCCGACTCTCATTGTGGCCCAGCTCGCCGTGCACACACAAGAAGATGTTGCCGTGGCCACATCGACCCTTTTGCTGTTCAAGAACCTGGGCAATATTCTGGGCGTGGCAGTTAGTGGCCTCGTGGCGCAGAACGCGCTCGTCTACTATCTCGCGCGACTTGTCCAGGGACCGGAAAAGGAGCACATCATTGAGCTCGTGCGCAATGCTGTCGAAAGCATACATTCTCTGGCGCAGCCATACCAAGATCAAGGTGAGTGCGGACATTCATGCAATCTTACTAAACAACGTCTCTAACAACCGCAGTCATCGACGCCTACCTACAGACAATGCACCTCACGTTTGCACAAGGAGCATTGACAGCAGCCATTGCACTGGCACTAGTGCTTTGGACGAAGCTGCCCACAATTGACAATGGAAAGTCACCACGGCCTTAGGGTGAGAGACTCATTACACCGAGGGCATCTGTTTTGATCAATAAATGGGTTGTCTTGGCAGGATGAGGCAATTCAATAGTTTCATAAATGGAATGTTTTCACGTGGCACACATCAAATTGTAGAGCTACGCACTCTAAACTATTCAACTTTTTACATAGGTTCAGGAACCAATTTAGCGCTCGTGAAAATCAAAAGAATGTGTCGAGATATCAAGAGGTGGGTTTTCTTACTACAGCTCTTGTCGCCCCTGAAATGCCCCGGTAGGTTCTTCCCTACTGGTCTGCCCTACACAGTATTACGGGCCTACCCACCCACGCTAGCGGCTCGCTTAGGCCCGGGATTGGCGTCCGACTGCACACCACCGCAACAGGAAGGAACGATTCGTGATCGCATCCAAAATGAGAACATCCAGGTAGTGGCACGCTGCGGCAATGCAAACCCGACCGGGATCGGCAGGCCTTGATATCTATCGCTGTCGTCGGCGATGCACCAAGATAATAGCCGAAGCGGTGGTTTTGTTTGGTCCTTCTGTCCTCGCCATGTGTATTTCTCGTGTTTTCCCCGGGAATATCTTGTTACGACAGTCACCCAATGACTCGTGCTTTTAGTTGTAATCACGACACGGCATCCAGGTTAAAACTTGGGATGCAATGAATCCACCTGTCAATATTTGTGTCTTGTCGTACTGGCATCCTCGCTACCCAGGTCTCGAAGGAGCCAAACTGGTAGTGATATGCCTGCCGACGAAACCATTGCCCTTGGCCTTGTCGTCTTGCTTCTTCCAATAAAAAATTTCTTCTCACACTCCACCGTATCCTGAAAGAAATTGTTAAAGCGGCATACTGCCATGCATGTATGCTTGGATAATAACAAACAGATAAAAGACAGGAACATTGCCGATCAGTTTATCGCCAAGAACGGTCTTCCGCCCAACACTCCCACAGCATCACGGCAAAGGCACAATGTCCAACAAAACAGAAGCAGAGAGCCCTGCGGCTACTGGAAACGATATTGTCACCGATACGGAGGGCAAAGAGGCCGCATTTGTCAATGTCAAGCCTGAATCCCCTGGTTCCGACGGAAGCAGTGGCGGCGATGAAGACTACGAGGCCTACCGCCAGCGTGTTCTGTCGCGGTTCACTGCCGAGGACGACCACCGGCTGATGCGCAAGGTTGACTGGCACTTTCTGCCACTGATGGCGGTGATGTACATTGTCAAGCAGGTCGACTACATCAATGCATCGACGGTCAAGGTGCTGCAGGTCGGCCAGACGACGAACATTATGACGCAGCTGCACCTGACCGCCGACGACTACAACTGGCTGCAGACCCTCTACTTTGTAGGCGATTTCTCCCCTCGTCGCAAATTAATGTCCCTGCCGTTCACTAACAGTCTAGCTCGGCATGGTCATTTTTGAAATCCCCAGTAATCTGGTCCTTCGCAAGTTCACGCCGCGCAAGTGGATGGCGCGCATCTTCTTCTCGTGGGGCATCGTCGTGGCCTGCCACGCAGCCGTCACCAACCGCGCCGGCATCTACACGGTCCGCTTCCTCCTGGGTGTTCTCGAAGCCGGCTTCTTCCCCGGCCTCACCACGCAAATGTGCAGCTGGTACCGCAGCGACGAGTATGGCAGGCCCATCATGGTGATGTTTGTCTCGCAGAGCGTGTCCAACATTGTCGGTGCGCTGCTTGTCTACGGCATCTCGTACATGGACGGCATCAAGGGGCTCAGTGCGTGGCAGTGGGTGTTTTTGCTGGAGGGTATTATTACCATTCTGTTTTCGGGCGTGATTTACGCCCTCCTCCCCGACTGGCCGCGCTCGGACCGGTCCAAGAGCTGGCTCACGCCCGACGAGCAGGAGTACCTCGAAGTCCGTCTCTCCGAGAATGCGCCGCGCACCAAGGAGGCGGCATTCCGGCCCATTGAGATCTGGGAGACGATCAAAGACCCGCGGATTGTCGCCTTTACCAGCTGCCAGTTTCTGCTCAACGTCGCCGGCTACGGTCTGAGCTGGCAGCTGCCCACCATTATCACGTCGCTCGGCTTCGCCAAACTGCCCGCCAACCAGCTGCTCAACATCCCGCCGGCCGTCGCCATGATCATTGGCCAGCTGACCGTGGCCTGGATCATGCGTCGCGGCTGGTTTGTGCGGCCAATCATCAACGTCGTTGTATGTGGCAGCATGCTCGTCTTCTACATTGTTCTGTGCTTTCCCGTCGGCAAGGGCGCCGTCTACGCCGCCTGCGTCCTCGGCCAGGGCCTTTATTATACCTATTTTGTGTCATTTTGGGCCTGGCGATCGGCCAGTTTGCAGGGTGCCACCGGTACAGCGTTTGCTCTTGCCGCACAGACAGCCATTGCCCAGATTGGCGCCACCATCGCTCCGTCCGTCTTCCCTGGGAAATGGGCCGCCGGTGGCTACAAGAAGAGCTTTTACGTCACAACGGCCTGTGTCGCTGTTGCCTTTTTGACAACCCTCCTGACGTGGTACTTGACGAAAGATCTCGAGCGTGAAGTGCTCAAAGTCCGCCAAGAGCGCATTCGCTCCGAGAAGCAGAACAAGATCTTTGAGGGCGAAGATGTCCATGTCTTTGACAATCGCGTCACATACTAAGGGTTAGGAAGGCTAGGAATGTCACGTCTGTTGTCTGGGTGCAGCTGCGAGTACTGTATTGTGCTTACATAAAGATATTGTGCCATGAGATGATCCGTTAACCCACGTACATATTTCGTCGTACTCGTGGTTCACAAAAAAAGGAATTAGAGTCAATCACAGCGTGCGGCTGAAAAAAGTCATATTTTCATCGTTAAGGAGATAGCACCTCGAAGATAGATTGCACCGACGAGGCTGGTGGATTTTATTATTTATCTTAATGCGGACCAAGAGTAAGCATGAACCGAAAGGAAAGCAATGGACTCCAGACAGAAACTGCAATTTTGACATTACATAGCTATGAACGCCCACTACCCTCACTACCGACATATGTACTCCCACGTCTCACCGGCATGTCGTAGTCTCTCTTCGATTTGCTCTCGTGGCGTTGGCAGGTTGATCTCCGGGAAACGTGGGTCTTTGGTCCATGGCAAGGCATCACTGGTCTCCATCAGCCAGCGGAAGACATCCCTCTCCATCTCGGCCACACGTGCAGCATGTTCTGGCAAGCCGGCCAAGTTGTGGATCTCGTGTGGATCGTTGGCCCTGTTGTACAGCTCCGATGGCTCGTACAGACGGTACACAAATGTCCACTCGTGACTGCGCATGGAGATCGCCTTGCCAACCAGAGTGGTGTCTTCGTGCTGGAGGCCGGCCTTGATGTCGTAGGGGTAAGGTGCCTGTTCGAGCAATGGCTCTTCCGACGTCAGAAAGCCGCCCTCAGAAAAAGCATACTTTTTGGTGTACGTTCTGTCCTCACTATCGCTCGCGGCGCCACCCTGTAGGAGAGGAATCCACGACTGGCCGTTGTGGGGAAAGTGCTCGCCAATGCCGGCAAGCTCCAGCAGCGTCGGCACAAGGTCCACCATCTCGGCCATGGCGGTGACCGTATGGCCCTGCGGAAGACTGGCACCGCCAATGAGGAGCGGCTCGCGCACAAGCGTCTCTGACAGGCCCGATGGCCACTTTTCGATGAGACCATGGTCGCCCAGGTACTCGCCGTGGTCGGTGAAGAAGAGTGTGACGGTGTCCTTCCAGATGTTGAGCTCGTCAAGGGCACCGATCAGGCGGCCGAACTGATCGTCCAACCGGGCAATCATGCCGTAGTAGGTGGCCTTAATTTCCCGCCACATAGCATCTGTAGCTCGTGACGTGCCATATCGCTCGCGGATCGTCTGCATGTACCGCGGCTCGTATCCCGTCTTCGTCTCGGGCGTTGACACCACACTGCCGACTGACTCGCGGTCGTACATGGAAAAGTACGGCTCCTCGACCTGGAAGGGGCAGTGCGGGAACAGCAGCGGCAAAAAGAGGACCCAGGGCTTGTCGCTCGGCGGGCACTTGAGCCAGGCCAGAGCCGACCGGATGACGGCGTCGTCGTAGTCGGACGCCTGGTCGGCTGTGCGCAGTCCTTTGTAGAACAGGCGGCCCCAGACATCATTGTCGTCGATCGCCTGCTTCTTGGCCGGGTCTCCGGCAAAACCAGGCAGACAGTCCGGCGTCTCCAAAAAGCCATATTCGTTGACGCTCATCTCAGTGACGGTCGGCGCAAATGTATCACCACGAGGTGCGAGACAGGCAACATGGTAGCCGCTCTCTTTGAGACTCCTCAAAACATTGGGCTCCCACGGCTTGATGAGGTTGTTGAGGCTGCGGTGCCCACTGACATGGGGATATGTTCCCGTAAGCATGCTGCAGCGCGACTGGGCGCAGACGGATGCCTGCACATAACACTCGGTGAACAGCGTGCCGCGGGCCCGGAATGCGTCAATGTTGGGCGTGCGGATGGGCGACGGTTTGGGGCCCGTGCCGGCACTTTCTTGCGTGCAGCCGAGTGCGTCGTAGCGCAGCTGGTCCGGCATGAACATGATAAAGTTGGGCCGGTTGCCGCCATTTTTGGAGTCGACCGCAATGGGAATCGGCCGCGGTGGCTTGGAGAATGTGTCTTTGCTCCGTATGAGGGTCATGTCGATGATTGAGAAGGGTCAGGACTGGATGTTGAAATTTGGATGGAAGAAAACACAGGGTTGGAATGATAAGATGTGCAAGGAGGACGAGATGTCGTCTGGCCCGTGTAGCATGGATGTCAGACGTACGTAGCTCAGTATGAATTTCCACATGTACGCCTCTGAGAGCCTTGCTTAAGAGACAGCTCGGGAGCTTTTATTGGAGCTTCTTACAAGTGTGGTCATAGCTTCACTTACACAAAACGGGCAATAATTGCGTGCTCGGTCAATAATTTCCCGATTAGGCAATATCAGACCGGTTGCCGAGATCACCTTCGTTCTCCTCGGGAGTCCTCACACGACGCTCCACGAAGACTGCCCACATGGCCTCGTTGGAGGAGAATCCCAGATTGGCTGTCAAGAGTGTTGTGCCAAACTACCGTGCTGTCGGCAACGTTGAGTGTCCAGTTGCAAGGAAAAGAGAGAATAGAATGGCTGCACAGTCGGTCATTGAAATGGCGTTGATATCACATTACTGCTATATTTTGTTTGTCTTCTATTGGACTTCCTCGTCGGCTACTTTTAGTTAACCCCCCCCCCCCCCGCGTTAAGCTTTGTAGGTAACGTATTCGTCTTCCTGGTTGATTATTACTTCACAAATATCACAATACCTGCGTAGGTTGGCTTCGGTTTGGGTCATTTATTGGTTGCCATCAGTGCATATTTTTTAATGTTAAATTTTATCATAAAAAAAGATAAAAAAAAAAGAAGAAGAAGAGAAAGAAAGGAGAGACAAGTAGAATAAAAAATACATATTACTCTTCACAAGTCACCAGCTGGCATGATAAAACTGCCATGAATAGCATTTCCCAATTGCACGTGGATGTCAGTTTAAAATCAAAGTCAACAAAGGAGTACAACAACTGTACGACTTAGACACTAGCGCATTTAGGCCACACAGCGCACTGTGTTCGGACCCTAACAATGACGTGCTCGGCCTCTCCTTGCCTAATTGGGCAATTTTCATGCCGAAGCACCTGCCGGATCTCGCGCGCTACGACGGCGCCGGAATGGCAGGTACCAAAATTGCCAGAATGGAGAAAGAGCTTGCAAAAACACCCAAAATAGCTTCGTTTGACGACGCGTTCTCACTACAGACCATGTCGTTGACTACAAGCCCCGTCGGATGCCTTGTCGACTGCGATGGCGACATGCATGCCGCATGTTGCCGACTCCTTCATCCAACGACACTGTCGCCGGTATAAAGATGTCGTTGCTGGCGATCATCTCAGCACCAACCAATTCTTGCCATCTTGCCCTGGAGAATCTGCTTTGACATTGATACACGCCCATCTCTTCTGTGCCACCCCAACGTTGAAATGGCCTCCATCCTCGCCGCGGTGCGTGAGCGCACACAATATTTCAACCTCCGGCTGTTATTCTCGGTCACTCTCGTGGCCTTGTCGTCCTTCAACTATGGCTTCGACAACCAGGCGTTTGCGACCACGCAATCGATGACGCCGTTCCAAAAGACGTTTGGCGTGTACAACGAGGCGACACAGTCGTACTCGCTGCCCAGCGTCTGGCTGTCGCTCTTTAACAGTCTCAACTACATCACTTTTGGCATAGGTACCTCCCCCCATTAATGCCAATTTGCATTTACGGTTGTTATGATCTAACCCAATGCACAACCTCTAGGCGTCCTCTTTGGCAGTTTCATCTCGGGCCGATATGGCCGCCGCTGGTGCATGTTCGGCATGAGCTGCTATGCCCTCGTGTCGGCGGCTGTCTGCGTCACAACCCAGAACAAGTCGCAGATCATGGCGGCTCGCATCCTCAACTACTTTTACATTGGCATGGAGCTGTCCGTCGTGCCCATGTTCCAGTCTGAAATTGTGCCGGCGCCCATCCGTGGCCTTGCCGTGGCCACATACCAGCTCAGCATCAATCTCGGCGGCCTTGTCATCAACGGCACCTGCTTTGCCACAAACAGCCACTACAAGGACAACCGCGCGTGGCGGATCCCGCTTGGCCTCTTCTTTATCATTCCCACAATCGTTGCCTCGGGCATCTGGTTCGTACCCGAGTCGCCGCGCTGGCTGCTGCAAAAGGGCCGTGCCGAAGAGGCCCGCAGGAGTCTTAGTCTTCTTCGCCAGGGATCCGCTCACTATGCGTCGGAAGCAGACATCGACGAAGAGTTTGCCGAGTTGCAGAAGCAGCTGGAGCGAGAGTCTGAAAAGGGGTCGTTTGCTGAAATGTTCCGCGGCCGCACAAATCTGAAGCGGACGCTCATTGTTGTCATCATCAACTTCTTCCAGCAGGCATCGGGCCAGGGCTTCGTGTCACAGTACGGCGCCGTCTACGTCAAGAGCCTCAACACGTTCAACCCGACGCTCTTCAGTCTGCTCAACTCGGGCATCACCTGTGCTGTCATCATTCTTGTCCTAGTCACATCGGACAAAGTTGGACGCCGTGCCAGTCTGTTTGCCTCGGGCGCCGTCATGATTGCGGCTCTCTTTACCATGGCCGGCATCGGCACGAAACCGGCCCCGTTGTCGACCTCCAGCAAACGCGGCATCATGTCCATGATCACCATCTATGGCGTCGGCTTTGCCATCGGATGGGCCCCGCTCACCTATGTTGTCGCAACCGAGATGCCCGCTCTTCGTCTGCGTGAACACACTCTCCGTCTCGGCTTCCTGGTGAATGTCGTTTTTAAGTAGGTCACCCTCAAATTCAGCCCTCGTATTTATCAACAACACCCCACTAACAAACAGCTTCGCCGTCAACTTCTCCATTCCATACCTCGTCAACGCCGACTACGCTAACCTCGGCAGCAAGGTTGGCTTTGTCTTTGGCAGCATCATGGTTCTGTCCATGGTCTTTGTGTTCTTCTGCGTGCCCGAGTGCAAGGACAAGTCGCTCGAGCAGATCGACTACCTGTTCCACAACGGCACACGTCTTCGCGATTTTGGCAAGATTCCGCCCGCTTCCGTTGGCCAGGATGAGGATGCCGTCTTTGAGAAGCCCGTGGCCCGTTCGGACGTGGAAGACGCAGCCGTCACCGTCGAGCCAAAGTCGTCGTAGATGTGGCATTCGTGAATTGGGCTGATAGTACTATTGTGTGAATTTTTAATTACCAGAGCAGAGAATTGTTTAAACAGAACTTGTAATTTGCATCATGTAGGCAAGTTTCTAATAACCCAATAAGCTATCAACTAGTAAAAGCTTAATTTCTGTCGAGGCCTACCAATGTGAGCGAAGGACATATCCATTCATTCATCATCCTCTTTCCAACAAGTATCACGAACGGTGGCGGGCCATGGTGTGGGACTGCATTTGCCTTTGTGTTTGCGCTTGTATTTGTCGCCGTGGCACTCGTCGTGGGACGACTTGTCCGTCAGAAAATCCGACTGTGACTCTATGGTCGCCTCAGGACCCTGCCGTGTCGGTTTCGAGGGAGATGCGCGTCGTATCTGACATGTAATGGTCTCCTTGTCTGCCTCTTGCGTCCCGTCCATCATCGGCGCTGTCCTCCTGCACCTTCCCAGCCACCAACAAATACGGCCGCATGATTGCGCTCTGGGCCACCTACATCATTTTCGTCACGTTAGCCCTCTCCCTTGCCGTCATCGGCGGCAACGTCGCCGGCAGCGCCAAGAAGATCACCGTCATCTTTTTGCTGTTTGTCGTCTATTGCACCGGTAGCATCGCCTCGCGCCAGCTCTTCCTGGCGACAGAACAGGCCCAGGGATACCCAACTGGCATCAAGGCCATGCTGTCGTGCATCTATCTCCTTTGTGTTATCCATCTCATCATGCGCGGCCTCTGCATGTGGGAGAACGACCCCCAGACCTTTGAGGACAAGACCGACTTCGAGATCAGAAGCCTCCCCTATGTAATGTAGCGAGCTGTCG
Organism: Sporothrix mexicana; assembly: GCA_021396375.1. Classification (NCBI taxonomy): domain Eukaryota; kingdom Fungi; phylum Ascomycota; class Sordariomycetes; order Ophiostomatales; family Ophiostomataceae; genus Sporothrix; species Sporothrix mexicana. Next base: position 85,614 of record WNYC01000053.1, read on the forward strand.
CCCGTGGATATATTCGGGTGTCCTTGTCCCCTTGGTTATTGTAGCTTTGAGGTAATATATCGGAAATAATTATCATGGCAAAATTGATCGGTCATCGAATGTTTTTAATTGTCCCACGGTTCCTTATATTTTTGCAGGTTTAATTTGCAAAATTTGTAACAAGAAAAAAATAATAATAAATAAATCATTCATAATAAATCATATAACAATCACAATATTTATAAAATTAAACATCAAAAGCTTATCATGAACCACACTGAAATCGTGTGTTACTTACGAATAAGTCGCATTTAAACCAACGGAAGAGTGCGGAGCAGATCATGACGCTTTTGTCACTTGCGACATCTTGGCGAAAAGTTATTTCTGCTGTTCAATATTCAAGGTTCTCATAACGTGACCTAATACATCTGCGCAGAAGCACAAGAAATCTCTGCAGCAGAGACCCGTGGTGTTGGGCAGCCTGATGTTGTAAATGCCTTGACCTGGGCGTGAGTACGATGCAAAGTCTCGGCGCAGGTCTCGGCTCGCAGAATGCGACGACGTAATACGTGGGGGACATGAGTGACAAAACCTCTGACGAGCATTGCTGTGGCTTCCGCACACTTTACAGGGACCCCAGCCCGCGCACATCAATTGAGTGCGACTGTATCGACGGACAGATCTGGTGGCGTTGATTGAAACGACAAAAAGAAAGCAAGTCGATGCATCGACGATGGCATATGCAACAGCAATGGACGTGCGAATGCAACATTTCATGGTCAATTCAAAGTCGACAAGCCAATTGACTTTCACATGTACAAATACAAAGGCGAATGTGATGTCGGAAATAGGGGCAAAAACGGAAATAGAAATACACGGAATCCAACAAGGATGAGAAGCGCCCAAGAAAAAGCGGATGCCACAAACTTTAGATTTGCAGAGATAAAGGAACAGTATTTGAGAAAAAGGCGGAAAAGTGCATTGGCGCACAAGAGCCCTGGCCGTTTTTTGGCCTTTGCTGGCTTTTGCCATCTCTTGCTGGCCAACGGATGACTGTCGCCGGCACCGATCATTGCTCAAAGAAGCATGTCGCTACGGAGTACTTGCCAACGGCCGAGATTGATCGGCGGGCGAGTGCTCCGCAATAACAGCGGGCGAAAATAGCGAAGACTAGGAGCCGGGGGCGAGCATCCCATGGAGAGCTGAGGACAATGAGCGATAGGCTGAACGGTTCGGACACTGAAGCTGAATTGGCGGTTGGTTGCTGGAAAGATCAACAGCGAAAAAGGGTGAGTGCGGGACTACCACTGTGGGCAAAGTGCGACAGTGGGATGAGCGAGAAGAAGAGAAGAGGAAAGAGGGGTGGCAGGGAAAGAGGAGGGGGATTGTCGCGAAAAAAAGGAGTGTGGTCAATTGTATGCCGAGTGGAATATCAAAGTCAACTGAATTAATGTTGAATTGGTGTTGCAAGTAAATATTACTATTCATATTCAAACATGCTATAGAGCGTGATCGTATCGTCTCATCATAAAACATTCGGCTTTTCTTTGGAACTGCAGAGGGAGAGTAAAGACGAAGCTGGAGAGGAAAAAAAGAAAAAGAAAAAAGAAAAAGGAAAACAGAGCACAAGATTAGACGGACGAATCTGGGGAATAATAGTGATGGAGACACGGGAAATAACAAAACAGGCCAGGACCATTTCCATCGAAAGTAAACTAAGCAGACATAACCGTGATCCAAACGGGAAGACAAGTAAATATAAACAAATAAACACCGAGACCCTCTACCTTGACGCAGAATAGCTGGACCGAGCCTGGCTCTGCTGCGAGGAGCCCTCCTCGACGGCGACCTTGACATCGGTCGACACGACAATGCCGCCCTGCTTGTCCATGTAGTTGGGGAAGATCTCCTCGGTGGACTCGGTGGCGCGGATGCGGGAGTTGGGGTGGCCGGAGCCGTTGTTTTTGCTGCTGCCGCCGCCGTAGGGGTTGGCGGCTGCCGTGGCCGACGCCGACACGCTGCCGTGGCCGTGGCCGCCCTTGAGGTTGCGGGACTGGATGTAGGAGCGCTGGGTCTGGAGGGCGATGGAGTTGGAGTTGTCCGGGCCGGAGCGGGCGCCGTAATTCGAGGGGTAGCCCTTGGAGTGGTTCGATGAGAGGCCGAGCGCCTCGTTGACGAACGGAATTTCGGCCAGCAGGTTGCGCACGTACGGGACACAGGCACAAATAATCAACGAGCAGACCTCGGCGGTGGACCAGTCGATGGGGTCCACGAGGCGCCAGGTGACGTCGTTGCTGGTGTCGTTGAGGTAGGTGGCGCGGATGATGGAGATGACGCAGGTCAGCAGACCCAGCGAGAACATGACGACCAGGCCGATACGCTTGACCCACGGCAGCTTCAGGCGGAGCAGCGTCGGGATCGGTTCGACGAAGAGCACAATGTCCGTCAGCAGCTTGATGCCAAACGAGATGTAGTAAAAGTTGAGCAGGTTGAGACAGGTGCCTTCGACAGCCGGGCGCCAGAACTTGTAGATGGGCCGGCAGGCGAAGCAGACGACAAACGTCTCCTCGATGCCCTGGATGGCCAGGATGGTGATGATCACGTAATTGAGGCGGCGGAAGCCCTGCGTGGGGATGACACGCAGGTAAAAGATGGCAAACGAGATCTTGATGAGCACGAAAGCCCAGACATAGGTGATGGCGGCGACGAACTGCAGCTTGAAGAAATCCTCAAAGTCGGCATCCGAGACGTCCTCAATATGCAGGCCTAGGCCGTGTTTTGTCACTGTTTTGTGAGTGGGATGAAACGACAAAGGTATGGGACAGAATAAAGAAAACAAGGGCATCGACATACTTAAAATCTCCGAAATCGACAGGGTGAAGCCAAAGAGGGATGCAATCCAGATGAACACATCGTCGAGGCCGACCTGGTGCAGAAGGAACACACGGGCGTAGAAACGGATAAGCAGGAAGATGCCGGTGATGGCCAGCAGCGCGGCATTGGCGACGACCACCGTCGAACTCCGCGTGGGATAGTCGACAGTCATGGTGGTGGGGGGTGGCGATGGTGAGACGGGAAGTTGATATGTCGATGAGGTAAACGAGAGCGAGACGACGACGAGGTCGACTCAAAGGCGATGCTCTCTACCGGTGCTCAAAGAGCCAGCATTGGTCGGACAAGAGCGAGGGGGGAGAAAAGGCGAGGTATATGGCGAGTCGTCTGTCGTCGTACAACAATAGAATAAATGTTGTCCACGGGTCACAAGTTTAAAATCTGACCATCGTGAGGTGAGTGGATGCGGATGGTTTTAACTGTTTGGCTTTGGGTCGAGTGGTCTCTCACACATCCAGGGACATCCAGAAACCCAGAAATCCAGGAACACTCGCCGTTCCATGCAGCTCCTATTTAGGGACTAACGTCGGACCAGGGAAGATGGCAGGGGACCAGGGAAGACAAAAGAAAAGAAAGATAAAAAGAAAAAGAGGCGTGGACAGGGAAGATCACTTGGGAGTTGGGTGACAGGGGGCGATACGAAAGAAAACAAGACCGGGATGTTGGAACAATGGACAAGGGGAACGAAAAGAGGAAAGTATATTGACAAGGTGGCAAGCTGGTCAACGTTGGTGGCTTGCATCAACGGACAGATACATCCACTTGACCATCACGAGAGACGAGAGAAGAGAAGTGAGCAGGAAAGTGGCAGGGTAGTGAAGGAGGACGGGGGAAAGAAACTCGTGCGAGACATACGACCCAACAATGCAGACGGGCAGACCACGCCAGGGGGACAAGAGAAGGCGAAGGAGACTGTCCCCTATGAAGAAGTGTACTGCGAGGACACAAGATAGAAAAGAGGAGGGATCGACTAGCGCGTTTGTTAGCTGCGCTGCAGTCCAACAAGCAAGACTCGTTATGGGTATCGATACTTGTGGGGGAGGGTGTATAGAGAGACGGGAAGGCGAACAGACGAAAAAGAGGAACAAGAGAATGGCAGACAAACCCTGAACAGCCTGCTAAATGTGGTTAATACATGCCTATCATCCCACCGCACATCGCTGGAAGGATGGACGACAGAGGACCGAAAGCACACGTGCCTACGTTGTATTTTCTTTATTTTCTTTTTTCTTTCTATTTTTTTGACAGAGAGGGGACGGATGCTCGGGAAAGTGGCGAGAAGAGCCTGTTGTGGTTGGCTGTCTCGTTGGCTCATTGTCTCGTTGCGCTTCTCAGCTCGGTGGCGAAACGATGTCCAATGTCTTGTTGGGAGACCATTCGACAAATCAGACGTCCCAAGACGGCGACTAAAGACTCCTAAAGACTCGCTGTTACTGAGCGGAAGTGAATGGAGCTAGGAAAACAAATTGACGCCACAACCTCTAGCTGGTAAAGAAGGTGAAGAGGGCCCAAGAGTCAAACCAAAGTAAAAAGCAAAATAAGGAAGAACGCCACAAGGCTTTTGCTTCTTTTGGCCTTGCAAATAGAGTATCCGGGGGTGGGACTGCCCAGAAACGCCCCGAGATTTTTTGGTGGCGACCCAAGACGGGACCAAGACACAAAGACACCAAGTCCCCTAGGCCCAAAAGAGCCCTAACGAATACAAAGGCCTGGAATTGTGTGTTTGTGGCTGTCTGAGCCTGGACAAGGTTGGAAATGGCGTTGATAGTGCAAGTGGCGCCTGTCTCTTAGCGACATTCGGCTGACCCTCAGTGGTTCTTTCCCCAGAAGCAGGACCTGATATGATCCGCCCATACTCTTGAGTCTCTGTACAAATAAACCACAACACTAGGCCCCAACTTATTCCTATTTGTTAGTGTACTCCGTACGCAGGGAGGCATACGATGTAGGCCTGAAAACCCAGACGACAGGGGACGGATGAGAAGAATTTCAGATTTGTGGTGAGCAATAGCAGAAATAACACAAATCATACCCCGTCGACGCTACGGACAGGCGCTGAGGCGCTACTTACTGCGTAGCGCGGAACGGCGCCACTAGGCCAGTGGGTTGCTGGGCTGGCGCTGCAGTTGGTTTGCTTTTCCCCGGATCCTTGCGATTTAGCTTTTGTGGACGGGGAATGAGAAAACAGAAAACGAGCGAGGAGGGGGGCCGCCGGGAATCGGAAAGTGGGCGTAGGAAAAGGGGGGCTGTTGGACCGCAAAAGACGCTACTTCTGCGCAAAGGTGGGGAGTGTCGAAGAAGTGGCGACTGGATGTGCAGAACGAGAAAAGCGCAGTGGCAGGGGTTGAGAAAGAGAGGAGAGAGGCAAGAGAAGGAAAAGACAAAAGACATGAAAAGAGGAAAGCTCGAAAAAACACCACTTCGGATAAGCAACGACGACAGAAAGAGCGAGAGAACTGCGAGGCATATCGCGAGTTTGCAAGTGCTGACTTATGCGATGAGAGACTGCACGTGCTGTTGCAAGTGTTGTTGTGCCTCACATCACACGAACAATGCCTCCTTTGACAACAATCCTCCTTCACAGCATCAAGGGTTCTGACAGCGACCAGGGGCGTCTGCAAAAACAAAAGGATCGTCTCACAAAAGGACCTTGAATAACAAACAACGCCAACTCCAGCGAACCGGTGACAGATTGTGAGCAATCAGCCTGTCTCCTGCCTGTCGCTCATTCGGTCTTTGACTTCCGTCCATCCCCAGCAAAGAACAGAGTCGAGACCGTTCTTCGTTTCCAGGGGCAGTCTCCAATGCAGCGGTCGCAGGATGTCGATTGTCGCGAGGATGTAAACGGGGTTCGGCGAGGATTCGATGAAGATACCAGGGACAACAGTCGGGGCGTATGTGTGTGCACGAGTAATTCTCTCGCCCGACTGGCTGGAGATTCCTCCGTCTCTGGGGTCTTCTCCGTGCTCCATCTCGTTTCCGTGTGCATGGCTCCATCGTGACGAAAAAGAAAAGCTTTCAAAAGCATCCCGACAAAAGTATGTCCGCGACTAGCCACTCGTCCGTATTATGGTGGATTCATTTTCAGCTATCTCGAGTCATCCTTCGCTCCATCTTTTGGCCCATACGGAGTACTTTCGTCTCCATTTTGCGTTTAGCTTTTGCAGTCCCATAGCTCTTTTCTGTACTCCTTCTCGCCCACTTCGCTCTCTTTTGTACCCGTACAAACTGGGTAAAACTGGGCCTGCCGATGCTCATTAAAGCTTCCTTTTTGTTCCTTGTTCCTTTTTTCTTGTGTTGCAGTGGCCGTTTTGGCTTTTGGTGTCGCATTTTTGTCCACCTTGTCCTCCACTCTCTCTCAACTTGCCGTCGCCTTGTCTTCACCTGCCTTCTTGGCTTTTGCTTGGCCTCGCCGCCTTGTTTCGAAACTTCCCTTTCCCTCGCTTTTCTGCTTTTTCTGCCTTTTCTGCTTTTTCTGTGCCTTTTGCCTTTTGCCTTTCTCTGTGTGCTGTCTCATTTTTCTATTTCAGCTCCTCTTGGCCTCCCCACTTGCTCAACTCGGAGATATTTCCCGCGCACTTGCACTTGGCTATCCACTGTAAAACCCTTACCCGCTGAGAACGCGTATTTCTTATTCAAATGTCGTCAGAACTGACAAAACACGAAGAGGTCACACTCACAGGAAAGCATCTTGTATCGTTTATCACACTACGACGCAGTCTGTACATTCGCCGTTACACTGCTGAACCGTTGCAACGGCTGCATGGTTCTCGCAAAAGAACCTGGAGCTTGGCCATTGTTCTTTTTGTCGGTCCCATTGTCTCAGTTGTCTAAACCGGTGGCTGCAACACGACAAAACGCCAACAACCCCGAAACCCCCAACCGCCCCCAAATGAACCATGACAAAACGGCCAAAAAGGGCGCTCACTGTCAGAGAATGGCCTGATGAAGAAGGAGACAAATGTCAACAAGGTGGTAGCCACGTGAATAAAAAAAATAAAAAAAGAGGAAAAAGCAAATAACGATGCGAGAGAAAGGAAGAGAAACATGTAAAGAGACATACGCAAAAGCAACCATGAAACATTCGTCAATCTGGTTTGCCAAGGAAGTACTGCCGGCTACTACCACATGCATATCGCTTGGCTTTTGCGGTGCCGGCGATGAAGGAAACGGGACAAATTCGACAAATTCGACAAATTCCACGATGCAAGATAAATGTCTGTGACAGTGCGCCACATTGCACATTGCCACTGACTGCAAGTCAATGCGAGGCAATATTAACCTTCTAGAAAGATTGAAAGAAGGCTCACGCAAAATGAATCGCAGTTTTTGCGCATCGTCGAAAGCCACACAACATGGAGGAGGATGAACGGCCACGCTACGTCGTATGTCGTACACAATAGCACTTACAGCACTCTAGGTTTTTGTGACTGGTCGAACGGAAAGGAACGACGATGAGCGACAGAGCCCTGGTCAACGAAAAAAAGCAATGAGCGACACGAACCACAAAGCTGGCTGCATGAATACGAAAGGCCTGCGAAAATCAATAAAAACGACACAAGGACACAAAATGACAACAAACGCCCATCTCCACTAGCCTCTGTCCTCGACGTTCGATTCAGGGGTAATATCTCATTCTTTCGGTTTCTTCTTTTTGGGGCCAGGGTATCTCGTTCCTGGCTGGCCGTGCCCCCCTAGTGCAATTTCAAGCCCTGGCCACTCTCCGGCCTCTTTTCGCCTTTTTTCATGGCTCTTCAAGGTCTGCACTCTGCTTCGGCCGTCGTTGTCCTGCTTGTTCCGTTCTCCAGACTCTGTTGATATCCTTCCAGACGACTGTCTGACTCCTCCTTCTCACATGTTCGGTCGATCATTTGCCTGTTTTCGCACTGAAAGCCATTGGTTACTTTCCTGAATTAGATGACTGAATTAAGAAAATGAAAAAGCACGTTCCTTCGTTTCCTGGTTCCTGCTCCCGATTTCCTCAGAACCAGAAATCATCACAGCCTGGATCTTTGGATCTTCTCCTTGTCAAATCTGTTCATGGATCTGTTCATAGGTCACAATGTGCTCCCGTCTCTCTTCCTCGGGCCCTCCCTTGCTGATGCGCAAGACTTTGTTGTGTGGGATATTACGACGTATGCTCACCAACAAACAGACGTCAAATTCCAGTGGTGACAACCGTCTCACAGTTTCTTATCGTCTTTATCTTTTTTTTATATATACGTTTTCCTCTTGCCGCCTTTTCGAGCTATTTCACCTTCTATCTTTCCTTCGTCGCCTTCTACTGATTTTTTGGTCTCTTCTTTATTCCTTTCGTGACTCTCCACCCATCCACACCACTTCCAACCAAGCATGATGCCACATTATGCCGGGAGCCAAATACAGTAATAGCATGCGCCCCCTTTTGCCAGGTATCCCAAGCGTTCAAAACAGTTAGCACAAAACCACAGAAAAGTAGAAAAGCACAGACCAAGCACGCAAAGTGACATTCCAAGTTCGAGTCTGCATCTCAAAAGCATGAAAGACAGCGTTGCACAGACACAGGGACGGACAGATCCTTCCGTCCAGTATTGCTGTGGATGGTGGTCATGGTGTAAGCCCGCAAATCCGCAAGTGGGTAAGTACGACGTATGTACTGGTACAAGAAAAGCACGCCAAAGTACCTATGGTGTACTCCGTCTCTCGCCGTTGTCTTTATTTTCCAACCCCTGAGCCTGGATAAACTATGCTGATCCGGACATGCCACCCGAGAGGGAACAGTCGTTGATGAGAGACGGGCGTTTTTATTTTTATTGCTACTCTTGACTCTTGCTAAACTTGACAACGATATGAACTTGGTATTAGACGAGGATATGGACGAGGATAGACGAGAATGTTCTCCTCCGTTCGAAATCAAGACCGAAAACATTGACTCTGGAAGAGCTAGTTTCGGATCCGACGTGAACGCGTATCCGCTCAAGGATGAAGATATGGTGAGAAAAAGGGGGGGCCGCATATATTCTCTCCACTGGCAGTATCCGTCCTTTCCTTACGGGGAATTGAAAAGCATAATTAGAAAAATAAATAGGAAACTACATGCGATAGAAGTCGTAAGTGTTGCAGAATTTCAGACAAAAAGGTACGATGTGACGCAGGCACGGATGGAACGTTGGGTCAGTTGCTTGTTTTAAGTCCTCTCGGGAGATGGCCGCCGGTTGTAAGATGGAATCGAGACTGCGACCCTCGTCTCACGAGTCTTGACGACAACACAACCAGAAAGGGGAGAAACGGGAGAAACGGAGGGCAATGCAACACCAACGACGATAGAGATACTCGAAAGGGAAGGCTCCAATTCGAACCGGCTGCAACGCAATTTGACTTGGCAACGGGAGGACCAAAGAAGAAAAGTCTTGTGTAAGGTGAGTCCACATCCAGCACGACATAACGACACGCAGCGAGGCGTATCAAAGGTGGTATTCTGCAGGTACATATACATGTACGGCGTGAGATAGTGCGACATGACGAGATACGAGTATTGTGCAGGTAAACTGTCCAGGGTACGGCCGACGTCGTAGAATATACAACATGCCAGCCACGAACAACGTCCACGACGACGAGAACGTCCGAATTAAGACAGAATCCAAATTGACGCGACGTAATCATCATAACATATTCAGACCAATGCACGTACATGTTCAGACGAGTATGTACGCATTTGGATGAGCAGGCAGTAGGGTGGATTCAGTCTGCGGAATAACACCACCGACAAACCATCACCACAACAATCAAATGACAAGGAGAGGAGCTACGAAAAGAATAATAAAACTAAGCGAGCGGAATCCCTCAAACCATTCCGAATCAAGAGCGAGGTGAAAAGGGAGGAATCGGATGCCAACAGAAACCAGGCGAGTGATTTGTGGCTTCAGATGATGACGGTCCTGCTGGTTCTCTTCTTTTTGTCCTCTCGCATTTTGATCGTACGTTGTAAAGCAATATCTTCAACGCCTCGACGTCTCGTCAACGCTTTGTTGACGTCTTCGTGGCACTTCATCCTCCAATTTTCCTTTTCATATATTTGCATTCCCCGACGGGGCGCACGAACTACCAGTCCTTGTCTTGTGCCAAACCCAGGCCCGGGATGTACTGTTTTTTGTGAAGTTTAATCCGGGCATTAATGTCTCGTCTGTTGTCTCGTTTGTTCTCTTCCTGTCTCGCACCTTTTCCTCCACGAATCAAAATAATGCAATTTGGTGCCAATTTGGTGTTCGTTTCGTGTTGACTCCTCACCTGGCCTTCACTTTGGCGTCAATACTGGCCTTGTGGCGCAAATAAGTGGTCCGCGTCCCCAAAAGCTTCTTCAACGCAAGCTTCGCGTAGACAAGCGCACGCCACAAACTGTCTAAGTGTGTTCGCTGGAGGGCCAGGAGGCGGCAACCAAAGTCGAGCGATGCACAAAACTGCAAGCAATTCGCAGTTTAGGCCATTGGCACAATTGGCAAAACATTGGTGACTGCGTGGCTTTTCTCTTGGCAATTTCTTGGAAGGCAGGGACTAACTGGTGCTAAAAGGCACATTGAGTACGGAAAGAATGCACGATAGGGGTTAATTCACTGATTCCCTTACCAGACGGGGCTAACGGCACTATCCAGAGTGCTGTGGGCGCTCTTTTCTCTTTTCTTGTGCCGGCTGCCAAGGTGTCGTAGTGAGATGACTCGACTCAAGGACACCGTAGCACGCGGAAGATTAACGTAAGATTTCTTCGCCTTGATGTTGGGGAAAATAAGACGATGGTAGCCAAGACAGCAGCCAAGGACTAGTAGCCAAGGCCACTGGAAACACCAGTGAGAAGCCAAGTTGGGCCAAGTGAACTGGTGAGAAGCCAAGCTGCAGCGGATGGAAAGGGGCAACACAAGAGTAAAAACAAGAAAAGGAGAAAAGAGGCGTTCAAAGTGGCGTTTTGGCGTCTGCAGACGTACGTTTTGGACAGAGTATTCTTTGCTTTTTCTTTGCTTTTTCGTCACGTTCTTTCCTTTCTTCTGGAGTATTCGTCACGCCAAGAAATCCAAGAAGTCTGTTCGAGATCGATCATTAATGATACCAACGGTTCACGGCGCTCAAGTGCGCTAAAGATAAATTTAGGGGGTTTACTGGCGTGAGTTGCACACGGTTTCGTCTTCGCTTTCGCTTTCAACAGGCTTTACACGCAATAAATCTGCGAGAAATGAGAATAATCAAAATGAGAGATGATTGAGATGCTAAGCAACACCATCCACATTAATACAAGGGCCCAAACCTCCAAAGGATTGACGAACGGTCGATCAAAAGAAGAAAAAAGACCAGAAGAAGGCCAACGAACGAGTCAAGCCGTTCTCGTCTCGTCGATGGCTTTGCTCGGATGGCCGTCGAGCGTCGAAAGTGTCCAGATGTCGTTTACATCTGCATCGCCTGGCCGGGCAATTCGGTGACCCCTGAATGTACGTTAATATTTCTCTCCCTCTGTGTCTCTCTCACTCTTTATGTTCATCTGCCTGCTTCGCGGACACGCGGGTACTCACATCCATCAATGTCCTCCTTGACGGTGCTCTCGACCGAGCACTTGTTCATCTCCGTGACCGACTGGGACAGCAGCGGGTTGCCGTCCTCGCAGCCCTGGAACATGCAGTCGGAGTCCATGGCGCGTTGCAGCGAGTCGCCCTTCCAGCCGAACAGGTAGTCGGCGTGGGTTCCGTAGCCGTGCTCGTCGCCGTAGGACAAAAAGAAGGGGTTGCTGCCGTCGGCGGGGTACAAGTCGTTGAAGATGGTAGTGTCCCAGAGCGTCTCGTAGGCGACCTGGGGCATGCGCACGGGATGCGACGCGGGGCACGGGCCGGCATTGCTAAACGCCTCGCCCTGCGTGTTGTACATGTGCGACTGGTGGTCCGGGCTGTCGAGGTGGACGCCGTCCCAGCACGACGGGAAGTGGTGGACGGTCATGATGCCGCCGACGCAGGGCCGCTTGGGGAAGGTCGGCAGCTCGGGGAAGCGCGTGGCCTTTTCGTCCAGACACACAAAGCGCAGGCCGACGTGGCCCTCGGCGGCCGTCAGCGAGGCCGTCGCCGGGTTGCCGACGGTCATGCGGAAGCCGGGCTTGAAGGCGGTGATCTTTTCATTGCCGTTCGACGAAAAGTCCTTTTGGGTGTAGTACACCGTCATGCCGCCGTTGATGCCGTTGGGCAGCGCCGTGTTCTGCATGATTGGCACGCGCTTGTACGTGCCGTTGGGGGCTTTGAAGTACATGACGGCCGTCCAGTAGTTGCTAAAGTCCTCAGTGAATGTGCAGGTCGTGCAGTTGGCCTGGTTGCCAATGTCTCCCGTCATGGTCGCATTGAAGGCGTTGCCGCCCACGATCTGGTGCAGATGGCTCGATGGGATGGCGCCGGGCTGGACCAGCGGGTCGAGGCGCTGGATGCTCAGGGTCGAGCAGCCGAACCGGAGCGCGGCCTGGGCGGGGACCGCCGCGACGGCAAAAGCAGCAAGGAACTTCATGGCGAAGCTGGTGAAAGATGGGACTGGAGGACAGTGGTGATGTTTCCGTTGCGGTCGACTCTCAATCTGTCCAGTGACAGGGGGACAAGACACGGACATCCTTTTATAGTTGTCCCTCCGTCGTCTCTCGGCACGAACTGCAATATCAGATTCTGCAGTGTCCTTTTCTGCCTGTTTTCCCCGTCTACTATCATCTACCCGTCATCTCATCTTTTATTTCGTCTAGTCATCCATGATTGACTGCCGGCTGTCAGCAAAACCCTCGCCCAAGCCAACACCAAGACGGGAGGAAACATGGAGAAAATGGGATTGGCTGGAGGGCGGCACATTTATACGGTATTATCCACATTCGATATTGCGCTCGCTCGGCAGCCGCATCCATACAAGCGATCCAGTGCGGTTCTGTGAGGCAGTCTGTAGAAGATACCATTTTCGGCGTGGTATTTTGCCTAAATTCCACGATAAGAAAATCAAAAGCCCGTCTGGGCAATTTGCCGTATTCTACAAAGGATGCCCATAAGATGTCCATAAGATGGCCATATTATTGACATATTACACAACTCGGATTAATTCTGGTTGTGAGCAGGAATGTTTGTGTCCGACAACGCATTACACATCATCAACGCGCCGTGGAGTGTCGTCAAAGATATCCGTTGATGAGCGGCTGCGCCGACAACAGACAATCCCGGTCCACGCGTCTATTCAAACGCCCAAACGCAACGCCGTATCCGCTTGAATCCGCTTCCCCAGATCGTCGTCTTCCCTGACTAGTTCCCGTCTGTTCGCCGGATCAGCCGGATTGTATTTCGTTTCTTTTTCTTCTTTTTGGTGTCAGTTCTCTCCCTGTCGCCTCGTGTTTATTCCCAGAAATCCCAGAACATCCCATAAATTCCCATAAAAAGACTCCGCTTCCCCAGACGGGCTGCACCAGGAAAGGGGTGCAATTGGGCGAAAACGACCAGGAAAGGGGTGCGCGGAGTTTGATACGCGCGATTTTGGTCGATTTCGCTAGGGGCGCGGATATACCGACCCGCACCTGGGTGGCAGGCCCCGCCTTGGCCCTGGACAACGGGAACCCGTCTCGCACGTCAAAAAGCGTCAGGAAATGTCCGTCCAACCCCCGGTCTAGTCTACCTTGTTAAGGATCCTTTCTCCGTTCTTTTTGTGTGAGTCTGGGGAAGTGGATTACAACCGTGAACTCCACTGCTGATACTGGATTTCACACAACTGTAAAAGCCGGAAATCAATAAGCGACAGTCTGAATCATTGCACGTGCACAGCCACATGACTCCAGGAAGCAACGCCGAACGTGGGATTGTTTTCGTCTCATGCTCAATGTGTTTACTCATTTAAACAACAATTTATGAGAGACTGCTCAGATTACTATGAATACTATTATTCTTATGTACTCAATGTGAGTGTCTTTAATTTCGTTTGTATTTTTTGCAGAAATTAATTTCGCTAATTGTGAATTTTTACCTTTGCACTAAATTTTTCACAAAACCGTTTTATTTAACTTTAAATGTATCACACAAAAATGATAACAAAAGAAAACTAAAAATAAAATAAAACTATTGTATTAAAACGTTGTAAATAAGAGAGATCACGATAAATTCGAAAATGTACGTATATTACATTATAACTACTATTGCCGATAATCTTACACGACGTTATGTTAGTGATCTATATAATGAATTCATCACCTCTCGAATGTATACCGGGTAGAGGCAGCAGGTATTGGTAGCGACATAATGCGGCCCATGAGGCGCCAGGCCTCATTTGCATCTTCCGCTCTTTCACTCATCCACCATCATTTCAATTTCGAATGGCTTCATGGACCATGGCTCCAACGACCGCGATTTTATTCAACTCCGTGGAGCTCAACGACATCCGGTCAGCATTGCAACAGTCGATAACCCACCAATGCCCCTCTTCGACGACTTGCATCGCAGCTTAAAGCGATTGACTTTACTCTTGAAAACGTCGAGCCCCTGGTGACTGGTTTCGATATCTAGTCTACAAGAGACGAGTGACAGAGAGGATGAATATACATATATGAGGACATCATGTCCGACGTGGGCAACCCTTACACAGGTGCCGTGCAACTTCTTGACAAAGCATTCCAGTTTGTTTTTGACGGCCAGCGATCTGTGGACGACAACAGCATTCTAAACCTACGAACATTATGAAGTCGCACGTTTCGATCTAGCAAAGATGAGGTAACCCGATAAAAGAAAGATAGAGCGGCTTACGACGTGTTCAAAGAAGTCCTTAGTTCGTTACATCACCAAATCATCATAGAAGGGAGTTCGCGGCTTCTTCGAAGGTAACTATAAAGAAAACAGAGATCAGGGGATGCAGCTGTAGCCCGCTCCAGGTGGTGTCGTCTAGAAGGCACTACTTTTTGAACAAAACATCATTCAACAAGGCTATCCAGCGCTTTCCAAATAACATCATTCTTTACATGACAACCTCCGCCAGATCCATTCTTGACACAACCTTGTTCGAGAGTGTGAGAAATATAATCAAACTTGTCCTCGGAGGTAGCAAGGCGCATTAACATGTCACGGGCTCGTAAACACTCCACACCACCAGACACCTCGCATGAGTTCTGTCCGGCCACTGCAGCCGGCATCTCGGTGATATCGGCATCGGGGTTGCCCGCTAGGAGCGTACGGAGCTTGCAAGGAGCAGGTGCGACAACGGGGAATGTCTTCTTCGGACAAGCCACCTCGGGGGAAGATGCATCGACTCCGAGGGTTTCTTGGGGGCGCTTGTTTGGCGCCGTCGAGCTACATTCGACATGTTTGGTATCTTCCTCTTGCGTTTCAGTTGTTTCCTGTGTTGGTTAACATGTTAGTTTAGTATACTTGTTTATTAAATCCGTCGTGTGCGTACATGGCGTACCGTTATATTTGGGATGAGGACAGGCGCAGCGTTAGAGCTGGATGGGTCATCCTTATAGATAAGGGAATTGATTTTAGTGTTGTCATGGCCCATTTCGTGAAGAATCTGCCTCAATCGCGAATTCTCCCACAAAACTCGTTGTGCAGCAGCCTGGACTTCCTTCGTTGCTTGGACGCCTTGCTCACGGGCTTCTATCAGCCTTCGCTCGAGGTCAGCCACATATTCTTTGTGCCGCTCGCGATGCTTTCGCTTATTATTTCTAAGTCGGACGGCCCGCTCTTGTTCCTATGTAAATTAGCGACAGTATTTTTTCGTAACACATATTACACACATGTTACACACCTTTTCTTGGCTTATGCTGGATTGCATTCCGGGAGGAAGTGAGGCGGTTGGTTGTTGCTTATTCCGAGGTTCGTCTTGCGGAATCCAGATAAGTCGTTGTATTCGAAAGGAAGAAAAGCACGCAAGGTGCAGCAGGACTGATCCCTAAAATAAGAAGAGGGGTGAACACAGTGAAACAAGCACAGTGAATACAGTGTAAGTACAATGTGGCTTTGCCCCCCATCCTAAAGCGGTGTTTGGAACAGGATTGGACCATTGCTTGGTCAAATTTTCGGTTCTCGTCACGAAATTATACTTACACGTCCTGAGGGAAAATTTATGAATGCAAAGACTGGATTGAGAGCGCCTCATCGATTTTCTAATGTGGCTAGAAAGTCAAGGATGGCTGCGCCTTGCACCCGACCGTTTATCTAATCTATGAAAAGAAATTGTCCTGCGATCGCGCCAGATATAACCAAGAGGAGTGCAGTGTATTTGTTGTTGAGCTTGTAAAGAACGGCCAATGAAACCAAATATAACACTGCAGCCGGGCCGACTTGAACGGTAGCATCAATCACTTCATCGGTGGGCTTGTTCTTAACTTTGTCAACTGGCCCTTCCACACTGGCCTTAAGAATCTGCGTTGCGATTGTGGCTATTACACCAATGACAGAGCCACACAGGCCATCAAAGAAGCTCGCTAGAAACTGGATAAAAACAAAGTTAACTTGCTGGCTAAAATGTGATAGTGAAAGCGGGAGAATGGCGGCGTGGTAGGTGGAATAAAAGGGGTTACGATTTTACTTACCTTGTTTGTGACTAGTTTTTCTAGTAATGAATGGCCTGCGATAGTAAACAGAAAGCAGGGGAAGAACATTCCAAGCGTGATAATAATAGCACCCGCGAACGCTTCACCCAAAGAACCAAGTGCGTGGCCACCGTGAAATCCCACAAACGTAGCGAATATGACAAGCGGAGCCGGTATGATATTTCCGATAGCAATAGCGTCGATGAAGACGCTTTGGGGGAGCCAGGCGCCTAAAAGGACTGCTTCGACCTGGACGAATGGAATGGCTGTATACGCGCCGCCAAAAGAGAGCGAGCCAGCCACGAGGCCGAGGACGAAGAGGTTGATCAGGGACGGCGTCCTGGCGATCCCGAGTGCGAGCGAGACAGGCGATGGAACACCGTGGAAGACGACATACAGCGCATAGCCAACATATTGAAGCACGAAGGCGGCGCCCGCCGGGATCCAGAGCCGCCGGGCAATCAAGGTATAGATTACACCATAGAGGCCGAGCGAAATGAAGCTGAAGACGGAACATCATTAGGACCCCTCTTCGTCTATTGAACCAAAAGCAAATGTGCGGACGTAGGAGAGAGTGGAAGATGGAGATGTGACGTTGGCACTGACATGTTTATGCGGAGAGCAGTATTGATAGCCGTGCATAGCGCCGCAATGATAAGAAAAGGGTCGACCTTCTTTGTATCTTGCCTTCGCACAGAATGATCGGTTATCTTATGCGCTGCTCGGAATATCTGGGCGACAGTGTCAGTCGTGAGACGCCCTGCAATTCAGACGTAAAGAACGTACCATGGCCGCCACAATAGGCTGCAATGCTCTAAATGAAGCGTTGAAATATTTGTTCTCAAAGCCAGCCAGAGAATAGAGATAGCTGGCCAAAAGCATCAGAACAAAACCCGGTAACACAAAGGCTATTCCAGCAATAACACCGCCTATCCTGCCCGCGGACAAACAACCAAAGAACATGCACAACTCGGCAGCCTCGGGCCCTGGAAGGATCTGATAAACCGAGAACACGCGCTGAAAGCGCGGGAGAGTGATCCACTTATCCTGCAAAACCAGTCGTTCTTTGATGAGGGCGATTTGAGCAACTGGTCCACCCCAAGCGAACAGGCCGAAATTGTAGAAGAAAAACCAAAACAACCCAAGGTACGACAGTTTGGGGACATTAGAATTGTCGTTAAGTTCAAGGTCGTTCGAACAAGAAACAACAGCTGGGTCTGCAGCCTCTTCCTGAGGCGAGGGGCCTTGGGACTCCTCATCGGCCACGTTGTTGTGGCTGGTCGTCGTTGGCTCAGGCATGGCGGGTTTCGTTGTCATGATAATAAACAGGAGATAGTGCCGTGGTTGTCCTGGCTCGGACAGACCAAAGGCGTGTGAAAGCCATGCTGAACCTCTTCAAATATATGCATTTGTTGTCCGACTTGGATGAAAGTGCGATTGGGAGAATCATGTTGGAGGTAGACGGACAGGCGAGACATGATTGGCTGCGGGCCGCTTTGGCCGAGCTTCTCGGACTTTGGCGTCAGGGGTGATGCAGGTGTGTAGATTTCCTATCTAGTTGGTCCTTCTGAAGAACGAATCACTTCAATGCTGCGTGCGACGGACAGGCCACATTTAATTGGCTGGTCTTGATTTACAGCGTGTTTGCAACAGTTTTCGGAATGTTTATCGTCCACCTCCTCCAATGGCGCTAGCCACAATAATTATTGCTTCGTAAACTAATTTCAGCCACCAATCTGCATTTAAGGTACAGTTCTTTATCGATTGTCTCCTTGGGGCACGGCACAGAGTTATGTGCCAGAGCTGAGAATTGCGTGATTAAGGAGGCTGGTTGTGTGCTCAGGCAATCCGCATCGTTTAAACAGCCAAAAAGAAGTCCCGTTCCATGACCACCGAGAAACTTTTCATCTGTTTCATACCGTTGTCCTGGATGCTACCAAATTTGGCTGCCATTAAGATGAAAACCTCAGAGGTTGTGCTATAGTTTGGAAAAGAGAGCCCATCTCTGCACCGCAGGTAGCGAGTGCTGGGTCATCCAGTCATCTCTACTTCTCGGCAGGCATTTCCAGCTCATACCATTAACTTCTGAAGGTTGGGCGTGACAACAGTTCTGGCCTTATAACAGCAAACATGACGTCCACTATCTATCTCGTTCGCCACGCCGAGTCAGCTCATAACGTCTCCAAGGACTTCTCCCACCGCGACCCACCTCTGACGGACCTGGGGCAACAGCAGGCATCCTCACTCGTCCAGTCCTTTCCCAACCCGGCGTCCGTCGCCGTGGTGCTCACTTCACCCCTCACTCGCACGCTGGAGACGACCCTTGCCGCCTTCAGCCACGTTCTCGACAAAGCGGCCATCGGTGACACGGGTACCAATGGCGGTGCCCGTCTCGTTCTCGAACCCGACCTACAAGAACGGAGTGATCTGCCCTGTGACACCGGCTCCGATCGCGTTACGCTTGAGACGAGATTTCCGAATTTAGACTTTAGCGTTTTGGGGGAGAACTGGTACGCAAAAGAAGGGGCGTACACTGCGGATGACGCTGCTGTTTCTGCGAGGGCGGAACGGGTGAGGCAGAGATTGTTCGATCTAGAGAAGGAGCTAGAGAGTGTTTCCGAGGAGAAGCGCAATATTGTGGTGGTTACCCATGGGGTCTTTATGAAATTTCTTTCCGGTGACGGGACGATCGATCTCCCAAAGGCAGGATGGAAGGCATACACCGTGGCCATCGGTGATGAAGGCAAGGCTATCTTGCGCTTGGTTGAGTAGCTCAAACTGATACAGTGCTTGTTCGTCTATCTGATGCTTTGGGCAAGAACAGTGAGTGCGCCCCCCGTGAGGGGTTCAGCGGCAGCGGGCGTTATTTTCCAGACGGTGGTGGTTGTGCCTCGCACAGCTTCACTATTGAAGCCGAGCTATTCGTCAAAGACCAGCTCGCGGAACACCTGCCCAGTCTTGTTCGTACGTACCGCAACTGCCATATGTCAGACCGTCAGACCGCATCCCTCGGGCCTCAGACACATCAAGCGGCGCTTCCGACCCTGGTTCGCCGGGAGATGGTGAGCTGTCCGGCATGCAATTGAAACAGTATTCTCCTGCAGAGGATGGAGGACCGCAACGAATCAGTCAGAAGACAAATTAACTCTGTTCCTACGAGGGTGAACGACTTTGGTGGACAACTTTATATTTCATGTCGCATCCCGTTATTTGTCTTTAATTTGTCTTTAGTTTGTCTTTGTTTTGATCTTTATTCGCATTCAGTTCTCTCCATGTGTTGCATTCGGGATTTTTTTGTATACAATGCCATTTTTTTTTCAACGGTTCTGTGCTTGTTCCCTTGGTAGGCGAGAATGAATGTCTTTTAATTCACCGGCGTTGACGTTGCACATAAATGTAAAACAGGATGTACGACTCTTTGTCATTTTGTCCGTGCAGTCTTTGATTTCGGGCAGCTCAATTGCAGGCCGCAACACACTAACCTTGTTGGACCCTGGTCATTTGGGACAGCGGCGGCAGACACAGAGCACGGGTTGGAAAACCGTTGAGGAAAGGAGGACGACCAATGGAGACCGCAATGGTCTTGAAAGCGCGGCATTTTGACAAATTCGCTTCAAACCAAAATAAAAAAAGGTCTTGAAGGCATTGGTATGAAAACCCTCCTTTGTTGTGGTTCGATCAAGACGGGAGGCGAAGTAAGACGGCAACTGAAGAAAATGGCTCGGAGAAATATCCAGTGCAACCCAAGACCAGCAAAATGGCTGGACGTGCACGATTTGCTGTAATGCAGCAGCACTTCAGTCACAATGGCCTACGACCCGGGGAGTCCGGGTGGCGGCCGGGTTATTCGTATGGAAAGACATACTTTCCGACTTATTTTGCATTGAACATGTCAAAGGTTTCTTCAAAACTTTGACTTTGTTCAGTCTTCGCAAATGCAAACGCAGAGCCCGGCTTTTGCGCTTTGCCACTGCGAATATGCGTTGTTCGGAAGGGGCCTTGGCGTGCCCCAGGAACGTTAGGCAGCCACAGCGAAATGTTTGACATTCCCTAATTCTCAAACGACAATGGACGGCTTGCCCAAATTGGACATCAGTGCAACCAGGCTGACTAAACCCCCTCTTTGACCCGGCGTTTGAGAGGAAGCTCGTCTCCCGTAATGTCCCTCAATAAACGCGAACACGCGAACAGAGTGTCACGTCTCGAAGTGTTGCTACCAGACAGCGTACGGAGTACTCAGTAATACTTATATCAACCATCTCTATAAAGACGCCTTCGCCATCCTCCAGCTTTACTACAAAATGCTAAAGAGCTCTCCAGCAAATTCCAAAACCTGCCAACCCATACAGCAGGCTATTTTAATATATAACCTCTTTATTCCATTAACCTGGGTTTCCCCGCAAAACTTCACCAAACTTGAAAATGGCTGCTGTTGCTCTGCCCGCCGGCCTCCCTGAAACGGTAAAGGCCGTTCTGCAGCCCGACATTCAGACAACGGACCTCGTCCTCACCACCATTCCTTTGCCCAAGCCGTCCCACCCGGACGACATTCTCGTCCGTGTCCATGCTGCAGCTCCGTGCAACGGCGAGCTCCTGTGGGCCAAGAACTTCCCGGCCATGATCCCGGCCGACAAGTTGGCCGTGGTCTGCCAGGACCTGGCCGGCACCGTCGTCGCAGCACCCGCCGACTCGGGCTTCAAGGAAGGCGATGAGGTGTTCTGTCGCATTGATGCGTCGCGACCGGGCAGCGCCAGCGAGTACACGCTTGCACGGGCCAGTGAACTGGCGTTGAAGCCCAAGATGCTGAGCTGGGTCGATGCAGCCGCCGTGCCGCTGAGCGCTCTGACGGCGTGGCAGGCCGTGTTTGAGCAGGGGTCGCTGGAGGTGGCCGGGCTCCAGGGCGACGCGGCGGCGCGCCAGCGCAACGGTGCCAAGCGTGTGCTGGTGACGGGCGCGTCCGGCAGCGTGGGCAGCTGGGCCGTGCAGCTGGCGGCGCTCGCGGGCGCGGGCGCTGTGGTGGCCCTGGCCGGCGCGGACAAGGGGCCCAAGGCGGACGCCGTGCGGGCCCTGGGCGCGACGGAAGTGGTCAACTACCGCGAGACGACACTTGCCGATTGGGTGGCGGCCAACCGGGAGGCGCGCGAGGTCGATCTGGTCGTGGACGTGGTCGGCGGAAAGACGCTCGCGGGCTGCTGGAGTGTCGTCAAGGCCAGTAGCGGTGTGCTCGTCAGTGTCAACACGCCGCCAGACATGGTCAAGCCCGAGGCTCTGAGCGACAAGACAATTGGCAAGAGTGGGTTCTTTGTTGTCAGCCCACGCGGCAGCGACCTGGCCCAGATTGTCGAGCTTATTGACGCCGGCAAGCTACGGCCCGTGGTGGATAATGTGTACGCAGTGGAAGAATTCAGGGCAGCTTTTGACCGCGTGGAGAGCGGCAAGGCACAAGGCAAGGTAATTATCAAGATCAGCCAGGAGGCGTGAGCTCAGACTTGTGCCAAATCGGCAACTGCAAAACTCCTCTCAGTCTAGAATCAGAAAATCTATTTGAAAATTCAATAACACTTTACGTTGATGTGCATTCATACTAACAAAACCTATAAAAAACCAAAGAAAAATGAGAGAGATGAAAGTTAATATGACGAAAATTAGCGAGATACACGAAAAGCAACATTAGATGGGACGGTAAATTCAAACTGATTTTATTCGCTTATGTATCCGTTTACAACCTGTTTACACTCTACCACACACCCGACAACTTTACAGACTGGCCCGGCTGCAGAGTGACGGTCGTGTCGCCACTTCCGCTCTGCAGCCTAGTCGACGGGGTCCGGATTGTCCGCGTCTGTGCCTCGCCGACCTTGTCCGAGAGGGACAAGACGGCCGCGACCAGCTTGCCGTCCTTCCATGATAGGAGGTCGACAGTGACGCCGCCGCGTGCTCTCAGTCCCGTGACACTGCCCTCCTTCTCCCAGGCGGGCAGCAGTGTGGGCAGCAGGTCGATGGTGTCGGGCACGTGGCTCTGGACGAGCATCTCGGCGACGGCGGCGGTGAAGCCAAAGTTGCCGTCGATCTGGAAGGGGGGGTGTGTGGTAAACAAGGAGTTCAGGACCAAGCTGGACAGCATCTTCTGGATGCCGTTCTGGGCACTCCCCGCGTCGCGCAGCCGGGCATACTGGCACAGGATCCAAGCCAGGGACCAGCTGGTGTGGCCGCCGCCGCCGGCCAGCCGGCGCTGCAGCGTAACGGCGGCGGCCTTCTTGATCTCGTCGGTCTGCATGTTGGGCGCGGTGCCGGGGTAGACGCCCCATAAATGGGAAATATGGCGGTGGCCGGGCTCGGCCTCGTCGACGTCATCCATCCACTCCATGACCTGGCCATGCTTGCCGATCTGCGGCGTGGGCAACTTGGCGAGGACGGCGGCAAAGTCGACGTCCTTGAACTCGGCAGTGGCGGCGTCGTCTCCCAGATCTCCCAGGAGTTTGCCAGCCTCAACGACGGCCGAGAACAGCTGCGTCAGGATCTGCCCGTCCCAGGCCGGACCAGCACACACCGAGGCGACGGTCTCGGTCTCGGTCCCCAGGACATAGTACGAGTTCTCGGCGGACGAGCTGGGACTGGTGACGAGCTGGCCGTCGCGCTCGACCAGAAAGTCGACAAAGAAGAGGGCGGCCGAGGCCATCAGGGGGTAGGCCCGCCGGAGGAAAGCGAGATCGCGGCCGAACCGGTAGTGCTCCCACAGGTGGGTCATGAACCAGGCGCCCGACAGATTCCAGAAGGAGCACTGCGGCGCATCGTCCTGCGGCGCGGTGTCGGCCCAGATGTCGGTATTGTGGTGCATGGCCCAGCCGCGGCAGCCGTACATGTCCTGCGCGGTGCGGGTGCCCCGTTTCGCCGCGCGATCCAGGAAGCTGAACAAAACATCGTGGGTCTTGGGGAGGTTGGCCACCTCGGCCGGCCAGTAGTTCATCTGGATGTTGATGTTGATCGTGTACTTGGAGCCCCAGACCGGCATGTGGTCGCGGTTCCAGAGGCCCTGGAGGTTGGCGGGCAGGCCTGACAGGGAGCAGCTGATCAGAAGATAGCGGCCAAAGTGGAAGAGGAGCGCCGCCAGGCCGTTGTCGGTCTTGCCGGCCTTGACGTTGGCGATGCGCTGGTCGAGGGGGACGAGCGCCTGGCCGTCGTCGGTTGGGAGTGTGAGCTCCACCCGGTTGTAGAGTGCACCGAAAGCGGCAACGTGGGCGTCTCGCAGACTCGTCCAGCCCTTGGAGAGGCATTTCTGGGCCGCAGCTGCGAGTCGGTCCTACACAGCACCACCGGCGCTGGCGTTGCGAAACGTTGTCTCGCCCGAAATGAGCACGACGACCCGGCTGCCGGCAGGGGCATCGACCGTAATGTGCGCGCCGCTCGTATCAACGCTTGGGTCCTCGCTCCGCTCGCCGTTCGCTTCCTT
This sequence comes from Sporothrix mexicana, assembly GCA_021396375.1. Lineage (NCBI taxonomy): Eukaryota > Fungi > Ascomycota > Sordariomycetes > Ophiostomatales > Ophiostomataceae > Sporothrix > Sporothrix mexicana. Next base: position 109,475 of record WNYC01000053.1, read on the forward strand.
GGCGTCGACAAACACGCGCACGCCCAGGGCGTACTCGACCGCACCGCTGCCGCCCATGCTGCCAGTAATCATCTGCCCGCCCGCAATCTCGAGCTGTGCATCGAAGCGCTGGTTGATGGCGCGGTCCCAGTCGGGGTCGTCGCCGCGGTGGAGGCGGATCTTGAAGGACACGGGGGCGTCGTCCGACTCGACCGACAGCACCATGACCTCGTCCAGGATGCTCGAAAAGACCTCGCGGCGGTAGTGCGCGCCGCGGTACGTGTAGTCGACGGACGCGATGCCGGTGCGGAGGTCGAGTTTTCTGGAGTAGTCGACCGCCGACTGGGTCAGGTCGTGCGAGAACTGATTCTCAAACCTGGGGATGCCCGCCACACGCACGTTGTCGCCGGCGGGGTCAGCGCCGTGGCCAAACGTGAGGTAGACGTCGCCCAGCGGCTCGTAGTGGCGGAGCGAACGCGGGCGGGACGTCATGGACTTGAGGACCAGAGCCTCGGCCTCGCGCAGCCGTCCGGCGTCGATGAGCTCGCGGATCTTGGGGAGGCTCTCGCGCGCCTTGGGGTTCACGCGCTCCTGCGGCCCGCCGTACCACACCGAGTCCTCGTTGACCCACAGCCGCTCGATGTCAGTCGTCCCACGGACCATCGCGCCGAGTCGGCCGTTGCCAATGGGCGTCGCATCGTCCCAGAGATTGGCGGGCTTGTCGTAGTAGAGCGTGTGTTCGGCCATGGTGATGCGTAACAGTAGATGGAGGATAGAAGAGGTTTATCGGAAAGGTCAGATGACGAGGGAGGGTGATGTCCAACTGTTGACGTCAAATACTCGAATATCCCCGGATTGCCAGATGGAGAGGGTGGATGTACCCCGCACCCAACAGACTCCGATCGACGACACGACCAGAAATCGGCATGACGATGGAACAGCACATGAGGATGCTGACGGTGGATGTCATGCTGATGTCGATTGTCAATGGTCGATGCCAAGAGTGGGGTTCTCGACTAGGGCTAGAATTAGGAGCAAAAAAAAAGAAAAACGACAGGTAATTAGGGAAGTATGAGGAATACAGGAAATACCCGCCTGGTATTTGATGTGTATCAGCACAAAGACAAAGAAGCGTGGTCTCGAAACAGCCGTTAACAACCCGCAGGTAAGCGTTAAGAGCAAAGTGAACCATATGCGTCTGATATTTACACCTTTATTTTAATATATTTTATTTATTTTATATATTTTATTTATCCATCCCCCCTCACACAGCCAACCCTGTAAAGCCGTTGCTCCACCGGTACAAGGACAGCGCCCTGCGTCGCGCATGGCCCTCGTCGACGTGGACGTGCGTGTGCGCCGTGGTGCCGCGGCGGACGCTGTTCAGCGTCGAGCGCAGGGCCTTGCGGAACTGCTTCTGGAACTCGGTGTTGAGCGTGACCACACACACCTCGTGGGCGCGGATGATGGTCTCGCAGGCGCGCTCGACGGACGCGTTGAGGCCGACCTGGGGCATGCGGTCGGCGAACAGCAGCAGGATGAAGCTGCCGTGGAGCAGGTAGATGCCAAAGAGGTAGGGCATAAAGGCCAGTTCGGGGTCGCAGTTTAGTATTCGGGAGACGGCATCGGACGCCGCGATGGAGTGGGCGGCGCACTTGTTGAACCCCGGCGACGCGATCCAGCCGTCCTTGTTGTCGAGCATGGACACGGCATCCCATTTTCCGTGCAGCAGGACGTGGAGGACGTGCAAGATGAACGTGCTGTAGGCTGTCACGAGACGGCGTGTTTGTGAGGGCGACGACGCCGAGGACACTGGGTTGGAGAACGTCAAAGACTCGGGACTGGAGGCGTCCATCTGTCCCGACGACGACGACGGGTCCAGCTCGGCCAGGCTCTGGGCATAGTCGTCGAGGACCCGTTCCACTGCGTCGGTGTTGTCGGCCACGCTGCGGCTGGTGCCGAGTCTGGGGTGGCACTTTTGGCGGTGCAGCAGAATCACGTCACCCAGAATGGTCATCAGCGGCAGAAAGTACTCGAAGAAGCCGGTGCCAGTGGCCACCGTGGGGGCTCCGTAATGGCGGACCGGTGGTGCATTTTCGTCTGCACGACCATGATCATCCCATGCCCCGCCCTCCCACACGGCATCCGGCAGCGGCCGGTAGAGCTGGCACTCGTCGTCCAGGATGGCCAGCGGTGTGTTGAACGACAGACACAGGTGGCGGTCCAGGCAGAACAGCAGCCAGAAGACGCGCCGGTTCTCTTCCTGGACCTCGGCCACGTTGAGCCCAAGACGGTCCGCCATGCACGGCCGGCAGATGCATGTCGAGTGGCGGGAGCAGCCGAGGGACGGCCCGTCCCGGTCCCCGTCTCCACTCAGGTCTTCACTTGCATCGACATCCTCTCGGTTGAGCCCGAGCGACCGTGCCAGCCGCAGCGCCTTGTCCCACCACCGGAAGCAGTCCGTCTTGCGGTCGCCGCCCGAGACCACGATCGTGATCAGCACCAGCACCAGCACGTCGTCGATTTTTGGGTCCTCGCTCCGCTCGCGCTCGTCGTCTCCCACCAAGCCGAACATGACCTGCTGCAACTCGGTGCACACGCGCGCCTTTTGGCTCGGCAGCAAAAACAGACTGTCAGCCGCCTGGGCACTGGTCCACAGCATGGTGGCCAGGAGGGCCAGCGATGTCTTTCGCGGGTTGACCGCGCGGAGAACAGAGGCCCGCCGCAGCACCCGTGTCAAAATGTACGGCGACGCGCACTGGAACAGCGACAGCGACCCGCCCGGCTCGACAAAGTAGAGCTGCAGCAGCTCGCTGGCCAAATCCGCATCGATGATCCGGTCGAGGCGGGGCAGCAACGGCTCGAGGCATGTGAAGCGGGGGCGGACGGGACGTCTTGATCGAGGAGGCAGAGGCGGCGCGGGACGGCGTTGTGTCGAAAAGGAGGTGCGGTGGTTGTGGTTGGACGGCGAAACGACACCGACGGTCGACTCGACGGTCGACTGTGGACTCGGGCCCTGTGCGTGTGGGCTCGGATGGGCGCTCGGGTGCGGTGAGTACGGACTGGGCGCAGCAATGTGTGGGCTCGCTGCCTCGCGGTACCAATAGTATGGGTCGGTGGTGGTATTGGCCGAGATCGATATGTCTGCACCGTTGTCTGCGTGCCCATTCTGCCCATTCAGTGGCAGGCTCGCATACGGGTGCTCATGCCCATTGCCATTGACACCGTTCTGCCCATTCTGCCCATTAGGCTCAGCGCCCTTTGCACTTGCATTCCCCGGCTTGCGGCCTCGCTTGGCAACGTGCCGCGCATAGCTGCAGCTGCGGCTGTACTCTTCACAGCGGCGGCTACGTTATCAGTGGACGGAATGACAATGGTTGTTTTCGTATGAAAGTGCCTACCTACCAAGGCTGTCGGCCATCGCATCTGGTCCTCAGACTGGAGCACGCGTCACACGCCCGCCGCGTTCTGCGACGGCCGCCGATGGTCGGGCCAGGACTTGCAGAACTTGCCGAGACGGAGATTGGAGGTTCGTGGTCGTGTCCACGGTCGACCGTCTCGTGGGTGGTCATTGTGGCGGCTTTGCCTCTGACGGGAATATTCAAGTATTCAATGTGGCAACCTGATGACAGATATGATAACCGATTTTGTGGGGAGAAACGTGGAAAAGAAATGGAGAAAACAGAAGAAAACGCGGAGATGTCTGGGGCATGTGAGAACAGAAAGCAGGGAAACAAAAGAGCGCAGGGTGTTTGGGATGGTTGCAAGGAAAATTGGGTAATTGTGTAATTGGAGGGAATTAGGATTTTTGAGAGAAGTCGGGGAGAAGACCGGCAAGTTCCTATTGCCCGTTAGGGTCCTAACAACGGCTAATTAAAAGGCGACGGCTAATAAAATTAAGCGGGACATGCCCACACCCCCGCATGACTTGTTTTCTCGTTCTTTCCCTTGTCCTCTTACTCTCTTTTCTCGCCTGTTTCTCCACACCCCCTCGTTTCCTTGCCCCATCTCCAGGTATCCCCCATGGTATCTCCAATTCGGACAGTGATTGGCAGTGTCAGTGTCGCAGGAGACTCGACAGCCTACGCGGGGTTTTCTTCTTGTCTTCTTGGTCCTTTTCCACTGCTTTTGTACTTGCTTCTCAAAACCCAGAATCGTGCTGAGAAGAATAAAAAGACTTCAGGAAAAAGGAAGAAAGGCGAATGCCGCGTCAGTTAGCACTTGTGGCGTCATTGCTGCCATTGTAGCCAGCAGGCCAGGCACCAAACTTAAAGGGAATAGAACTGGGCTGCCGACGGGTATTTGGCATTTGACCAACGCTTCATTTGAACCTTGCGTGCCGCTAAAATTCACAAAAAAATGAGTGGCACCGTCCACTGAATTTCAACAATCACAACAGCACAGACGAAACTTTGTGTGGAGTCGAGTTTCAACATTTTGGAGTCGTTCCTTGGAGTCCTTTTACCAAGGTGCTTTTCTCGGAGCAGTTCTTATCGCACCTCTCATCAGTTCGTAATTGCGAAGGGGACATGATAAAATAAGAGTGTTTTATGTGGATTTACGACATAGTCGACAGTTGTAATACTGTAGTATGCAAGATTCATTAGATCAACACATGGTGTTACAGATTTGACTGTTGATTTCACGAACGAGTATCACCACCACGCATCACAGCTCAGAATGGTTGTCATCAAGAGCATCGTATCACGAGATGTGCGCACGCCGGTAAGTATTACGCCATGCTGGCCAACTGCCACTGTTCCTCTAGAGCATATTCTTATCGATTACGTCTGCAGACCTCCCTCGACAAGACGGGCTCGGACGGCATGAACCTGTCGCCCGACTACTCGGCGGCCTTTTGCATTATCGAGACGGACTCGGCGCATACCGGCCACGGCATGACCTTTACGATTGGCCGCGGCAACGAGCTCGTGTGCGGCGCCATTGACCTGCTGGCGCCGCTGGTGGTGGGCAAGTCGCTGGACGCGCTGACGGCCGACTGGGGCCGGACGTGGCGGTACCTGACGTCGGACTCGCAGCTGCGGTGGATCGGGCCGGACAAGGGCGTGGTGCATCTGGCGCTGGGCGCGCTGGTCAACGGGCTGTGGGACCTGTGGGCCAAGACTCTCCAAAAACCGGTGTGGCAGGTGGTGGCGGACATGACGCCGGAGGAGGTGGTGCGGTGCCTCGACTTTCGGTACATTACGGACGCGTTGACGCCGGAGGAGGCTGTCGCCCTCTTACACAAAAGCCGGGCCGGCCGGGACGACCGCCTGGCTGAGGTTTGGCGCAACGAAGCGGTCCCAGCATACACGACGAGTGCGGGCTGGCTGGGCTACGGGGAGGACAAGATGCGCGGCCTGCTGCAACAGACCGTCGCCGAGGGCTACCGGTACTTTAAACTCAAAGTGGGCACCGACCTGGAGGAGGACCGAAGACGACTCACCATCGCCCGCGAGGTGCTCGGCTACGACCGGGGCAACACGCTCATGGTCGACGCCAACCAGGTGTGGTCGGTGCCCGAGGCGATTGCGCACATGCAGGCGTTGGCCGAGTTTCGGCCGTGGTTCATCGAGGAGCCGACCAGCCCCGACGATGTGCTGGGCTACGCCGCTATCCGCAAGGGACTGGCGCACACGGCGTACGGGCCGATCGCCGTGGCCACGGGTGAGATGTGCCAGAACCGCATTGTGTTTAAGCAGATGCTGCAGGCGGGCGCCGTCGACGTCCTGCAGATCGATGCCTGTCGCGTGGGAGGCGTCAACGAGGTGCTCACCATTTTGTTGCTGGCACACAAGTTCAACGTCCCGGTGGTCCCCCACTCGGGCGGCATCGGGCTCCCGGAATATACACAGCACTTGAGCACGATCGACTACCTGGTGGTCAGCGGCCGCAAGAGCGTCTTGGAGTATGTCGACCACCTGCACGAGCACTTTGTGCACCCGGCGCGCGTCGAGAACGGGCACTACGTCACGCCCCTGGAGGCCGGATACAGCGTCGAGATGCGCCCCAAGAGCATGGACCACTTTACGTTCCCGGGCGAGAAGGGCAAGAGCTGGTGGCAGACCGAGGAGGCCCAGGTGGTGCTGAATGCACCGCGGGTGAGGCCGCTGTAGGCCGGGGGGGTGCGGGGGGGTGAAGATATGTAAGCATACCTGTATAAGATGACAAAAGAAGAGAAAATAGATGAAAGAATGTAGAAAAAAACAGGGTATTACTTCCACGTCATATATGGATCAACATTGGGTTTAGACAGGTGTTTTGCCGGCCAAACCATGCTCTCATTACCTAGCACACGATTTAAGTGGCTGTTACCTGTGATGTTGGGGTCTCACGGAGTATTATCTGGCAAAATAAATAGGAAATAGCCAACGAAGCGACCATTGTGAACTACTATTTAAGCTGTAATAAGCATGGCGCCGTTTCCGTCTAAATAACTGTCTATGGTTCACCATGGTGCTCTCCTTTGTCTCACTAGCTGTCTATGGAACTCCAATGCACACTCTGTGCTATATCGACGAACGCACACGCTCCTCGGGCGCTCTCTTCCCTGACAGGTCAAAGTCGACCCATTCGCCGAGCATGGCCCGCACGCCGTCAAAGAGCGGCTGGTCTCGTGCGAGCGCGTCGACATCGAGCTCTGTGTACTGGTCTAGTGTGTGGTTGGCGGACGGCGTGGCCGCGTCGGGCACTTTGAGGATCTGTTTGACGGTGGCCACATTCTCCTCTAGATCCGACAGGCTGCCGACACCCGTAATCGTCGAGACGGAGAACCCATCGCGGCAGTTTTGCATTGCCTTGCTGACGGCATAGCGAAGGGCCAGGGCCGCCAGGGTTCCCGAGTTTGAGTTTGTCGAGGGTCCACCCTCTCCCTCCACCCACTGTGCGGCCTGTTGGGCGGCCGCTCGCAGGCCCGGCGGTGCCGGATGCCAGTCGCCAGTGCGACCCGTGGGGATACCGCCGTTGCGCAGCAGGCCTACAGCCAGCGGGCTCGAGCAAAAGACCGTGTTGACGCCGGCCGCCCGGAACAGGTCGAAGCCGTATTGCTCGGCCAGGGTGTTTTGGAGCGTGAGCTGCGCCCATGTTTGGATGACGTCGAGGGGCCGCCCTAAACGCTCGCGGACGGCTGCGGCGACGCATGCCAGGTGGCGCATGTCGTGGCCGGAGATGCCGACCTTTCGGATCGCCCCCTGTTGTTGCAGGCCAAACAAGACCTCGACGGCGCCCACGGCCGCGTCCAGCGCCACAAACTCGACGTCGTGGCAAAAGACCACATCGAGATACGTCGTCTGGAACCGCGCAAGCGACCGGGCCACCGACGTGCGCACCCACGCCGGCGAGTAGTCAAACACGTGCTCCGAGATGCGCCCGACCTTGGTCACGATGACCATGTCCTGCCGGGCGTATTTCGCGGTGATCTTGGGTGCTGCCAGCGCGGCCCCCAGCAACTGCTCCGACGGTTCATAGTACGGTGACGTGTCAAAGGTGCGCACGCCGAGGTCGAGGGCCCGTAGCAGGATCTGGGCGGCCGGCAATGTCTCGGGGCTTGTGTTGAGCTGGTAACTGAACCCGGCGCCGCCCATTACCAGCGGCGGGAGTCGTGTCGGGGGTGGTGGTTGGGTACCCATGGTGTGTGTGTGTGTGTGTGGGTGGATGGGTGTGGGGTGACTAATACAGTGAGAATGGCAGGGGAGAATAAAATGATAAGACAAGGCGGGACAAGGACGGACAGCGTATTTCGTAAAGAGAAAGCGGTTGGACAATCACTTGGAACGACTGCCACAAGCTGCAAAGGTCAAAGGCCGTCCCGTCAAGCGACAAAGTCCAACCCCAACGCCTATGTTATGTATTTCATGTCGTTGCAGGATCCAGCATGTCAGATCTCTTCCAGACTCTACGTTATCAGTTGCTTACTACAATGAGGACAGCTTAAGGAATTAAACGGACTCTTGACGTTCATACCGACATCCGGCCCCGCGCGCCGAAATCAGACAATTGTTTCTTCGGTTGAAAGACGGGCATGGAAATACGAGTTGTAACGATGCATCAATTCACGTGTAATTTCGAGCGTGAACGTGAGACAAGTGTAACCAACCGCCGCTTAATTAAACGACCAAACCCGTGAATGTCCCGGCCAAATAGCCGCCGCTTGTCCATTGTCCAGGCCAACTCCGCACTAACACGAGCTAACGGCTCCTAGCGATGTACAGAACCGACGACGCAATGCCAATGCTATTTCTCGTTTTCTCGTGGTTCCAATTGTCAGATGAGCGGGCTTATCCGTGATATTTCCAGTTTTGTCGTTGTCCAGTCTGTCCAGTGTTCTTCCTCATGGTTTCCCCAGGTTCCGGGCGCGTTTGCTCGGCACTTCCCCGTAGTCGTATCCGTCTTCCTTTCCCTTCCTTCTCCATTCCCCATGATCCAGATCCTAGCCCTTCTACCCCAAAGAATCGGACAAATCAGACAAAACGACGCACATGTCTCCAATTTCAGCTCGACCCCAACAAAATAAAATCCCACAACAAGAAAAAGTCCCAGGGTCATGATCATGAGCACGAGCGGTGCAGACGAAGGAAACACGGCAAATTGACGGCAGACGGTCCGTTTGTTGTTTTGTCGTTTTGTCTGGGGTAGCTGTCTGCAGGCGTGTGCCACGTCTTTTCCTGGAATTATGGAATTGCCTGATCTGTCGATCTGCATATATAATCACAACGTTGTCTCACCTTGCGTCGTGTCTGTCCATTGTTGAGCCAGCCCTCTCATCTCACTCTCTTTCCAGTTTTTTGACTTGTATTTTCCCCTTCTTTTTAACCGCCTGGACGACGTCAAGGCCGCGCTGGACCGGCTCTCGTCGATAGCGGCGCGCACCGACAACATCAACGTGCTCGCCATGATGGTCAAGACGGACGATTACGAGCGCGAGCCGGAGTGGGCGTCACCTACCGCTACTGCTTCCGCGGCCCCAACCTGCGCCGCCTCGAGGTTGCGTCGTCCCTCTTTGTGATCCAGAACTTTTCGAGCAATGCCGCCGCCTTTGCCGTCTACCTCTTTGAGCAGGTCGGCCTCGACTCGGAGGAGGCCTTTGACATGGGCATCGGCCTCAACGCCGTCGGTTTCGTAGGCACCTGTCTGTCCATTCTCGTGATGACGTACCTCGGCCGCCGCCGCACCTGGCTCATCGGGTTGGCGTACAACATTGCCTGCCTCTGGGTCGTCGCCCTCCTCTGCTTTGCCAAGGACTTCGCGACCAACAAGACGTACGCCTGGGCCCAGGCCGCCATTTTGGTCACGATGCAGTTTGTCTACAGCCTGTCCATTGGCCCGCTCGCCTACATTATCTCCTCTGAGATTCCCTCGACCAAGCTGCGCGCCAAGACGCTGTCGCTCACGGCCACCTTCAACGGCATGACCTACCTTGTAATTACGGTCGCCGGCCCGTACCTGCTCAACCCCGGCTCCGCCAACGCCGGCGCCAAGATTGATTTCCTGTGGGGCGGCCTAAGCATCTTTTCGTTTATCTGGTCCTACTTTCGACTGCCAGAGGTAAGCATGCGCCGATGTCCATCCGTGAGATTTGCTTTATCTATTAACTCCCCGCTCCCACTCGCCGCAGGCCGCAAACCGCACGTACGAGGAAATTGACACCCTCTTTGACCGCCGCGTTCCCGCCAGGCAGTTCAAGAACTATGTCATTGCGCCGGAAGAGTAGGCCCACTGAGTCGTGTTTGGAAATTATAAATAAAACAGGAGGGTGGTCGACACATCTGTTGATACTATACTCCTGATAATTTGTATTGGATATAACATATAACATGCCATAATTGAATACTACTCATGAAGGTGTAATACTACTATTTTATCTCTATGTCCAACATCCACTCAACAGGTGCAGTACTGCTCACAAGTTGTTGCCAGCTCGATCGTGCAGGCAATGCCGTCGGGCCGGCAGTCGGCCATTCTCATCGACCCAACCTGCTCGCAGGAGCAGCCGCACGTGTTCTGGCAGAAACCGACAGAGACGTGGCCGCCGCACTGCAGGCCCTGGGCGGTGGCGCCACGGATGAGCGTGGCCATGCTCAGCGAGACGAGCGCAGTGAGAGTGCCGGGCATCATATTGGTCGGTGATGCTGTGGTTCGGTACTATTTAAATATTCTCTGTTAATATCCACCCGGTTCGAGGAAGTATCTTTTCTTTGTGTCAACCCACCCTGTGTATATGACTGTCTGAAGTTTTATACGGTGATGATGATATGCTCGGATGATGAGATGATCAGATGACTGGATGATGTGATGGACCAGGAAACGTGTTTCTAGACAGGAAACGTCCCCATTTATACATGACTCAGGTACATCTGAGTGAATACAACAATCATCTTGTCCTGATATGATCAACGGATACGGTGGCAACAATTCCACCAGAACCAACGCAACCAACAGCACCAACGACACTACCAACGAGCACGTCAGCAACAAATTCATGCATATCCGAGATTGAGAGGGGACACAACCATTGTAAATTGCACGACTCGACCGCTTCTACGCCGTAAGCGTGCATCTCGCGCTTGCCACCGAACAAAGCTATTTATCCGTTTGCGCTGTTGTCAACATTAACCATATCAACAACCGGCCATTGTTCAGCGCATCTAACAACCAACAACGCGGCAACAGCTGTGATCCATCCAGATGAGGCCCGGGCAGTTCCTCCAACCCTTCTTCATACTTGAAGACCTATACATGGCGCGAAATGAATAGTAACAGTTTGGGGACGTAAATTCTGGGTTGTATGTTTTTGTAGGCTATCTTTGTTGTTTGTTTATCTTGAGATTTTTTGCTTATTTCTATTGTCTGACGTCCGTTGTGTGTTGTCTGTTGTCTGTTGTCTGTTGTCTTGTCTGTTTATTGTTTCGACTGTGCCTCGCCTCGCCTCTTCTCGTCACCAACGACAGCTGTTAAATTGGTTGGAATCGTCCCGGCTACTGCCTGTCGGATGCATTGAACAATGCCCTATTGTCAAAAGCTGCGTAAAGGATAGATATATTGGTGCGTAAGGCCCACAACATTCGCTGTACCTGTCGATTCCTTATTTTGTTCATTCTTTTGTCGTCTTATTGGGCTCAAATTTTGTTTCACAATTCTCTTTCGTCTTTTTAATCTTTTATAAGGAAGTCTTCATTTATTGTGACGCCCAACTAAATTGTTAATTATCTTATAAAATTAAATGAAAAAAAATATGAAAACAAGAAAACGAAGTCAAAACGAAAAAAAAAAAAACAGGAAAATAAAAAAGATGGAGAGAAATATATAATAAAAGACATCATTAAAGTAAAAGGTAAACTTACTAATATACCTGACGTCTTTCAATTAAGAAGTGCGGGAGTGTATAAGTTGTTTAACACGCATGGAGGCAGAGCCTCCAGCTCCTCGCTTTCATCCTGCCTCTTTGTATTGAGTATGGCGGCCCTGCCCACGATGTTTACACTCTCACGTGAGCTGGTGCAGATCGATGACAACTAAAGACGCGGCCGGACTGTTACAGTTACAGTTACTGTTAGGTCGTATTATTCCTGTTCTTGTTTGGGCCGAATATTAACGCGTCGAGCACGGTTTTGAAATTGTAAAATTGTAAAGTACTTCGTACATAAAAGACACATGTTGTCGGTATGAATGCGTTGGGTGGCCCTCCCATGGTCATGGGAAAACACAGGAATAGTCACGTGGATGGTCACGTCGATAGTCGTGCCTACCAATAGATAGGGGTAATGCGTGCAGTCCGTATGCAACCCTTTCCACCCACGAGGCAACAGCGTATGACAACTCGGATGGCTCTTGTAAAAGACAGGAAATCGTCAGGATCAACGGTAACGTTCATAGCCATACGTCGTACAATTTACATCTATGTCGAATCGACCACTATCTGTGCACACCTGACCGAGCAAGATGGCGATGTAGAAGTCTGAGGACGCCGTCGACGACAACGGCAACAAAGGCAAGGGCAACAAGAAAAACAAGAAAAACAAGAAAAACAAGAAAAACAAGAAAAACAAGAAAAACAAGAAAAACAAGAAAAACAAGAAAAACAAG
>WNYC01000053.1:121631-280438 GCA_021396375.1 Sporothrix mexicana
AAAACAAGAAAAACAAGAAAAACAAGAAAAACAAGAAAAACAAGAAAAACAAGAAAAACAAGAAAAACAAGAAAAACAACACAATAACACACAACATAATCTCACACAAGGCCTGCCATCCCCTTGCTTACCACAAGTCCAAGGACAGCTCTTTCCCTCGACAGCGCGACACGCAAACCATGATGGACGTCTGTGCGGCCTTCTCGTCGGCGGTCAGGACGGTGTCCCTGTGTTCAGCCACACCGGCCAGCAGACGCACTTCACACGTGCCGCAGGTGCCTTTTGTACAAGTCGACAGGACGGCGGGTGTGGCGCCGGCCTCCCGCACGACCTCGAGGACGGACTTGTCGACAGGGACGTGCAGTCGGCGGCCGCTGCGGGCGAGGACGACGTCAAACGGCGTGTTGGTGGAGTCGTCGACCTCGAGCGGGGTGAATCTCTCGACGTGGACATTCCCGGGGAGGAGAGGCCGAAAGGTGTCCTCGACAGCTTTCAGCAAGCGATCCGGCCCGCAGGCGTAGACGGCCAGCGCGTCAGAGTCGGCAGCGATGTCGGCAGCGTGCTCGTTTACGAGCGACTGCAGATCAAACCGACTCTGACCTCGCTCGTCCTTGGGCCAGACGGTCGCCCGCGGGTTTCCCTCGACCTCGTCGACATAGGCCATCCTGTCGCGCGACGCGCCGACGTAGACCAGACGGTAGTCAACACCGGCCGCCTCTGCAGCGTAGACCATGGCCCGCAGCGGTGTGATGCCGATACCGCCGGCAATGAACAGGCATTTCTGTTTCGGCCGGGAGGAGGCCGTCCACGCAAAGTGGTTCCGCGGGCCCTGTACTTTGATTTGTTGCCCGGCCGTGAGCTTGTCGTGGACATATGCGGATCCACCTCTCCCGTCTGGCTCTTTGAGGACGGCCACTTTCCACACGCCAACGTCGGCCGGGTCCGAACACAGCGAGTACTGTCTGTACCCGAGATCGCCAACCGGCAGAGCAATGTGGGCACCGGCTGTCCAGGCAGGCAGTGCCGATGACGATCCATCGGGTGATGCCAGTTCGAGTTCGACGACGTGGCCGTTCAGCTTGTTGGCGGCGCGAATGACAACCGCCGTCTCTTTCTCTTTCGCCTCCTTCGTTTCGTTGTTGGAAGCAACGCCCACCCTCGCGCTGGTCAGACCCCGCTTGTCCAGGACGGCCTGTGCGGCCTCCACATCCCAGGCGACCATCAGCTTCAGCAAATCGCGACCGGCATCGACGGGCGTGTACTCTCTGTCGGCGTAGGCCGTCACGAGCTTCAGCCCGGGCAAACGCTCGGGCAGCACGCGCATCTCGACGCGCAGCAACAGACGGGCGAGTGGGGCACCCAGACAGGCGTGGATGCCTCGTCCAAAGCCGAGATGCTGATGCTGTTCCTGAGAGGGTTGTTGATTTTGATTGTTGCCCACCCTGAGGGCATCCGCCCGCGCAAACTTGCTTGGGTCCCGGCTCGCCGACTGGTACGCGCCAAAGACAATGTCGCCCTTTTTGAGACTGGTGCCGCCAACCGTCACGTCGCGCGTCACTAGGCGCCTCATGCCGGTAATCGCCGACTCGTAGCGGACGAGCTCTTCAATGGTGGCGATGCGCGACGCTTCGTCGTGCGTGGCCTCCGCCCACAGTCCACGATGCAGCAGGTGCGCCATGCCCATGGTCATGACGCTCGTCGTCGTTTCGTGGCCGGCCAACAGCAGGCCGGGAATCAGCGACAGATGCTCAAAGTCGGTCATGGCCACGCGCCCGGCATCGCGCTCGCCCCAAATGTGCGAGATCAGGTCGTCGTGGCGGTCCGTCTTGCGTGCCTGGATCAGGCCCGCAATGTATTCGTGCAGCGCAATGTAGCGGTCCAGCTTGACATGAATGCTCGTCTCTGCTTCTGCTGCTGCTGCGTCGGGGTCCTTGACGACCGTCACCAGCTCGAGCGCGCGGCCGACCCATTGCCAGCGGTCCACGTCCAGGCCGGCGACGGCGGTGATGATCTGCAGGGGGAGGGCGTGGTTGAACCGCTCGCGGATGTTGACGCCTCGGTCGGCAAAGGCGTCGTCCCTGCTCGCTGTGGCGACCATGTTGTCCAGCAGAGCATGCGCCCGCGCCTCCATCAGCCCGGCAAACCGCTCCAGGCGCCGCGGCACAAAAAAGGAGGCCACGGCTTTTCGGAGGCGGTCGTGGTCGGGATTGTCTAGTCCCAGCAGCGTCCCTCGCAAAGGGCATCGGCCGGCCATGGCCTCGAGCACCGGCGGCGGCAGGTCCGGCACTGTCGGCCGCGACGAGAAGGTGGCGGGGTCGTCGAGGACCTGGACGACATCGTCGTACCGAGAAACGACGTACGCTTTGAGCACGTCGCTCCACGGCAGGCCGCCTTTGTAGTCGCGGGCAGCCGCCAGATCGTCGAAGAGTTGGCCGGGCTGGGTGAAGAGGTGGTCGATGGCAACCGGCGGATGTGCTTCAGGCAGTGCAGCGCCTGGGACGTGCGCTACGGGGCACGTCGCTGGCGCAGTCGCTGCAGCAGCCATTGTGTGTGTCTGTGTGTGTATGTGTAATCGCCGGGTGCGTGAATTGTCAGCAGGCCTGTACGTCGTTTGAAACCGGTGCGTGTGATGCGTGTGATTGGCGGGTCGTCTTTTGCTTTGCTTTCCATTTATTTTTGCCCAGTTGTCGGGCCTCGTCTCGTCTGTCTCTCGCTGCTGTGCTGCAGTTATGTCAAGAGTGGCAAGTCAATTGCTCTCAGCTGCAGTCAATGCCATTCCATTATCCTCCGTGGATCGTTTCCGAGCGTGGCCGCGTGTGGCAACTGGGGTCGTTCTTATGTATGTCGGTATCTAAGATCTTTGGCGGCGCACAGCGCTCCGCTTCGGTTCGGAATCCGGCCGGATGTTGATTCTGATTTGATTTTGTGGCTGGTTGGGTTGCCGGCCGGAATCGACTTGAAACCGTCAGCTCGCCGAATGCCGAGCTTCGCCGTCATGGTCGTCGTCATGTACTCGAGGCCTTGTTTCGGTCAGTCTTGGTCTTGTCAATATTTGATGCCGTTTCCCCCAGTATTTGTTGTGTCGTCTTCCCCGTGATTCGTCTTGGTCTTCTTGACAGCGTGTGCCCCTCTTTATCTGCGCCGTGGCTCGCCTCGCCCGCCCACCTTTCCGTTCCACGGCCTGATTCCCCGTGGGGATCCATGGGGCAGGCTGGCAGTATACTGCTGTCTGATTGGCCGCCTGACGTTCCACGCTAAGGCCTTGTCGGCACCTGTCTCCAGCGGTCTCCAGTAACGCCTCTTAGCGCCTCTTAGTGTCACATGGCGCAACATGTTTTGTCTTTTCAGGGCACTCTTATTGGCTATCAACTGACGACGAAACCCTGTCAACAACCCCCTAATCCTTTATTCGATTCCTCGCCCCGTGGGACCCCCAGCCATCACCGGCATGTGGAGGTCGGCCCCGATGGAGACCCTCTGCCTTTTGATTCGGCCTTTGAATTTTGAGTCTCGACGACGGTCACGATGCCTCTGTCTGTTTTCGTCACTGTAGACCCTCCACTCGTTCCGACCGACGTCAACTTGATAAGAATCGCGTCGGTCGTTTTGATTGTCGCAAGGCAGACATCAAGATGCAAGCCAGCGGCTCCTGTTAACAGTGCAGTCCGACACTCCCTTTTCCACATCTGCGGCGCAAAACCGCAGCCAAAGGTCTCCCAAGTCGTCGTCGTGTTCGTATGGCAGTTACAGCGCTGCGCTACACTAGGCTACTGCACTCACCTACACCACAGCATACTACAGCGCCCACACAGCGCCTTGCATTAGCTTCACAGCCTCCCTCAGCCTCTCAGGCTCTCAGCCTTGCCACCTGCTACGCCTGCCTTCACCATGGACAAACCAGACATTCGTCACGTCGACACCACCGACGCCCACGATGCCCACAACGCCCACGACGACATGGACGACGTCTCCCGTGCCAAGGCGGCCGCCCTCGCGCAGCACGACATGGGCGACGTGCAGCTGGTGTCGGACGACAACGAGGTCCGGCGCATCCCGATCCCGACGGACGACCCCAACGACCCGCTCAACTTCCCGCGGTGGCGCAAGATGGGCATCGTCATGACGTGCTGCTGGTTCTCGGTGTTTTCGCTGCTGTGCATCAGCGGCATCGGCACGTTCATGGCCACGCTGTACGGCATGTACATGCCCGCGCACTCGGCGCAGCAGGTCACGAGCCTGTCAACGTACCCGTCCATGGTCATGGCCTTTGGCAGTCTGGGGCTGCTGCCGCTGGCGTTTGTGGTTGGTCGCCGCCCCGTCTTTTTGGGCGCCGTTGCGGTCTGCCTGATCACGGCCATTACATCGGGCACGAGCAGCGGCTTCGACGGCCATTTTATTAGCCGCATTTTCATGGGCCTGGCCACGGGCGTGACCGAGTCGCTGCTGCCGCTGATCATCTCGGACGCCACCTTCCTCAGCGAGCGCTCCTTTTACTTTGGCCTCTACTGGTCCGTGCAGAACGGCGTCAATGCGGCCCTGCTGGTCAGCCTGTCCTACCTGACGGCCGACCTGGGCTGGCGCTGGTACTACTGGCTGTTTGCCATTATGCTGGGCGTCTCGCTGCTGAGTGCCGTCTTCTTTTTGCCCGAGACCCGCTTCCAGCGCCCGGCCGCCTCCCTCAACGGCCAGATCGTGTATACGGACGAGTTCGGCGCCACCCACATCCTGAGCGATGCGGACGCCCGCGCGCGCTTCGGCGGCGACATTCTCATGCACGTCGACCAGCCGTCGTCGTCTGCGAAGCGCACGTTCCTGCAAGAACTCAAGCCCTGGAGCCCCGTCGCCAAAAACGGCACCCGGATCCTGGTGGGCGCCTACCTCAAGATCTTGCAGTCCCTGTCGTCGCCCGGCGTCTGGTTTGCCATGCTGGCGGGCTCCATCTCGCTCGGCATCGCCATCTCCATCACCCTCGTCTACTCGTCGATCCTCGAGAACGACTACGGCTGGTCCCCCGCGTCCGTCGGTCTGTTCAACATCGGCACCGTCCCCGGCTCCTTTTTGGCCATGGTCCACTCGGGCTGGTTCGCCGGCAAGGTTAATGTGTGGCTCGCCCGCCGCAACGGCGGCGTCCACAAGCCCGAGCACCATCTGCTGCACCTCATCATCCCGTACGTGACCGGCGCCGTCGCCATTGTCGTCTTTGGCGTCTGCGCCAACTCGCCGCAACACTACTCGGCCTGGGCCCTGGTCATTGCCTGGGCCATCTACGAGTTTTCGTTTACCTGCATCATCATCACGGCCACCACGTTCGCCGCCGAGGTCTTTCCCGACAACCCGGGCGCCGCCATGGTGCCCGTCATTGGCGGCAAGAACATTGTCTCGTTCGGCGCCGCCTACGGCCTGATCCCCATGCTGGCCAAGTACAGCTACCTCACGTCGTTTATGATTTTGTTTGGCATTTTCACCGGCATCTTTGCCCTCGGCATCCCCGTCTACTTTTTGGACGGCAAGGTATGTCCATGTCCAAGAACACACAATACATCATTTGAAGAACGTTACTAACAAACTAGTGGAAACGCTACAACTCGCGCCGCAAGACCTAGTCCTGCGGCCGAAGAATACAGGATATCTGCAGGTCCTGAGGTCATTAGATTTGGTCTTCAGGCCTCTGGGTTGTTGGTTGACGAGATGTGCTGCCCTCTACCTTGTAGGAAAAATGGTAGCAGGGGCAGTTTGACTACACATGGTTTGAATATAATTTGAATAATTTGAAGATGACTTCCAACATGTTAATCACGGGTCACGGGTGCGTCGTTTATTATTTGCCGCTTGCGTCGACCCTGTATTAATAAAGAAAGTATTTCGTATCTATTGCATTTAGAGCAGCTGTTCTCGCCGGGCAGGATGGGCAACTTGTTACTGTCACGTTCCCGTCTACGCAAACACGCTGGAACTGCAGGCGCGCACGAAAAAAGGACGACGTAAGACGAACGGTCCAATCTTTTAGCGAGATTTTGAAACACTTTGCACCGCCACAGAAGCCACAAAAGGCAATTGTCTTACCCCTGCATGAAGCATCATTTTAAGACATCCGCCAGCTGACGGACACCTGTTTTAACTCTGGATATCATGACAGGACATCTACAGCACAGTTGACAGAATGGCCAACACGGGCAGTTCGGACGAGTCCCGCACGCCTTGCTTCTGCGTCACGCAGGATCGTTGTCGCCTGTGTCAATTCTACCTGCCTGATAATGAGCCCGTCATAGCCAGTGAGTTTCAAGCCTTCTGAACCCCGATTAGAAACGCGAGAAAAGCGACATATCTGCATTCTCGCGCCTGTTGCCTGGCCTGTACTCACGCTTTTCTTTTGACGCAGAGGTCGGACGGAATGCATTCTCCCCCGAGTTTCCATTCCGGCGAGGGAGCCGATTTCAGGACGATTTGAGTGGCGTCCAACTCCACATGTGCTGCCAAAGGCAGTGCGACTTCGGCGGTAGCGTCACCTTCTGCATGCATCCCGCCTGCTACAGCTTCAGCATGTCCCCAGTCTCGAAAGCATTCCTCTCTTCAACCGAATACCGTTTTTCGCCGCCCATGGATGTGGAGGATCGGCGGCGGGAACACTATCTTCGGAAGAGCCTGGCTCTACGGCTGCCCCATGCGAGCACCTGGCCGCGAGAACTGCCGCTTGAGCTGTGGACGATGATCGCTGGGTTCCTGACACGAGAATGCGCAGCCGTTAGTCTCCAGGAGCAAGTTCTCAAATGCCAAAACCAGAATCAGAACCGGCAAAGGCGTCTGGCTCTGGATTTGGCAAAGCCAGTGTACGCATCGTATGTCTCGGTCGAGGGGCGTTGCTACGTGCAGTGTCTACAAAATGGAGACCCCGAAGCCAATAGCGCAGAAGCCAGCGACGAGAACCCCGGGGATCCGAACCAGGCGGAAGCAAAGAGGATGCATCTGCTGTTTCCGGGACATTCGGGACGCTCTGTGGCCACGCCGTCGAGTGTGAATCTCCTTGTGGCTGCAGATCATCTTGGTATCCGCCGGGTGCTCTTCATCCCAGGGGGGCAGAAACTGGCCACGTGGTGCCGTCGCCAGGTGCATATCCCTGGGCTCTGGTGGAAGCACTTTCCAGCGGACGTGCTGGCATCCTCGGACAGTGGGTCGGCTTTGATCGTCGAACATGATGTAAGTGTCCTTCTGTTGTCTATGACAGGATTTTGGATTTTGGATCATGAATGGACTCTTCCAACTACGATTCAGTTTTACGCAAGGGACAAAGGAGTTTGTAATCAGACTCTAATACTAATATCTACATCGTAGGCCCTCAAGGTACGCGACATCCACACAGAATCGTCAGAGCCTTTCAAAACCTGCATCAATTGGCCATTGCCGCTTCCATCGCCCCCAGAGATAATCGGCCTTGTGTCGCTGAGCCGGCCACCCGTTCCGATGCCCTTTTTAATGCGCGGTGTCGACCTAAACTTCCCCGGAACCATTGGGTACTCAGTAGCTTTTGATATAATGTCCGTTGTATCGATAGTCTCACACAGACGAAACGAGGCAGCCAACGCAAGCATGTATACAGACGTTCATTCACATTGCCTCTGGATGTACATGCCTATCAACGAAGGAGAGTACGTCACCGACGTCTGCAGGCGTGTGGCGTACATTATAGAACGGCCACGCATTGGACTCATTGTAAGGAGATTGTTCTTGTCTGTTCTTATACCTGTTCACGCGTTAGATGCGGCTGACATTTTGGGGTAGCTATCAACGAACCGCGGACAAACAAAAGTGTTTACTGATTATGGGCGCGGCGATTCGACCATCCACCATCTCGCTGCCTTATCCGGAGCACCCTGTCGCATGTACTTGAACCAAGCAGACACACAGCGCGGATTAGTCAATGCCAGGGTGGTTGCTTTTGAGGACGCAGAAGCCGACCGCAATATGGCATCGCATCGAGAATCACCTAAAATTCCGAATCTTCCTGTACCAGCGTCACCCTGCCCTCGTACGGGAAGCACCGAATTTTGGCACTACTCATCCTGCTCATTGGTAAATGTGGTGGCAATCCAGCCCTGCATCGAGACGACAAAACAGCACCGACCAATCGTCGGCATGCTGGTCTCGTATGCAGACGGCCACCAGGAGTGTGCTGGCCAATGGCGATTTGACTGGGCGTCCGAGCTCATTGTTACCAGCGGGACCGACGGGCTGCACCTCTGTCGCCAGCAAATGCGGTATGGGGCCAGTATGCGTCATACATATATCAGTACTGTTGCAGTGCAAACGGCCATGCGCCCGACGTCCCCAGCTGCCAACAGCCAATGGATTGCCGTCGGCTGGTCAGGCACGTTGGAGTGGTGGTTTTCTCATCGCAGCAATTGCTTGTACCACAACGGCTTGGAGCTTTGACACAATGGGGCGTAGATGCGAATCTGTCTCCTATGGGCGATGATAACTTGCAGTGGCAAAATAAAAATAGGTGAAAGATATGTCTATTGGCCCCCTGCTCGGCGACTACATAAGCCATGCAGGTTGTCAGCGGCCTGGCTTTGTGTACCCGACTTTGTTTGCCTGACTTTGTGTTGATGCACAGCTAAAGTGGACGTTGGACCTACTCGTGGCGTTTTTCAAGGTTGTCGGTACACCCTTTATTAACATTTCGTGTTGGGACGACAGTGAATACAGAATAGCGAAATTTTTCACTTTGCTCCCGCCCCTTTCCTCGCCAATCTAGGCCAACACCTCACCGCCACCACCGCGGCCCTCGCCATTGCCATCCTCGCCGTCGGTTACGACCTCTTCCCCGGCCTCCTCCTCCCCGGCCTCCTCCCCGGCCTCCCCTTCACCGGAAAACACAAGCCCGTAAATCATGGCCCAGGCCGGCCTGCCGAGCGCCCGCAAAATGTCGGCTGCAATTAACACAACCAACGTGTTGGTCGCCACCGAAACAAAATTCCACCAAAGACTTGAGGCCCTGCCGGCCGGCGTGACAGGCACAGCGACCGTGGCCGTGGCTGTGGCCGTGGTGGTGTTGGTAGTGGTGGTGGTGGTGATTGTAGCGGTTGCGGTGGCTGTGGCCGTGGCGGTGATTGTGACAGTGGCCGTGACAGGGCCGCCGGAAAACATCACGCCGGGGTGGGCGGTGATGTTGGTGTATGAGAATGATGGATCCATCTTGGGACCAGGGGAGCTGTAAGCTGTGTGTGGTGGTTCTTGGAATCGTGTTTGAATCAACGTGTCACCGTGTGGGTTGGTGATAGTGGGCGGGTTAATGGTGTGTGAAAGATCCGTCTGAAGAAAATATTATTAATGTCGTGCGAGAAAATAATGCTAAAAACCTACGAGAACGTGCGCTTCGCGTTCCTTTTATCTTAGGTAGTTACTTGCTTTGGCTACACTAGGAAGGGGCGACCGATACCTGTACAGTCATTTGACTAAGCAACCTCTTTTACCCTTACTTTTGCCTTCCTTTTCATTGTCGTCTTTTCGTCTTCTCGTCTTCTCGCCTTTCGGCGACGACCATCAAGGACGACATTGAGATACAAAGACTCATACGGTTGGCGTCGCTGCGCGAGAGATATAGTCCTCCCTACCATAGGAGAGATACAGTGCGGACGGGCATGAACAGCATGGCGAAAAATTTATAATATTGGCAAAGAAGTTCATTTTCTGCCCGATAACTATTGTTGTCAGTCTCGCTGTTGATGACGAGGCCTTCAACGCGCCCAGCTTTACCAATGTCAGGCGTGTCTCTGAGTCCAAAAGCACGGGACCGACCAGCTGTGCATCATTTCGATGGATAAGAGACCCCAGCCGTATGAAGCCGACAATTATATGTGAGCAGAGGCATTATGCAGTACAGTTGGCCTGCTGTGTATTCTCCGCTATGGTGTATATGTCACGAGAAAGGGTTGTTGCTTACATGATCAAACACAAATGCAACGACACAAAAAATTAAAAAATGAAAAAAATCCAAGAGAAATGTTCAACATTCTGTCCATGCGTTCCTGGGTATCTTCGTGTTTGTCTGAGAGCCTCCCTCCCTAACCCCCCTCACAAGTGCTGCACCAGCCTCGGCCATGGCCTGTTGCAATACGGCAACAATGTCTGCGTGCCCTTGTGCCTGTGCATAGTCTAGCGCCGTCTTGCCCTGGGTGTCGCGCACCATCACGTCCGCGTGCCGGCTCACCAGATAGCACACGGCGTCCAGCTGGCCCTTTTCCGCCGCCTCGTGCAGCGGCGGGCCGCGCGGCATGAAGAAAAACATGCTCTGGGCGCCCGGATGGCGCGCAAAGAGGCCGTCGTTGATCGGGGCGCCGTGGTCGAGCAGCAGGCCGAGGACGGGCACCATGTCGGACCGTCGTTTGAGGGCGTGGTGGAGCAGGTCGCCTTTGTGCGCGTCGACGAGATCGCGCGGGTCGTCGAGCACGTCGCGAACCAAGTCCAGCGATGCATCCTCGACAATGCACGACATGGCCGTCATGCTGGCCCACTTTGCATCGATGTTGAGGTTGGCGCCGCGTTCGAGGAGCCAGTATAGGAGGGTTCGGTCGGTCGCCGCCGCTTCCGACGTGCCCCAAATGGGCATCGCGGAGACGCTCTGCGGTTTGTTAAGGTCGAAGGCGCGGTCGAGAAACAGCGCCATGCAGCGAAGAGCACGCGATTCGAGGGCCGTGTGGATGTACGTGTCGGGAAAGCAGATGCCGCGTTCGAGCAGCTTCTTGGCAAAGGGGGCATTGTCGGCAACGACCGCATCGTGCAGAATGGGCGCCAGTGTGTGAATCGTTCGCGCAGTTGCGCCCCACCAGGGTCCACGGGTGAGGTACTCGGTAATGTAGTCGTCGACAGGCGCGAGGTTGTCCGCCTTGAGAGCCTCGCCGAGGAGGTTCATCATCTCGTTTCTGTATCGTCCATTGACGCGTTCGCCGGGATAATACCAGCCTTCTTGTCGTGGCTTCGGTTGGTTGGCAACCTCCAAGGCGCTCGCCTCTCGGGGCCGCATATGCGGGTATTTCGATAAATCCAACATGTTGCGATGATGGCGGGTTTCAAGAAGAGACGTCGGGAAGTAGAGTGGGGATCGAGTGGAGCTGAAACAATGCGACGCGAACAGCAGATACAATACTTAGTAATCCTTGTGAGCAAGAATCAGAGTCGAGCACCACGTGACGTGACAGACCCCATGCAGCCCCCACGGATGCCGAAGTCGCCCAGCTCCTGGAGATGAACGCTGTGGGTGCTGCCACTGTGAACGGTGATCCGCCCATGGCCACGGATACGACGTGGATGTATGGGGGACTTGGTTTTCTGGTGAATGAGACTACATATGTTTCTGCAAGTAGGGAAGATTGTCTCGTTGATCCAGATCTATATAGATTTATCTAGGTCTATCCAGCGCCCGGATAACCTCGTTGGCATACTCCAAATACAGTCTATATACGGGAGAGCCGCCGGAAGGGGGACACCCGAGGCACGTACACGCGCGTATGTAGAGCATAAACGTTCCCTGAAGATGCTTGACCCATGCTTTCCAAACAGAGAACATGCTCAGAGCGGGCGTATTCCTGGCGTCCATGAAGTCCAGGCACTTTTCAAGAGATTTCCGGATGCCTGTGGACCCGTTACTCAGGTCGCTCGGGCACTGGGCAGCTCGCAACCACATACTGTTCAGTGCCTTGGTCACAGCCATTTCCCGGTGGATCTTGAAGATCCGGGTGAGCTGGGCCTTGCCTCCGATGCTGCTGTATAGCCGTTTCCAATGCATCGGGCTCTGTGGGGCCTGGATGCCTGTCTGTGGATCCGGTAGATACAGATAGGTGTACCACGCGTTGTTGGCCTCGACGAGGCACGTCGCCAGGACATTCACCGCGTGGGTGTACGTATTGTTGGCGTTGGCGTCATCACCGGGGTACCCGGTGTGCTGGTCATAGACCAAAAATCGGCGGATGCCGTCCATCATGTCGGCAAAGGCCGACAGTATTGCGACGTAGTTCTTGGCAGCGACGGTGCCGGCTTTGCGGGCATCGCCCATAGCCATGTTGTCGGGCACCCCGTCGATCGTCCGGTATGTCGTGAGAGTCGTGACGCTCGTGTCGTGGATCTCGACGACGGCCTGGCGGATGCCCACGAGCACGTCGTGTGCCTGGTTGACCGTGTCCTTGCGTGTTTCGGTCTCGGTGGATACAGTTTTGGATGAATCGTACGGTGGAGGTGTCGCAGCATCTGTCTCGTCGAGAGACAAGACGCTGTCGACGTCGATGGGAACTTTGCCGTCGGCCATGGTGATGTTGTCCAATGAAGGGTAGTTGGGTATTTGGGTATTTGGGTATTTGGATATCTGATATCGTATTTGGCCAGACGAGTCTCGTTTTCGTGCCTATGTTGATGATGCGCAGAAGCAGGTATTAATAGAAAATATAAAAAAGTAGGGAGATTGGCAGTTAGACCATGACACAGACACACCCAAACTCTAACCTCTATGATGGCTCAGGGTCGGGTAGACAAGGCTTTGAAAATATCGAGCCTGGCGCTGCAAGATACAACGCACCGACCCCAATCTTACTCGGTGTGGATTACACATAGGCAGGTCATGGGAGTGTGTTGTGCGTGTGTCTTTTGGGTTGGGCGTTTCCGTATTCCGTGTGGTATCCACGAGTGCTAGTGCATCTTTCTCATCGACAAGAACAAGGATACCTGTTTCCATATTTTCCGCATTTTCCACATCTTCCTTATTTCCCGTCGGATGTCTCTCGTCAGCCATGGTGAAAGGTGGCGGCTGTTGTTGAAAGTCGAGTGGCTGTCGTTTTGATGCTGTATGTGCTGTTACAGTCGTTACTAAGTTGGCCACAAGAACCGGTGGCAATGCTAGTGCAAAGACATCAAAGACACCAAACACTTCAAGAGGCCTCCATATTTCGCCCGCGCGGCACCTCCCTCCACGAAAAGTCCACAGCGACAGGTTCACTCCCCCTCAAGTCGATATGTCGACCAGCACGCAGTTTGCTGTCTTTGATGTCGGCCTTGCCCGGAGTTGCCGCCGTCTGTGTGTTCTTCCGTCCATTGTGGTTTGTATGTCGTGGTCTCGATATCGAAGCGGTTGTCGTATGTGTTTGCACTGCGTTCA
This sequence comes from Sporothrix mexicana, assembly GCA_021396375.1. Classification (NCBI taxonomy): domain Eukaryota; kingdom Fungi; phylum Ascomycota; class Sordariomycetes; order Ophiostomatales; family Ophiostomataceae; genus Sporothrix; species Sporothrix mexicana. The sequence continues at coordinate 134,773 of WNYC01000053.1, forward strand.
AGTTGTCATGGATCCCGCCGATTTTCACACATTATCATGTTCGCCTTGGGGCTTGGCTCTCTCGAAAAGGGGGATAAAACAGACTCAGTCCTGGAGTCCTCATTGCTGAGAGTGGCTGACCAATAAGAAGCCAGTAACTCTGTATGTCCTGCTCTCGTCGATGACTAATGTTTATCGTTACTTCCCATTTGGGACACTTACACAGAGGCCCGCTTTTCTTCCACCACATCCATCTCACGTTTGAAATTTGACACTGAACAATGAACACACAGTCCATCCTTTGATCAACAATCAACAACCATCAACCACCACCTGACCACCACCCAACCATCGACCTCTATCATATCCACCACACCACGACCCTTTAGCATCAGCAACAACGGAAAGACCACCGCTCAAGACCGGGATGGGGGCTGTGTACAGGATACATGATCGCATGGGACGAGGGCTTGGGGAGGATGTCCTTGGCCACGAAGTTGAGAGGGGGGGAGACGGCAGAATGGCGAAAAGGCCGTGCGTAGACACGCGCATGTACGTGTTGTGCCGAGGCTGCGTGCTCTTGCTCTTGGGTAACTAGACCGGATGGTACCGGCACCGTCGTAAGTTTAATATTGTGTTCCCCGATGATTGGCCGCAGTACTAGTCAATTCAAGGGTACAAAACTCAGCCACCCGTAGTGGAAAATGCATAATGGAGCTATCAGAGACCGGACTCAACCCTGAACTGAGGGTATTACACATAGCCGTGTCACAATTTCGAACGCGGTTTGCTAAGCATAAGTAGAATCATCACGTCCTTTATTCAGTAGACCTAGATAACAATATACCTACTTTTTGAATACAAATCATTTCTCCATTTGGTCTAATCTCATCCAAAATACAACATCCAAATACGAAGTCAATCTTGTGCAGTGTTCCAATACACAGTTCTTACATCCCCCCGTCACTAGTAAGCTCGGCCGCGTGTGGAAGACTGTCCCGCTTGTCCAAATCTCGCAGAATCTGCTCTGCATGGCCCATGTACAGCTTGGACACGGGCGCTACACCATACACTGGCGCACCTTGTCTCGTGCAAGAATGAATGTAGAGCATAAAAGTCCCGCTCACGTGCTTGACCCATGTCCGCCGCGCCGTAAAGTACGCAAGACCAGGCGTCGTTTCGGCGTCCATCATGTCGAGGCAGCGCTCCAGTGCCTGACGGATGCGACTGTGCTTGTAAAGGTGGCCCGACAGAGCCGGGAACGCGGCGAGAAGAGTTTGGCTGCGCAGGCGGTTCAGTGCCTTTGTGGTGGCAATGTTTTTGTGGAGGGCCATCAGTTGGTCGAAGCGCAGCCCGTCGTCGAGGACGCGCTTCTTGCTGCCGCGCAACGCACGCAAATTAAGAACGCCCGGGGCGTCCACGGCATCCGGGTACACGTAGCGATACCACGCCGTGTTGGCCTCGACCAGGCTGTTGGCCAGGCTCTGTACGGCCTCGGCGAACCCCCGGCTGCCGTCGCCCACGTGGAAGTGGATGCGGTCCATGATGCTCGTGAACTCGGACAGCTGCGCCACAAAGTTCTTGGCCGCCGTCCGGGCGGCCCGGCGCGCATCGTGCATCGTCATGTACGACGGGGCGCCGGTCAACAGCGCGGCAGTCGTGTCGTGGATCTCGTGGATGGCCTGGCGGAGGCCGCGCAGCACCTGCTCGCCGTTGTCGATGTCATCGAGGATGTGCAAAGGGCTGTGTGTGGTTGTGGAGGCTGCCGGTGTTGCCGCCTCGAAAGCGCTCTCGCACGACGCGAGTGTCACCGTGTCTGACTCGTCTTTGTCGACAGACACAAAGCTGCCCACCTCGCCGGTCACATTGTCGTCGGTCATGGTCATGGACATGGTGGATGGTAGATAGTAGATGCTGTCGTCAATGGTCGGTCGTCAAGTGTGTGTCGTTTTGAAGAATTCCTGATTTTTGATTCCTGATTCCTGATTCCTGTTGATGGCAAGGTTGTATATGGGAGGGCTTTTTGCACATGGAATATTTTACAACTTGATTGCTCTTCGGGTGTTTAGGCGATGAGAGAGATCAGAGAGATCCTGTAAAGCGTCATATATAACTCAGGGTCCAAGCCGGCGTCGTATTAGTGGCAAGCCAAAGGCCCTTGGTCTTGTATTTTGATGACGGTATAGGGCATAGCGCATGGGACACAATAAGTTGTCTAATGGTCTGGAGCTCTGTTATTTTTTGCCCTTCTTTTTAACCTGTGTAATCTAATCCTACATGGCATCCCTATTTTTGGCAGCACTCAAATCGCAAATATGCCCTTCGTCCCCCTCTCATCCCATCTCTATCCTAAACAACGATAACATCAAAACTCACTTCCCAGATACAACCAGCAGCAAAAAGCACAAACATCTCCATCTCAACAAACAACAACCAAAACAAAAATCAACAAAGACAGTAACCTCACATCCTTCACCATGACGGACTCGAATATGGGGGGCGACATGGACGTTTCCCTCTTTCAAATCAACCCCCACTTCAAGGACAACCGCGAAACCAACCGTGTGTCCGATGACTTCGTAACCGCCTTTGATCATATGAAACTTGACGTGGACATTTCTATGGAGAGGGACATCGCCACAGATATGGCGGCTCTGATATGCCAAGATGCAGCCACAGACAAAGATGTGGTCATGGATCTGGACACAGATCTGGACGCAAATAGGGACACAAATATGGCCGACAAGGACGCAGCAACAAAAATCCCGGAAACTGGCAGCCGATTGCAGCCAAGTAATGAACTTCTCCTTGCCCTTGCCCGCGTCCGCGAGGAGAACCGACTGCAAAACATCCATCCTGCAACGCCTGCCCAGCACAAGAACAAGTTCAACGGGAATAAGTCCAGCGGCGCCGAACAGCGTGACCAGCATAAAAGCAGGGTACCTCACCGAAAGTCCAGGAAACGGAAGCTGCAGGTTCCCCCAGCATACCAGCCATTGCTGACGATGCTCAAGGCCCATGGCCTTGAAGAAGAAGACGATGATCATAAAAGACGACGATCATTGTGAAGACGACGAAGGTTAATCTGGTATATGCAATCACCTCCTGTGGTCTTTTGATGCGGCCTGTTCAGGTAGCCATATTCAGTCTTTAACCTGTTGCTCCAGTTCCTGGGGACGTGGCGTGGTTGTATCGACACCTTGCACGGTACGTTCTTTGTGTTGCCGTTGATATCATCGAGGAAACGTTGGCCATGGCGTCAGATGATCACCCGACACATTACGACTCCTCGTCTGAGACAAAACTGACATACGCAGGCAGCACACTGCCCACATTCAGGACCCACGCCCGCTCCGTGTATTGATGGCCTGTGTCCACCCCGATCCTGCTGGAGCCGCCCATCTCGTCACTACCACCCTGGTACCGATATCGCTCGTTATCAAGGCCAGCAGCCATATTCCCGGTCCTCTCGTGCATCTGGTAGACGTCGTTTCTCGTTTGTGTTCGCTTTCCTCGTTCGTGTCAGCAGGCAAGGATGCTCCTGAGAGATGTGCGAACGCGTATATTGAGAAGGATCTTTGGGGTTTTCGATGTCGAGGGAGGAATAGCCGGCGGGGATTGGAACGTGGCCAGTGTCGGGTTGCGGTCAGAATAGGATGCTTCGTTGGTGCCAGGTTCGCCTGTTTCCTTGTTGACGTTGAACAAACATCGCCTAGTGGGTCTCCAATCACATGTATGCAATAAACGGTCTGCGCATATCTACATATCACTGTATACGAAACGCACCCATTTTGGGCACTTACACAGTTGGCCCACAGCCTTGTGGGCCACAGTTCACAATCTGGAGAACGGGGCCCATCAACGTCTGCAATCTAGCTTCTCATTACTACAGAGTGCTGCGGACGCACTGCTGATTGCTACATTGTTGTTTCGAACTGTCATCATGTCATCACACCTTTTTTACGCCGAAAATTAGCGGTACCCAATACCCAAATGGGACATTTTGTCCCCAGCGTTGCATCAGCGTGCACGCTCCACGTTCTCGACAAGGCCGTCAACTCGAACTTGTGTCAATGGTGTGGCAGCCATTGTCCTCACAAGACTGATAAGGGAGGATCCCAGGACGGACGAGGAGCTGTGCTTGTGAGGAGAAGCTGTTAGCCCCTTGTGTTGGCCAACCAGATTCAGGGGCGGGGTCACCGAGGCAGTGGTCGCGTGTAGTTTACAGTCCTGGTTTAGCGTAATTTAGGGCCTGGGGGATGGGAGGGCATAGCACAGACTACAGTGAGACAGGGCTATTCACAGCACTCCCCTTCCGACATCTTGACGTCTATCGCTGGCTGTCTCTGATACCAAAACAAGGAGAACAGCCGACTGTGGACAAATATTCCGTTTTTGGGATCGTGGTCCTTTTATCTTTTTATGGGATCTCGCGTGAATGCGACTTGATTGCTTGCTCGCGACTCTGCCCTGCAGCCCTGTACTTTGTATTTGGCAGACCCGCAGCCCTTATCTCTCCCGCCCAGTCGACCCAGTCACCCAGCGCGCTAAACACCTAGCTGTCATGGCGGGGCGATCCACCCAGCGATTCGTGACGATAAACACACCGCCTACTGTGGTCGCTCACGACTTCTTTGACCACAAAAGATACCCAAAATACGGTGATATTAGTTTTCGGACGCCTTATCTCCTCTCAATCTCCAACCAAACGAATCGTTTCAACACTCTTCGGTACTCCCACCACGCGATTACCCTCTCTTTATCTCGTCGATTGTTCGATTGTGCATTTGGTTCGCTCGTATGGCCCGGTCCTTGAAAGGCAGACAGGAACACCAGCTCTGGACGCGACGGCCCCATTCCGCTCTCCTCCGTAGCGGACAGTAACTCATCTCCTGTTATCCTCACCATCGTTCCTTCCGTCCTTTGTCACTAGCTCCGTCATTGACACCCTTTCAAGTGCACATCCATCCCAAAACGGAAACTCGAACCGCTCCACCACTCCAACCCCTGGCAGTATGCCTGCCGTTATCAAGACGACCTCCCTACCCCACGCCTTCGCATTGCAGCCATTTCCAATACTTTCAATCAAGCCAAACCCAGGCCCTCGTCACCCTTCCCACCCATGCACGGATGTCAACTGGACAGACGGACGACGATGGAGCTTGCCACGAGCTTATCAGGAGGGCGCGTGTCTTTGTCGTCGATTGTGGTAGGTAGATGCGCTGGTGACGGTGATTGTTTATTTATATCCCTCGACTGTCGTCTTCCTTCTCCTGGTCTGATCTCCCTCTTCCATTTCCCCAGATCGACATCTCACTGACCTACAGTCTTCCACTTTTCGTCTTCACGAATGCACACCTCCCTTTCATCCCATTCCATGAACGGCCCCAGCTCTGCTCCGACTCTTTTCCAGCCCTTCCTTCCACGAAAGCCCCCTCCTAGAACATCTTCGACACGACTCTCGAGATGTCTGCCGACGACAAGGATTCGCTAAAGCCTGTGGGCCAGGAGCCCGTCACTTCGGTCTTGGCGCCCAACGAGATTCCCGTCTTTGAGGGCGAGCACAACTCGGACGACGAAGTCCTCGCCGCCCTCGGCTACAAGTGAGTTGGCCCGCTTTCGCAATCTGCATGGCACCCTGCTAACGTTGTAGACCCGAATTCAAGCGCGAGTTCTCGCTGTGGTCGACGTTTTGCGTCTCGTTTGCCGTGCTTGGCCTCCTGCCGTCCGTCGCTTCGACACTCTACTATGGCCTGGGCTACGCCGGCACGCCGGGCATGGTCTGGGGCTGGCTGATTGCCATGGCCTTTATTCAGTGCATCGCCATGGGCATGGCCGAACTGTGCTCTGCCATGCCCACGTCGGGCGGTCTCTACTACGCGTCGGCCGTGCTGGCCCCGCCCAAGTACGGCCCTTTTGCCGCCTGGATCACGGGCTGGTCCAACTGGCTGGGCCAGGTCACGGCCGCGCCGTCAGTCAACTACTCACTGGCTGCCATGATCCTGGCTGCGGCGAGCATCACGAACCCGGGCTACGTCCCCCAGAACTACCAGATCTTTCTGTTAACCGTCCTCATCATGGTCATTCACGCCGTCATCTCGTCGGCCCCGACGCGCTTTGTCGCCCAGTTCAACTCGGTCGGCAGCACCTTCAACATGATGGCCCTCGTCGTCGTGTTTGTCATTATCCTGGCCGCCGACAACCGCTCGTCCCAAGGCCTGCCGCGCTTCAACGCGTCGTCCGACGTCTGGGGCGAGTTCTACCCGGGCACCGACTTCCCCAAGGGCGTGTCCATCTTGATGTCGTTTATCGCCGTCATCTGGACCATGAGCGGCTACGACTCGCCGTTCCATCTGTCCGAAGAGTGCTCCAACGCCAACATTGCCAGCCCGCGCGCGATTGTCATGACGTCCGGCATCGGCGGCGCCATCGGCTGGGCGCTGAACATGGCCATTGCCTACACCATTGTCGACATTGACGCCGCCCTCAACGATGAGTCCGGCCAGCCCTTTGCCGCGTACCTGCTGCAGATCCTGGGCGAGAAGGCGGCCCTGGCCTGCTTGTCCCTGACCATAGTGGCTGCCTTCAGCATGGGCCAGGGGTGCATGGTCGCCGCCTCGCGCGTCACGTTCAGCTACAGCCGCGACGGCTGCTTGCCTTTCTCGCGCTACTGGGCCATGGTCAACCAGACCACCAAGACGCCCGTGAACGCCGTCTGGCTCAACTGCGGCGTCGGCTGTCTGTCGGTCCTGCTACTGTTTGCCGGCGACGCCGCCATCGGTGCCATCTTCTCGATTGGCGCCATTGGCGCGTTTGTCGCCTTTACCATTCCCATCGCCATCCGCACGTTTTTCGTCGGCAGCCGCTTCCGTCCCGGCCCCTGGAACCTGGGCAAGTACTCGTACGTGATCGGCACCCTCTCGACCATGTTCACCCTGCTCATGATCCCCATCCTCTGTCTGCCAGCTGTCACCGGCAGCGACCTCGACGCCCAGGGCATGAACTGGACCATCGTCGTCTGGGGCGGCCCCATGCTTTTTGCCGTCGTATGGTTCTGGGTCGACGCCCACAAGTGGTTCAAGGGCCCCAAGGTCAACATTGCCCACATGATCCACGACCAGCAGGTCGAGCCGTTTGTCATCCAGGGTGAAGAGGGTGAGAACGAGTCCAGCCAACCGATTGTTCCGGCCAAGAAGGACAGCCTGTCGGCTGCTTGAGGGAGAGGGATGGCACTTACTTTGAATATCTGAATGTCCGTCCCTTATAAGATGTTTATCCAAACTTGTTTAGTCTGATAATCTTGCCACTGGTTTATACCAACTAATTCATGTATTATTTTTAAAATTCGTTTCTCAATTTTTATTTAAAAATTAAATACTCGTCTAATATCGCGTAAAAGTACGGATTTACCGCCCCATTCCTCTACCCACCAAATTTAAAGATATCTTCATTCCGTGTTTCCGTGATAATAGGTGTCAAACGAGTCGGCTCTGTCCCATCACCGCACTTGTCGCCATTTCAGCAATTAGCGCGTCCATGTCAAGGGATACTGCCTTGGAACTATCGATTGGGCGTTCGTCATCATCGTCAATCGTGAATCGTCAAGCCAGCACAGTGTCGATATTCGAAGCGTAGCACGAGGAGAGAAAGAGAGAACAAAGGCGGGCCAACCGTGGCAGTGATTCTCGTGTGGGTGCCGTTGCCTTTCCTGCTGCTGTTCCCACTGTCATTCACCAGCTCAATCTCAACGATGGCGCTATGGTGGCTCGAGGCTGCAGCGTGGCGGCTGATATCGGCCTGGTGCCCATGCCCCAATGCCGTGCTGCCAGAACCCACCCCCACACGTATCCATGGATTGCAAACCCGCGCGGGAGTATCTGGAAAGGAGTGCGCCATTCCCTCGCGTAGTAGAGGCAAAGCGACCACCAGTTCTCGCAAACATCACCTCGGTGTGTGGTAATAGGAGAAGGAGGAGCATCGGATCACCAGAGCACCGGATCACCGGCGTTTCATGATGGCTGTGATAGATTGGTCCATTGTGATGGATACGCGGCCGGTGGAGAGACTGTGTGGGAGGGCTGTCGCGTGTGGTATGAAGGATGAGGAGATTGTCGTTTGTTTAGCAAAGATCAGAGACTGCCAGCGAGCTGACAATGAGATGAGGAACGCGTCCCGGTCTGCCTTGAGTTGGGCCGAAAGGAGGTAGTCTGGGATAGGGAGGGGGTGTTGGTGATGGAAGCGGGGAGAATTGAGAATTGTCAACAGTGATGTTTTCGCCAGCCGGAGGGACAGAAACAGGGACCGACAACGTCAGAAACCAATCGCCTACAAACGGAAACAGAGGAGCCCATCTTCATTGGGATGGAAGGTACGGTGGAGACTGCTGCAATTCTGGTGGGTCTGGCAACGAGACCATGTAAGTCCGAAAAAGGAAAGAGGAAAGGCTAGCTTGAGTGGGGAGGTAGAATCGATGACGATTGGTCGATCGATTGAATACCAGCGCGGCATGGTGCTGTTGGTATTGTTCCTGATGACCGACAGACTGCCTTGTCAGTTCTCATGCTTGTCGCAACATCGGCTATTGTGAGGCAGTGTGAAAGTTACAGACACAGGTGGTGGCGGCGGGTAATACTTGCTGATTGGCACGACGCCCTCCATGGTATCTGACACGCACCGGTGCATCCAACAAATTATTCCGCACTGAGAAGTTCACGGTGTGCCTCAACAGCAGAGGAGCATTTCTATTTTACATTGGAATTTGCCTTTCCGTAGACGTTGAAAGTGCCTAGAGTTATTTGAGGTCCATCTCAAAGTACGCTTGGCTGCTTTTGTCACGACCCTCCCCCGAAAAGGCCCCGAGAGGGCGCTGGCCAAGATCCAGTCTTGCAATCAATATACTACGAGATTATCAGGGTGTCCCTTTCGCCATCTCCTCTTCAATCCGTTGTATCAATCCTAACATTTTTGACGTGCGAGAGAGGTCGCGGAGTTTTGTTTCTCCGTGAGCCGTGGACCTGGACCTTCCTCGGCCAGTCAAACATCGCAGCTATCCGACGAAAAGTGGACTGTTTTGATCGCTTCACCGCACCTCGTCTTTCTCGGTTCGCCTTGCAAATTTCCATGCACGATGTTCACAATTGATACTTCCTCTCCTCCCGAACCCGAGGGGCATCTCCAACCGCCGACGCCCCGATTTCGTCTTCCCGTTGTCACGGATCTGACCGTCCGCATTGACTCCCCGACAATTTGTCTCTCCACCTGCGAACTAGACTCGCAAATATGGCGGCGTATAGAGAAAGATCTCTACCTATATACATCATCTCCGGCAAGTGCATGGCTCTATGTCGCGCTAGCGAATGAAAAAGAGCTTGTCGAAGACCTGGTGGTCACAGATATCTGCGTTGGCGATCGGCCTCCTGGCTCGGGTCGTTCGTGGGAGAAGCGACCTGGCGGAATCTGGATACAAAGGAGCCCGTTCTCTGGCAACATTGACCAGGTTGTGACCAGAGTGGACGTCCTCTTCGGCGTAGATGCTGTGGACCCACGACCAGAATGGGCTCTCACGGAAAGCTCGCTCCAGCTCGACGTTCCGTCCAACGTACCGGTTGCAAGACTGAGTGTACTCAAGGGCCGAGCCAAGCCGATTTCCCGGCCACCTTTACGACTCCGAGATGACGGCACATTCAAGATTGCCCAGTTCTCCGACATGCATATGTGCACAGGTTTCGGGGTCTGCAAAGACGCCACAGGTGCCGGTGGAGAAGACCTGCCAGAGAGCGTGGCTGACCCACTTACGGTTGACTTTATGGAAAGGATGTTAGAGACCGAGAAGCCAGACCTTGTCGTTCTCACCGGCGATCAGTTGCATCACGACATCCCCGACAGCCAATCTGCCCTCTTCAAGGCAGTGAACCCAATCATCAGGCGCCGGATTCCATTTGCAGTCGTCTTTGGCAATCATGATAGTGAGGGCACGAACGCATTATCACGTGAGTATCCGTTCAACGGGCCAGCGATTGATATGAACCTGCTTGGTCCTCAGGATGGTTGTATATTCCCAAGAGGCTGGGTCGTGGGAATCAAACGGCCCATCTTGCTGACTAGAGCATAGGCGACGCACAGATGGCGATCCTTCAGAATCTGCCTTTCAGCCTTTGCGAGCCAGGCCCAGAGGACGTTGCCGGTGTAGGCAACTACTGCGTTGAAGTTCTTGCCCCGCCGTCACAGCTCCCGTTCTCGACTTTGTATTTCTTGGATTCGCACGGTCAAATCAAAAGCAAAACACGCAATCCTGACTATGACCCCATCAAACAGGACCAAATTGACTGGTTCAAGCGCACTTGCCAGGCGCAGCGAAGCGCGCGCCAGACACATGATGACGGGAGCGGCCTTCATCTGTCTCTAGCTTTCATTCACATCCCTCTGCCCGAGTTCGGTGACGAGTGTCTCGACATCCACAGCGGCCACAGGCGGGAACCGACTGAAGGCCCTAGCGTCAATTCCCATTTCTACGACGCTTTGGTGGAAGAAGGAATATTGGCATTGGGCTGCGGGCACGATCACGTGAATGACTTTTGCGCTCTGCTACCACAGGACACGACACAGGGCGGCACTGTTGCCTCCCCACCTGGTGTTTGGCTCTGTTACGGAGGTTGCAGCGGTTTCGGGGGGTATTGTTCGTATGATGGAGCGCGCTTTCACCGAGGAATGCGCGTTTGGGAGCTTACAAGCACCGGGAGCGTAACGACTTGGAGGCGTGTCCAATATGCTACAGACAAAGTTGACGAGCTAGTGCTTGTGGAAAGCGACACGTTAAAAAGGTGACGATACGCATATCAATAAAGGACGGGAGTTTTTGTTTGTTTGCAAGTGTAGAATCGGAAATGAGTACTTGATATGTTATCGTAGGTGAGGCTGTACCCCGGCATCTTGGAGCTTCAGGAAACTGTTTAACCTCGAGAATTTAAAGTGTGTTTAGTTCCGCTTTTATCCTATAAAAATCGTGTCCGGGAAGCATCTTGCGATAACAGCGTCACGGCACAAGCATAACCGACATATCAACTTGTAAAAGGTAAAATGATTAGACGTTGATAATGACTATGGTTATCACTACGGATTATAGGGCCATGTCTTTGATGGTATCCAAAAATATCCAGAAACATTTGCAAAATCAAATCCAAAATCAAATCCAAAATCAAATAAAAAATCAAATAAAAAATGAAGTCAAAAATCAAAATTAAAAAAAAATAAATTCCCAAACATGTCCAAAAACATATAAAAAAACCAAATAGATTCAAAAAAATGCAACTATAATTGCAGATAAATGCAAAAATGAATGCACAAATACTCCGTAAATGCAAAGATAAATGCAAGAACAGATCCATCAACACATCAAAAAACACAAGCAAACAACTCTATCCAGCCCGTTTCAGTCCACACCAATCGACCAAAAGTGCCGGCCAAGCAGTTGCCATCTTCGTATAGAAGTTCTAGGCACTGCTGTGGGGCCGGCTTTGGCGATGTGGACTTAACAGCTGGTTTTCCGCGCTCTGGGTATCATATGCATTGGCAAACAAAACAAACAAATCAAAACAAAACAAAAACTCTTTTAACCATACCTTTTAAGATTTGCGACGACACGTACCGCCGAGTTGCGGGCGCATCCGCCTGTGAACTCAGGGTTCCCACGACCGGGGAATATCGGCCTCTTAGGTTATCCTCGCGGTCGACCGTCCTAGACATCGTCCTCCTGTTGAACATTCTGGCCAATCCGGGCCAGAAAAGCAACGAATGGAACTGTTTATTAATCGTAGTTTAGAACCGTCGACAAAAAGTCCCGAGGCTTGCAAGTTAGGCTGTCCGGGGTCAGCGGCATGTCCGGGTCCTGGCGATGCTTTTTGCGACCTCGCTCTGGGCTCGGGCTTGGGCTAGGACCACGTTTGGAAACCCGACTTGGGCTCCTACTTTGAGAGTATCGTAGAACATTTTCGTTGGCGTTGGCCTGCTCCGCGACGTCGGCCATTTGAGCGTCGTCCATGGGCTCGGTCTCGATATGCTCGGGGCGGAGAAGGCTCTGGTCCTTTACACCACTGTCGTGCTGAGCCTTCAGCTGTAGAGCCCGTTGGGCAACCTCCTGGATATCAAGCTGGATAGGCCGCTGGGCAGTCGGCTGACCATTTTGCTGAACTGCCTGCTGGACATCTTGGATATCCTCCTCGTTCTTCTCGGCGACAGGCCCGTCGACACGGTCAACGGCCGTTGTGTCCTCGCCGGACTCGACGCTGTGCTGAATCCGTTCGCTCGGGTGCTGCACCATCAGGCCGTCGGCGTCGAAGACGACCTGGTCGCAGTCGGTGCGGACGTAATAGGGCGGCAGTCTCGATCTGTCGCCGCCCAGGGACTGCAAGCGCTTCATCTCGTTCACCTCGCGCATAAAATGCTTGCCGTGCTCCTCCTCGTTCGCGTCCACCTCGGCGTGTATGGCGGCCTCGTAGAGGCCGCAGGCGGTGGTCCACTCGCAGGCGTGGCGGTAGGCGGTATTTGACCAGAAACTGGCGGCGTCGGAGTTCCGGACGGGCTCGGGTGCGAGCGCGCCCACGTCGTTGGGCGGAAAGAAGCCAAACTGATGGGCGATCAAGCACAGGACGCTGGACTGCATCCAGGCACTGTGGACGTCGGCGTCGGTGACGGCGGCCCGGGCGTACGGGAGGTGCGTGTCGCGGAGGCGGTCGGCGACCAGCGGGAGGAGGCGCACGAGAACATCGTTGGTGGTGCGGCCGCGGTTGAGCTGATCAAGGATCTGATCCTTGATCAGGGAGGTCTGAGAGGTCTGGGAGCGGGTTGCGGCCGCGACCGCGGCCTGCAGTCCACCGCGGAGCAGCCGCAAGGCCTGCACGAAGAACTTGACGTACAGCAGGGTGGTGCTGGGCCGGCGCGTCGTGCTGACAAAGCGCAGCGGGCGGCGGTGCAGGAGGCGCACCCACTCGGGCTGGCCGTGCCAGTTGGCGCCCGTGAAGCCAGGGCGGGTGACAAAGAGGGCCAGCTCGGTGGACTCCTGCGTGAGGGGGGAGTGGCGGTTTCTGAGCCGGCGGTCGAGAATATTGGCCGGCAGGATGACCACGTCGCCCCTCTGCACGAGATGGTCGATCCACCGCGACATGGGGATCGTGTTGTCGACATGGTCTAGGCGGTGCGGGTGAGGCCCGTCGTGGCCGCCGTAGCCGTAACGGGAGTGCCCCACCACGATCTGCATGGCGGCGTCCGACAGCACATTCTTCGGCAGGTCCAGGATCGTGCCCGCGCTCATTTTGTGGGCGGGCCGGGTGGTGTGGGACACGGGACACCAGACAGGGACAGAAGCGTCGTCGGCGTCGATGACCTGCTGGTACCACATGAGCGCGCGTGCCATGATGTTGGTCTCGTCGGGTGTGTATGCGCCCGGATCCATGCGGTTGTTCTCGACAAGGTCGTCAATGAGCTGGTCGACAGAATCGCCCGAGTTGTCCGCATTGTCCGCATTGTCCGCGTTGTCGGCGGTGTCGACCTCATCTTCAAGCCCAGCCTCGACGGCCTCCTCTGGCCCATCGAGCTCGCGTCGCAGGATGCACAGCTCCTCCACGGTCTTGAATGACTCCGTCTTGAGCTGCTCTTTCACAACGCTTTTGCGCGCCAAGTCGGAATTGGAAGCGGTCACCTGGTCGCGTGCCACGGCATAACCCTCGTGGAGATCCTCCAATCGGTCAACCTTGCGCTGGTAACGGACGGACAGCTTGTCAAGCAACAGTTGGTTGCGCGCGCGTTGGGCGCGCACGCTGTCCTCAGGGCCGACTGGCGTGGTTATTGAGGCGGTTGTGTGGGACTGGTTGTCGTTGTCGTTGTCGCGCACAAGGTCATCAATCTGCTGTTTGGTGACTGCACTGTCGCTGGCATTGACGGCTGCGTCGTAGTCGAGGTCGTGGTCGAGGTCGACGGTGGCGTCGGCCTCGATCTTAGACGCGGTCTTGAGCACGTTCTTGATTCTGTCGGCGATGGCCCTTTCTTTCTCTCTCCATTGTGCCCGTTCCTCATCGTGGCGCGCATAGTGCTCGCGCAGGATCTTGCGGTTCTCCGACGTCAGGGCCCGCATCTCGGCCGTCAGCTGGAACCGACGCTCCTGGAGGTGCATGATCTCGGCGTGAATGCGCTCCATGTCGGCACCGGGCATGGCGTACTGTGCGCGCGAAGCGTCCATGGCCTCGCCGACCCGCTTGACTTCGGCCAGCTTCTCGAAGTTGCGGTCGTGAAAGCTGTCTTGCAAGCGCCAGAACGCGCGGCGGGCGACTTTGTCTTTGTCTTCGTCGTCAGCACGCCCGTCGTGCTCGTCATCGACTGGCGCGCACATTGTGGCGGTTGTGCTGGGGAGTGTGTGTGTGTTCAATGGTTGTGTGGAAGCGCTGGTAAAGACAAAGATGCACATGAGGATGAATGTAGATGAAGAAAATGAAGATGAAGGTGAAGATGAAGAAGATGATGAAGAAGACGAAGACGTAGACGAAGGTGAAGAAGAAGATGGAGGTGTACGTGAAGAGAGAGAAGAATTTGCCACAACGTTGGGAAAAGTAAAGTACCAGTAGCAGAATCTGCTTTAACTACCTTTCTTATAGGACTATACATGCACCAATTTGCGCGCCTGGCGCATGTATTTTAAGCTTATTTTTTCTCCAGAACCCCCCCCCCCCCTTCTGAAAATTTCATTTCTGTACCGAGCTAGCCCCGGGCCTAACCGCCTATGGATCTCTACTTACGGCACGGGCTTCCTGCGTCGTGATTCGTTCGATCGCTTCTTCGCTTCTTGCATGTTCTCTTCTTTCGTCTCGTGACGAAGCACGAGACGCTGGTATATGGATAGGAGACATTGTCTTTCCGTTGTATGTCGCTCCGGGCGGCCGTACCAAGTACCTCGTCCGCGATTATCCGACTCTACAAACAATCATTGTCACGAGACGGCCCCCGTGACTTTCGTACTCTAACATTGTACTGATTCTTCATTGGATATTTCTTCATTGTAAATGTGGTAACCGACCGGAGTTTGTAGCTCTTGAGAATACCGTAGCTAGACCACATCTTTTCGGTCTTTTCGTTGTACTTGTCCATCAGCTCTTCTTATTCTGTTGTTTGATCCTGATATCTTGTGCTGCTGTCTTCCATGGAGTCTCTGTTCCTGCTCGTCCTTGCTAGCAGTAGCAGTCAATTATTTGTCTTGTCGACGTTGTATGCATATGCCACTTGTCCATGGTAAACGGCGTCAGTACACAGTACTTTTCTGTGCATTTTGCTACCATCTCAAAGATACGGCAAACATTTCGAGGTCAAACAAAGTTTACATTTGCGGCTTTCGTATTCTTGAGTACCTCCTCTATTCGATCTATAACATTCAACATCGACCGCTCCATGTTATCTTGCTGCTGGGCGTTGGAACTCTTTGATTTTGTTTATGTGGTCTCTCCTTGTCATCACGAATATGACTGACCCACACTCACAGTAAACCATAGTCACCAATGAGTAATGCCGCAGTAGGCCTTCCAACTCGGGGCATAACGATTCTGTAGTCGAGTTTTCGGTGTATTTTCGCTCCTGCCCTGCATTGAGACAGCGCCGTTAATCTCTTACACGTTCGGATGATCAATGTGTGGCAATGTGCCCATGGAGCTGTCGAGCATTTAGCTAGTGGAGCCCAATTGTTGCACTCAGTACTGTCAGACATAAGCCCGAAGAGCCCTGTAATCGTCCCATTGTTCTATTGAGCTGCAGCAGCATGAATCGCCATGCAATAGGCTACGTGCCAGATGCGTGTTTCACGCAAAACTCGAAATTTATACTCATCGACGCGAATATCAACCCCGCCTGCCAAATGATGCGCTATGCGATTAAACATACGCCGTCAATGTTTCGTCAATGTTTTTTTTCCCCCATCTTGTCACCGCCCCGACCAATGACAAAGGCCACAGCGACCAGGGTCTTTGGGGATTTGCCCCCCTTTCCTAATTAGGAAAGAGCTCTCACATTGACCTCACTTACACGAAATCTGCAAAGCGAGGCAAAGTGAGGCGACAAGATGTCGACTTTTAGCAAAGAAATCGGATGCAAAACGGTCGCGAAGTTTGGCGATGAAATCAACAAAAGGAAAGACTAGCCCGCGATTCACACTGGGCAGGGAAAAAATAAAAAAGAATAAAGTGCGCGTAGTTTTGTGCGCACAGTAGGCTCCAAAGGCTACTGGAACACACAGCGATTCGCCCGGCACAACACATCCAACGAATCGAACAACGACCTAACGACAAGCTTGCAATAGCATAGCGCTTCGATGCGGCGTATCTGACGCGTCATTGCGATCGACTGTAAGCTTGAGTCACGCGTTCCTGGAACATATCGTCAGTCACGAGGCTTCGGCTGTCTTGTATCCGTTGGCCTTACTCACTCGCCAAATGTTGTGACGTCTGCACACCCTACCGCCCTTTGCCTCTTCTCTTCTGTTTTCCTCTTCTCTTCTGTTTTCCTCTTCTCTTCTGTTCTATCCTCTTCCATTTTCCACTATATCTTGATACTCTACGTTTTTCGTGGTTCACGATATTGACAATTCGCACCATACAACAGCCAGTTTGAACAACCCTCAACATTTCTATCCAATTTACTCTTTTACTCTATCTGTTTCACTTACCACAGCTACCCATTCCACTACTTCATCTTATACCAACACATCAACCGCAAACATGCCGAAAAGCTTACGGTCAGCGAGAAACGGCAGACCGCCGACAGGTGGCAGACCGTCCACAGCGCGACCGTCAACGGCAGAACCCACATCAGGTGCTTCAACAACATCCTCAACGGCATCCGTAACACTATCTACACCAGGTTCAACGCCAGGAATGTTGACGCCGAGCTCTTCAAGACCCAGCACGCCGCCTACGCCGATTCCCAGAAACACGCCGACTCTTGCGGCGCAGGCAAGGGAAAATCAGCGAGAGTATGTTTTTCTGTCCCAGATTCTTGTGCATATTAGATATCGGCTAACATTTCCCACAGGTTCACTCGAAAACTGGAACATTTTGCCAGGAACAGTCTCCGAATGTGTGAGGACCGTGCGAGGTTTACTCGTATGAGCCATGTGCAGACGTTGAGAAACTACAACGACAAAATGAAAATGCCCAGCATGAACGACCGGGACAGAGACCAGGCCATGCAAGACATGAACAACAGTGTCCGCATCCTGGCCAACATCCGGCAGCGCTTCGACCGGATCGTGTCGGATGCGGTCGAGGACGTGATGGACTGTATCCTGGCCGGGACGCACCGCGAGGAGGAGCTGGTGGCCATGATCAACGCGACCATTCTGGCGCACTACAACAGCTGGGTGCAGCCCTTGCATCGGGACGAGCCAATCTACCTGGCGGACGACCCCACCTACGGCCCCGACCGGCTCGCACGATTCGAGTTTGTCATTGCCACCTACTACAAGCAGCATGACCATGACGATGACCATGACCGGCCGTATTACCAGCCGGGCGACGATCTCTGGTGTCCGGTGCTACAACACACCTTTCCCGACAGCGAAATGGAGCTTTTTGTCTTTGTGGACCTTGACTTTGAGGGCGGCCGCGAGATCGGCAAGCTGCTGTTTGGCGAAGCGTGCAACGCGCGTCAGGACCTGCAGCGGGCCATGCGCGAACACCGCCCTGTGCCCGAAGACGAGTACCACAACCCTACCTGGAGTCCGTGCAACGCCATGTATGTCCACAAGAGTGTGGCAAGAGAGCTGCGGCGGGGGACGGTCGCCATCCTGCCCACACCTCTTGACCTACCCCATATTCCTCCTGCGCCGCCCCCGGGTAGGATGACCTGCTGGCCGCGCAACTACCGGCCCGCACGGCACCAGCGGGCAGCCGAACCCCAGGTTGGATTCAGAGACAATGTGGGCGAGCCCACCCTCGACCATGTCCTGCGGTTTGTGTTTTTGGACGACGTTGTCCGGCGCGATCGCGCCCTCTTTCAGTCAAACAACTGGCCAGCCGACCTCCACTTTTCCGTGCTCGACTTTGAGCACCGTCACCGGCCCGACCTGCTCTTTGTCGATTTTAGGTGGAGCATCACTGCCTTCCTCAACCGCCGCCGCAGCAACCACAACGACGACCGCCTCTGTACGCCCCGCCCCCTCCGCCAGTGGTCCCGCGCCTGCCGCGACGCCTCCTGGCGCCATGCCACCGGCCAGATGGACCTCGACGCCGAGCTCAAGCACTGGGTCCTGACCCGCACGAGCCAGGCCCTGACGGGGTGGGACCATGTCGAAGCTTCCCGCTTCTGGGCAGGCAACTGCGAGATCGACGACCAGCCGGTCCCGGAGATCCGCGACCAAGTGGAGACGGCGTCCCTTTTGCTGGCAAAACACATCAACGCCCTCGAGAAGGAGGCGTGGGCAGAGGAGGTGCCGGGCCAGGGCCTGATGGACGTCGATCAGTGAGGGCGGGCAAGTGGACCGCAGTATGGGCAGCTAGGCCCTACCTGAGATGCGATTCAGGGAGAGCCAACAGTAACATGGGACGGAATATTCATACCTGTTGACATCTTACATGATGGCATCTTCGCGTAGTTGGATAGTTGAAGCTATGGGGTCAATCTACAGGATCCATGTATCATTGAATCACAGTTCTTCCCATTCTTGTTCGTTTTCTACTGTGGTTTAAGTTGGCTACAATTGTATTCTTTATCAGGCTGTTGTGACTTGAAGAACAACAAAATGAAACAATTAAGATGAACATAAATGAATAATAGAAACACTTACAGCTGAACAGAGAGGATAGAAGAGACGCATAGAGATATGTTTATGCGTGAACATGGTTTCATTTGTCGTATTCCAGCATCGTAGCCTCATAGCCTCAGCTGTGGGCATCTTGCTGCGCTAATCGTGATGCAGACTCAACGCTCTTTCCCTTCGTGGCCACCAGTGCTCCTTCCCGAAATGCTCGACTTTGCGCTCTTTCCACGAGAACTACGCGTGGCAGCCTGGACGTGCATTAACTAGAACGCGTCTTGACTTGCCATAAGTTTCTTTCCATCTCGACTTTTGCATCCTCACACCGATCATTCCATCATCGACCATCCATCATCGACCATCCATCATCGACCATCCATCATCGACCATCCATCATCGACCATCCATCATCGACCTCCACGACATCACCACCCAACATCACGATGAGCGACAGCGATCACAGCCACGGCACTACCCACAGCGACGCCGATGACGCCGACGAACTCATGAGTGACTTTGACTTCAATGACCGCCGGTTTGGCGGCACACTGGAAGTCGTTTGTTGTAATGGGATATACTACACGAGAACCCATCCCCACGACGAGTCGTTTGACATGGTTGGCGCGCATCTGGCGGTGTGCATTCCGGACGAGCCTGCCGAATACCGTGGTGCGTTCCATTGGATTGGAACCTGTTCATCTTGCCATCACTCATCTTGCCTTCATTCATCTTGCCCCTTGCCCTTGTTTGCTTCCACTCTAGCTACGTTTGACTAACTCTGGGAAGTCTGGCTCACAAAGGCACGCAACCGCTACACAAACAGCCTCAGCGGTGGGGCGTACATTGTCGACAAGCACATGCCCCCGTGGTACCAGGACGAGATGGAGAGCATCGTCGACAGCAGCCACCCGTACCTCGAGCTGCCCAACGCCATCCCCTACTTCAACTGCATCACCGACTTCCAGCACGTCGACCGCGGCTTCCACGACGTCGAGTACTACATGCGCTACATTTACATTCTCAATCTCGACGCAGAGGTCCTGACCATCAACTACGCGATCCATTTCCGCCTCGACAACTTC
Source organism: Sporothrix mexicana (assembly GCA_021396375.1). NCBI lineage: Eukaryota > Fungi > Ascomycota > Sordariomycetes > Ophiostomatales > Ophiostomataceae > Sporothrix > Sporothrix mexicana. The sequence goes on from WNYC01000053.1 coordinate 154,618, forward strand.
CCCCGCGACATTGCACTCTGGAACGAGGCCACCCGGCCGAGCGTCTACGGGCGGGTGCCCACGCTCGACCCGGCTATTTGCCCAGAGCACTACATGGCGTCGTGCGCCCTCACCGACTACCCGCCCGAGCCTGAGACGTTGGATGAGAACGACAAAGAAAATGAGAAAGAAAAAGAAGACATGGGAAGATGGCCGACCATCACCGGGACACCCAATGTGACATTCTGCAAGGCCCACACAGAGATTGACGTGGAGACTTCTCCCCACTCCCAGTTCTTCTCCATGATGTCCGCCGGGCACATTGGCGTGTACCGCGAGACCATTACGGCGTTTAGTCGCCAGTGGCACCCGACGTCGTTTGCCTACCGCGAGTTCATCTACGCCATCGTGTCCCTCGCCATCGGCAATTTCAGTCTTTGCCCCATGGCGCCCTCGATCCAGTACAACCCCAGAACACACATGCAAGGTGCCTGGACGCCCGACGAGCCAGCCGAGGGAGAAAGAGAAATCCCGCTGTTCCAGTTTGGCTCTCCATGCCACTTTCCAGGACAGTTGCCGGGAGCGGCGCCCGCAGAGACGACGTACTGGCTGACCGGCTGCTTCACGAATGCACTGGTGAGCATTGTGGATGTTGTTCACGGCAAAGCCGTGACGGAGGCGATGCACTGGGGCATTGCGTCGCGGGAGGGAATGCTGTCCAGTCAGAAATCATCAAGGTAGAGCCAAGATGAAGACGACACACTGACAGACGACACAGACACGTTTTTTATGGTCGTCATCTCCATGTACAGTGTCATTCTCGCAGAGGTGACGTGGTCCAGCAAGAACAAGAACCGGGACGAGCCACACATTCGCGTCACCGAACCGATGAACCTGTCGCCAATCCGGCCCGGCGACTGTCTTAGCACAAGCCCTCTGGAGCGCGCCGTACTGGACGAAGACGCACCGGCAGAAGTGCAGGACGTGGCGTACCGGGACTACTTGCCCTGGTTTCGGTTTGCGGCATACCCCGACAACCTGGACGAATGGTTCCCCGGCATTGTTGCCATGTCCATTCTGTTTGACAAGATCAAGCGGCGGCGCGACATGGACGACATGACATCGTCACGCACCGAGAATAAGAATATGAACAAGCAGAAAAACAAGAGCCAGACGAATACAGGGACACAGAGAGGCCGGCTGCCGCTCGAGCTGTATTCCATGATCATCGACCAGGTCGACCACAACACATGGAAAGCGCTGCTTTCGGTCTCACCCGAGATCCGGGCGCTCTGCATGGGCAAGTACCGCCTCGACGACGACACCGCAATTCTGCCGGGCTATGGCATGCAGTTGTACAGCAAGGACCCAGCCGCCAGCCCTGCAATGGTCCTTATTGCAGAGCGCGTAAAGATTCAGCAGCCATATGAGATCCATTATGGCGAGGAGGACGACATTGTCTACAGGTGGCAATTCGAGTGGATGCCCTATATTGGCGAGGGCGACAGAAAGATTGCCATTATGGCCGGCACCCAGGTGTATGGCATGGTCCGCAGGGAGGCCATGGTGGACGCCGAGGGAAGGGCACTCAAGGGCGTGTGGCCTCTTCTGGCAATGTGAGCGGTGGGAATGTGGGAGATGAAAGGGTTTGCCTTGATGGGTAGAGTATGTGCGATTATGTAAGTGACAGAGTAAGTGATGTTGAAAGATTGCGGAATCATGTTCTTAGGAAGACCTGTGGCCAAACTTGAACAGATACGGTAGAGCACCAAACAATGCAGCGAGACTCATGGCCGCACGAAAAGGGAAAGATTGTCACGTGCCAAATAACCATACAATCCTTCCTCGTCAGGCCACATGGAAGCTGCAGCCAGTCACTCTTGCCTTTGTTGCTATTTCCTCTCTATCCGACAATGGGGGGGCATCTACGGTGGGCCCTTGAGAATAGTGCCATTTTCGTCCAGCTCAATTTTATCATCTCGCCACCACCACAATACTATTAGCACCGTTTTCATCTTTGTTTTGACTTTTCAGAATTTGTTGATTGAGATTATGTACTTTCTAGTGTCCCTGGAGTTAAAAGGCTTCTTCTCTTGCCAGTTTCCTGTGGCGCACCACGATGTGCGCATCACCATCGCTCCTTCCATTTGTGGGCTCCTTCCGCCCATGACCATCGCTCTTTCCAGAAATACCCAACTTTGCTCTTTCCATGAACGCGTGATTGCCTAGAGTCGCGACAAAAGGAGACGCGTCCAACTTCCCCCTGAATCCCAAGAGACACTTTGCTTTCTCCCATTTTCGCATCCTTTTTCCTTCATTGAATTGTCCATCTTTGCCATCATCCGACCCCTGCCCCCATCAGCATATCGTCTTCTGCTTCCCATCCACACTCATTCTGCCCACGACGACACCAAGATGAGTGCTGCACCAAGCCTTGATCATCTCCACGGCTTCTACATCTATATAGATGAACATGGCGGGGTTCACCTTGACCCCGAGGATGACGAGGATCTCGACGATTTCGACGAAAACGAGGATGACGGCGAACATCTCATCTTGGGCCTGAATGGTGGCGGCCTAGAGGTTGTCTGCTATAATGACCGCTATTACACCAAAGAGCACGACCAAGGGGAGTATGATGTTCTTGGTGCACGTATCGTGCAGAGCATCCCGAAAAGGCCGTCTATGTACAAGAGTACGTTGTTTATCATTTATATCTTTTACCTTCTGCTGCATCTCGTCTATTCCACATCTTTGCTTTCGACTCCCAAGTCTCCTTATCCATGTGGCGTTCTTCTGACAATCCCAGGGTGGCTAGCAAGAACACGCGCGGAATACGCAGCGTTGGAGAAACGGCTCGAAAGCCTGATCTTCACCCTCAATAATGATGGTGTCAGAACCATCCCGGGCATGGTGATGAAGAAGGACTTCTTCAAGAAGTACATCGAGCTTCCCACAGCCCTCCCCTATTTCAACTGCCTACCCATGTTCCAAAACGACGGTGTCTATCACAGCGCGGGCCCCTTCAACAACCACATTTACATCATCAACCTGGACGCGGAAGTTCTCACTATCGACTACTCCGTGCACTATCGCCTCGACAGCATCCCACGTCAGTCCGGGCTCCATGACTGGCTAGACAAAATGCGCCCTAGTCAGTATGGCTTCTCCCCCACAGTTGAACGGGGCTGCTTGGTAGAGCACCTGACTTCACTTGCCATTGAGCTACCCGTGCCGGACATGGCTGTCGGTACGTCTATTGTGAAACAGTGCATCCCACACGTATCGCTCGCAGATGAAGACCACAGGTGCTTGTTTGCACTCTGGGCCGCCAGCATGTTTGGCAACTACCGAGACACAATCGCGGCACTGGGACGTCAATGGAAGCCAACCTCCTTCGCTTTTCGGGAGTTTGTTTACGCCGTCATCACATGCGCGGCGGGCAACTTTGCCATCTGCCCTGCGTCAGAAGTCTCACGCAGCCGCCAGTGCATTCGACTTCAAGCTAGCTGGCACGATCAACAGCACGAGACGGACAGCGGTCCCATTCTGCAGTTTGGATCCATGGCTCACCTGCCCAACACACCGCCCGGTGCGGCGCCCACCGAAACGACATACTGGATGCCCGGAAGCTTCTCGGAGACGCTCGTCAGCCTCGTCCTCGTCGTCGATGGCAAGGCTGTGACTGAAGCGATGAAGTGGGGCGTCAATTCCAAACTGCGGGCTGGCGAAAAGGGCGGCTGCTTTTTCATTGTGGCTATTTCACTCTTTGAAGTGGCCCTGGCCGAGGTCAACTGGACAAAGCGCACTATGAACAGCCCCCGTGTCCGCCTGTCTCCGCCGATTCCACTGTCGCCCATCACCCCCGGCAACTGCCTCAGCAGCCACCCCTATGACCGACCACGCTACGACATCAAGAAGCACATGGCTTTCCACCGCGGCGAAGGACCCGATGAGGACCATACACCATACATGCCATGGGAGAGGTACCCTCGGGATTATACAGATATCGAGGACAGCTTTCCTGGCTGTGCGGCTCTGGTCAATTTGTTCAATACCCTGACACGTCGCCGGGATATGGCTGAAATATCAGCGAGCTGTGGGCCTTCTAGTGATGGAGGCGTGGGCAACGTGGGCACGCGCCGGGGCCGACTTCCCAACGAGCTCTATCCTATGATCATCGATCGTCTCGACCACAAGACGTGGAAGGCCTGCCTTACAGTGTCGCGCGATTTTTGGACAATGTGCATGAAGCGATACCGTCTCGACGACACCAAAGTGCTAGAGTGTGCCGGAGGGTCTTTCTGGCGCCCGGTCGACGGGTTCGGAAGCATGGCCTTCTTCGTCGATCATGTTACCCAAGACCAGTACGAGATGACCCAAGGTCGAGGCGGCCAGTTTGAACCCGGAACAGGAGACTTTGAGTGGGTTGTGTTGATTGGAGAAGGACAGCGGCGAGTCGCCCTGCTCACGATGCCGCAAATCAAGACCGAAATTCTCAAGACTGATCTTGTGGATGAAAAGGGCACCGCAAACAGCATGGTGTGGCCTACACTGACGATGTGAACCGCTTTCTGTTTTTCCGGTACCCTGCTTTTGATTTTTTAATTTTTTTCCGGGTTCGGCTTTTCACACTTCCGTTCTTGTTTTTTTCGTTCTCGATATTCTTTGTTTTATCTGCCTTTCATCTGCTTCCTTTTTCCCTGTACGTCTTTGTTCTTCTTTCCATTTGCTTGTTCATTTCGATGAGATGCGGGCTGTAAGCGAGGTGACAGCCCACAGTTAGCCGAGCGGGCGGAAAACAGCATTGCCGGGGCGAGGCGTTCTATATTTGGTGGCAATTTCTGTCACAATTTCTGTTGATTTCATTCGTTTCTGTGATTTGTGTTATTTCTCTCAAAAGGCAATTCTCGTCAAATTCAATGTTCATTTCGATAAAGTCAGCTTCCCTTGAGCATCTTTGTTTTGTCGACGAAACGGTCGGAATGCTCAAAGGGCATTGGTGGTGAAATTTGCCGACAGGGCAATCTATTTCCAACGATTTGCCAACCAATGGCCCAGGCCGCCCGGACTTTGGCCACGATATGGTATATTGCAGGAGGCACACCGAATCAAGCAACGACAAGCTCATTAAGCCCGGCTACCATCGCCACTGCAATCTACGAGGCATATAGCCGGGTAAAGTGGGGGTGTATATGATGTTGATATGATGGCTGCCCGGCAGACGACAGACGAGTGCCGTCTAACAGTCCAGAAGAAATTGACAACAACAGACTGATATATTCACAACAACATGGAGGACGACGCGCAAGCCGGTATCAGCTCGGAGCATTTAAAGACATGTTGCGTTCCTGCGTGAAGCCTCTCGAGGCGATTTTGGGTCTGCTTTTTTTTTTCTCTTCTTTTCCTCGTTATCTTTTCACTGAAAATCGAATCACCACTCACTAGGCACCGCGACACAATGAAGACCCTCTCTGCCGCTCTCTTGGCCCTTGTGGCACCGGCCTATGCCGGCCTGCGCTTCCCGTGCTCGACGCTCATCTACCAGCGGCTCGATCCCGCCGGTCAGCCGGGCGCGTTCCCGTCGGCGCACGTGCACCACATTGTCGGCGGCAACGCCTTCAACGTGACGATGACCGGCGATGTGGCGGCGCGGGCGTCGTGCACGACGTGCCAGATGTCGGAGGACTTTTCAAACTACTGGACGGCGGTGCTCTACTTTAAGAGCCCCGACAACGGCAGCTACCACCGCGTGCCCAACATCCCCGTGCAGCCGCTGCTGGGCGGGTCCAACGGCGCGGAGGGCGGGCTGACGGTGTACTACACGCAGTTTGACCTGTCGCGCGACAACCTCAAGCAGCAGCCGGTGACGGCGTTCCCGCCGGGCTTCCGCATGACGGTCGGCAGCCCCGGCAGCAAGACGCGCAACCACATTGGCCTGTCGTACCAGTGCATGTCGGGCCAGAGCCGCGGCACGATCACGGCGGACATGCCCAGCAAGCCGTGCTCGGGCGGGATCTTCACGACGCACCACTTCCCGGCGTGCTGGGACGGCAAGAACCTGGACTCGCCGGACCACCAGTCGCACATGTACAACACGGTCAACTCGGACGGGTTCACAAACGCGGCGGCGTGCCCATCGTCGCACCCGGTGCGCGTGCCGCAGGTGACGTTTGAGACGGTGTGGGACACGAGCAAGTTCAACAGCCTGTGGAAGTCGGGCGCGCCCAACCCGTTTGTGTGGTCGTTTGAGGGCAACAGCTACGGCACGCACGCCGACTACATGTTTGGCTGGAAGGGCGACGCGCTGCAGCGGGCGATGAACAAGAGCGAGTGCTTCTACGATGGCTGCGGGTCCATCAAGAAGCAGCAAATGTCGGTTGCGAACCAGTGCAAGATCAAGGACATGGTCAAGGAGGACACTGTGGGCTGTGAGTATTTCTGTGCGAGAAGACAACGATATCAGATGGAATGCTTGCTAACCTCTCTAGGGCTCACCGCACTCCCCGGCTGGAGCGACACCATGAACATGTAAGAGGGTCGGGTGTATTGGGAGTACGAGGAGTTGCAGTTGTTCCTTTGTCTTGTCGTTTGTTGCCATTGCTGTTTTCTATTGCTGTTTTCAGCATGTTTTGTTCAGCACCCTGGAAGGTCCATAGTTGCAGGCTATTTACAGTCCCAAGTATCAGTGTCTCGTTTTCAAATGTGTATGCAACATGTCGTACCAGCTTTGTATGTTGGGCCGGCACGGTCTTGATCCGACAGTTCGCCCGGCTCGTCTTGCCGATGCAGCTATCCCCGTGGGATACGCCTTTATTTGTGACCCAGCCTCTCCAAGTCGATCACCACGTTCTCCTGCTCTGTTGATCGTCATCTGGGGTATTCCACTGTATGCCCCTGTTACAGAGGGCCACTTACACCGTTTAGCGCGTGTGTCCACTAAAGTCATGGGACTCATGTTCAGTGACAGAGTTGACAATACACGTATTCATCAGATAATTCCAAAGCTATCCAGGTCCTTAGGATGATGTTAGACCATCTACTCATTGGCATGCCCGTCCAGCCACTCACAATGGAGATGCCCCGACACGCCGATGCACCAACCCCGCATCGTTTGGCTTTTGGCTGTCTGAGGAGTAACGTCTCCTCTCTCTCCAGTCGTCTCTGAACGACTTTCCGTATCGGGATAATCTCCGGGGTGCAGTGTGCCGTCGCATCGCCAGATTGTACCAAAGTACCAACTACAAAAGTGTGTGCGGACAAAAAAGGACAAGCGCAGACAGAGCAGACAGACACAACGGGCCGATTTCTTCGAACGCCTCCAAACAACTACTCTGGTACAGCAAACCTCGCAAGTACCTCTGCATCTTGATGTTGCCGATGTGCTACAACATCTACCGTTTCCGTCTGTCGGCCGGTAGTCGACTGACTTGAGTTGCAATATACATTTTCCGCGTTTATTTCCTCGTTTCTCTCTAGCAGTCTGATGAACAGTTGAAAGCCGAGGCTCGTTACGGAGAACGCCGTGATGTTTTGATGAAAAAGACGGCGATGCTTGATATTCTGTCAAGTATGAAGTATGTTCCTTGGGATGATGAAGTGTTTCCTCCGACAAGTGCTTCTTGATAAAAGTCCACCATCAACTGCCTTCTTGGCTCTGGTGCTACTGACCCCAGATGCCTAACCATTTTCGATCCCAGGACGCCAGACGTTCCCCGGCTTTTCGCTCCATATATTATCTGTCTTCTACCATTTTGTCACCTTGTGTGTGCCCCAATGCCTCATTCTCCTCTGCTGTCCAGCTATCAACGCCTCGATGCACCAAAAATCCTTCGTCCCAACCCTGGCCCTCCCCCGAACCAGCCAACTCTTGCTGAACCTCCCAATTCAGCCTCGAGTGTCCCGATGTTCCCCAGCCCCTGCAAATTGGTGACAGAGAATGGCAACTTCCGTTTTCTCGAATTTTTTGCTCCTTTTGCTCGTAAACCATCTCGCTCCCATCTTGCACCCTCACAAGATCTGGCGATCTTGCGCCAGCCACAGTCCACAGAGTCCACAGAAACTACGCGTTGTTCCCCGTATTTCCTCGATTGCATTCTCACCGCCTTGCCCAGTATTACCCGTATTGCGGAGCAATCACATTGGAAAGCCCAGTATTGCGAGTACCCTCGTGATCGCAGCTACGGCCAACTTGTCGCAAGGCTTGCTTTGCTGAACGGTTCTACTGTTACACGGTGTCTGTCCCACTGGAGGCTAGTGCTTTGATCCGCTAGAGCCCCTATTACATAACCTCCGCCCCAGGTCGAGCTTGCGCCAAGTTGCCCTAACCTCCACAAAGAGCCCCCTAAACCACAGGGCTACCATCCCACTAATGCCAAATAGGCATGTGTGGTGACAATGTCTACTCGCCTGCTGTTCCCTGTTTGAATCCCCTCTTATTGTACTCCGTACTCCGTGTTTTTCAACTTCCCCAGACTTGTCCTTGTTAGGCTCCTTCGCTCTTTCCCGTCTTGCCGCGATGCTGAACGCGGGGTTCGTCGCTGCCAAAAATCGACTGTGTTTGCAGTCGTGCCTCTTTCGTAGAAGGAATGAGTTCAGTCGTACCTTTCTTGGTAGCCGTCAAAATGCCCCAACAGAACAAACGAGAAACAGTACTTTGTCCGTTTGTTGGCGAAGTTGAAAACGAAGCCCCTTTTCTCTCAACTTCATGTTCTTTGCAAGTCCTCTGCGAATCTGTCCACGGCGACGATCAACCGACATCCGCCAAGACCATCTCAAGTGTTGTACCACACACACAAACATGTGAGTCGATCATGTCTTGGCTCTTCCTTGTCCTTACCTTGTCGTTGCCTTGGTCCCCTCCTTTTTGTGTTCTTTTTTGCTCTTCGCCGCACATTTGCCTCTGCCTATCCCGTCCGCTGCTAACGCAATTCTTGCCTCCATGGTTACATCTCATCCAGCCGAGAGAAGAGAGAAGCGGCAGAGATACATCAAGATTCAGCACACACCCAACGGTACATGCAAGCCAAAAGAACGCCAACGGTCCATCAACGGCACCTCGACAACACCCCAGACGCCACTAGCTCCACGGACAGACCAAAGCCGGGGAAACGAGACCAGGAAGAAAACGAAAAAAAGAACTAACAGACGACCAAGACTTGCAAGACCGCGTACGACGCCGGGGAAGGTCGGTGTTGAAAGGCGTCCCAAAGAGGAAGGATTGGCTGGGGTAAGTCGGGGTTGACGACTGTAACAGTGACAGCGACTTTCGACGCAACAAGGCTACACGACTGGATACGACTGGACACGACAGATGCGAGGATCTCCAGAAGACGAAAGACGACGAAAGACAACGCGCGAGAATGAACACGGACACGGACATCTCCCGTGCGTCTGGGAAGAGGGACCATGGCCCGTTGGTCTGGCCAGGATGAGGAGGAGAGTGGGCGAAACAAAAGATGAACACAGGTGAGAAGAGGAGGAGCACAAAGTCGGGGAACCGCTGGACGATCACCTCGTGGTCACACATGTGCTCTGTGTGCGTTCAACTTTATATAAAGAACTAAAGAACCATCCCGAGATGCATTGAATTGATCAGCCGTCTTTCTCTTTCATCGGCAGGATCGTCCTCCTCTTCGTCCTTCTTCTTTGTCTCTTTTTTCCTTCCCTAATCACCTCCCTTATCTCCTCTTCCCTTCCATACAGCCACTTATCCACCCAACACCTCCACCCACATGGACGAAAAGGCCGCCTCGGCCACGGCCAGTCCGGCCCCGGTCTCCAACCCCCACAGCGACGACATCCACGACACCCACGACGTCGAAAAGCCCGACATCCTCCACGCCGACGTGCTCGACAATGTCGTGCTCATGAACGAGGCCTTTGATGCCGAGAACTACGAGCACGAGCAGACGCTGTGGCAGTCGGTCAAGCAGCACCCCTGGGCCTGTTTCTGGGCGTTTGTCATGACGTTTACGATTGTCATGGAGTCGTTTGACATGTTCCTGAACAGCAACTTTGTCGCCCTCGACCACTTCAAGCGCACGTTTGGCGTGATTGTCGGCACCGACGCCAACGGAAACCCCGAGTACTCGATCCCCACGCGGTGGCAGAGCGCCCTCTTCCAGGCGGGCCAGTGCGGCGCCTTTGTCGGCGTGTTCCTGGCCGGCCCCACTACCAACTGGCTGGGCTACCGCTGGACAACGATCCTGGCCCTGATACTGATGAACGCCACCATTTTCATCTCCTTCTTTGCCAACTCGCTGACCGTCCTCACCATTGGCCAGGCCTTTGAGGGCGTTCCCTGGGGCCTGTTCATTGCCAACTCGCCTGCCTATGCCTCCGAGATCGTGCCCATAGCCCTGCGCGGCGCCTGCACCGCCACACTCCAGATGGCCTGGTCCATTGGCGGCATCATTGTGGCCGCCGCGACGCTCGCCTACAACAGCCGCAACGACGTGTGGGCCTGGAAGGTGCCGCTGGCCCTGCAGTGGATCTTCCCGACGCCGCTGCTGGTGCTGGTGTTTTTGGCGCCCGAGTCGCCGTGGTGGCTGATCCGCCACGGCAAGCGCGACCAGGCGCTGAAGAGCATCAAGCGGCTCGGCGCCCGCGACGACACCCACGCCCACCAGTCGCTGGCCATGATGGAGCGCACTGTCGAGATCGAGCGCAAGATTGGCGGCACGCCGTCGCTGCTGGACCTGTTCAAGGGCACGGACCTGCGCCGCACCACCATTATCTGTCTGATGTACGCCTCGCAGAACTTTGCCGGCAACCTGATTGCCAACCAGGCGACGTTCTTCTTTGAGCAGGCGGGCATCTCGACGGACATGGCCTTTAACCTCAACCTGATCAACTCGTGCCTCGGCCTGATCGCCAATGTCATTTCGTGGCCGCTGACGGGCTGGTGCACGCGCCGCACCATTTATCTGTGGGGCACTGCCACCAACGTGACGCTGCTGTTCATCCTCGGCATCGTCGCCTCGGTCCACCAGAACGCGGCCACCAACTACGCGCAGGCCATTCTGGGCATCCTGATCTCGTTTGTCTTTGCCGGCGCCATGGGCCCCATTTCGTACACGATCGTCTCCGAGACGTCGTCGGTTCGCCTGCGCGCGCTGTCCACCGGCGTCGGCCGTGCCGCGTACTACGTGGCCGAGATCCCGCTCATCTTCTTGAACTCGCAGCTGCTCAACGCCACCGGCTGGAACGTTGCCGGCAAGTGCGGCTACGTGTGGGGCAGCACGGCGGCCATCTCGTGGGTGGCGGCGTACTTTTTCCTGCCGGAGCTCAAGCACCGGTCGTACCGCGAGGCGGACATTCTGTTCAACCGCAAGGTGCCTGCGCGGCAGTTCAGCAAGACGGTCATTGGCGTGGCGGAGAATGAGTAGGGGGTAAGCTGAAGAGATGGGGCGATGAGATGAAGGTGTTGGAGAAATGGGGTGAAATGGTCCATGACGGCATGGAAGACGGAGGAGAGAGAGTACCATAAAAGCAAAAGACAGATAGGCGAGATACCATACGATAGTTGCCAATGAGAAAAGTAATAAGAAGTAGTATTTAATTACAGATACACACCAGATGTCTACCTATTACACCATGCGATGACAGTGCGCGTGCCTCCTTGTCTCCATGTCTCCTTGTCGCGTGGCCCTTGGCCCTTGGCCCTTGTCGCCTTGCACCTACACAGTCACCTCCTCCATGCCTGGCAGCGAAGTGATCCCTAAAATTAAACGTCCGTGTTAGCAGTGTTCCTTCTTTTGGCCTTTTGCATTCGACGTTCTCTACTCACAGTCCTGCTTCTCCTCGTACAGCGGCTTCTTGGTGCACGCCATCGCCTGCGCGTCGCTCTGGACGGTCAGCACGCTGCACTCGTTGCCCGTGCACTTGGCGTCGAGCGCGCGCTGGAGGGCGTCGCCCTTCCAGCCAAAGACGTAGTCGCCGTGTTGCGAGTAGCCGGTCCTGGGTGCGTAGCAGGCAGATTAGTATTTACTAGTGCGTAGCAGACAACCTTTCTTTTTTTCTCTTTTTATTTTGGTCCTTGACGCTTCGCGTCTAGCTTCCCTCTTCTTTTTTTCTTTTTTTTTTGTCCTCGACGCTTCGCGTCTCGCTTCTTCTTCTCTCAACACTCAACTCTCGACGCTTCGCGTCTCGAGTTTCGTCTCGCGATACTTACTTGTCATTCGTCGACCACAAAAACGGCTGCGACCCGTCCTCCGGCCAGTCGCTCTTATCATTAAACGGCCGCGTGTCCCACATGACCTCGTACATGACCTGCGGGATCTTGACCGGGTGCGTGCTCGGACAGGCGGCGTTGTTGTCAAAGGTGCCCTTGGGCGGGTACGCCACGTGGCTCTCGTGGTCGGGGCTGTCGGTGTTGACGCCGTCCCAGCAGGTGGGAAAGGTGATGACGGTGCGGATGCCGCCCAGACAGGGTTCCTTGGGCAGCGACTGCGTGTCGGGCGACGAGCACTCAATGTTGTTGCGGTCGCCGTCGGCAATCATGCAGCGGTGGCAGACCTTGCGGTCCCTCCCTTGTTTGCGCAGGGACGCGTCGCCCACGAGCATACGGAAGCCGGGCTTGAACGCCGTCACACGGGTCTTGCCGTCGTAGGCCGGTATGTAGTAGACCGTGATGCCGCCGTTGCCCTCCAGGCCGACATTGGGGAACTGGGGCACGCGTCGCAGCGTGCCGTTGCGCGCCTTGTAGTACAGCACGGCCGTCCAATAGTTGGAAAAGTCCTCGGCAAACGTGCAGGTCGTGCATGTCGACGCGCTCGGCAGGTCGTGCGTGCTCGGGTCCATTGTCGCATTGAACGAGTTGCCGCCGACAATCTGGTGCAGGTGCGGCGACGGGATGGCGCCCGGGTTGACCAGCGGGTCGATGCGGTCCGTCACCAGCTGCGAGCAGCTGAAGCGCATCATCGGCGCCCGGGCTTGGGCGGCCACGTGCTGCGCCAGCAGGGCGAGGGTGAGTGTCGTGAAGTGCATCGTCAAGTCCGTGGTTTGTGATGCCAGTGTTCAATGTTCACCGTTCCTGTGCAGCAGTTCGTTAGCGACAAAGTGGGCAAACTCACAACCATGGAAACCGGGCAAATATCAATCACCAGACTACCAGTGGTAGCCAGTGTCTCTTTTGTCATTTGTCCTTTCCCCTTGGCCCGTTGCCCTTTGCCCTTTGCCTTTGTCCTCGTCTTTTGTCTCGTCGTCCTGTTTGCTCATCTGCCGTGAGGAGTTGGCCTTGGCCACTTTATCCCGATAGTGCGGCCATATTGCTGCCGCCCGGATGCGCCGTCCTGATTGCTTCCGATCGATCCTCCTCTCTTTTTTTGTGTGTTTCTTGTCGTACCTGTGCTTGTTTATATGACTTTGTCGGATAATAACGCATGGGTCTTGCCGACTCCCGTTTCTTCTTTTGCTTGTTGTTTTTCGAGCAAGTTGTGGTCGATGATTGGAGGATCGCGGCATCTTCGTATCTGGGCTCGTACCTTGCGTGTTCGTCAGTGTTGGAGGATCCCGAGGGGCAGACATCCGCATGGGCGACAACTCGCCAATGGAGATAGCAAAGCAAATCGCAAAGCATCCATGGGTAGAGGAATCTGGACGCGTCTGTCGACAAGAGATGCACGAAAAAAGGAGTGAAATCACGTGCGGTTCGTCAAGATTCCACCTTCAAGGCAAGAGCAAACGGCAAACACAGTCTGTCGCTCCTGCCTTGTTCGGTCTTGATGTCAACTGTGTGTCCCACTTGTTTTGGTTTTGAGTGTCTGATTTTGACGAAACGTGATCTCCTCCATTGCTTGCCTCACTTGCGATTCAATCGGCTATTTGCGTCATAGTGTTGTCTGAATGTATTCACGTCTGATTTATTCCACTGGTATTATTTTCGTTTCATTTTTTATCAAGGGTTTAAGGCGAATTTGTTGCCTAATCATGTTTTTTTTTTTTTTTTTTTTCGTTTTTATTTCATTGACAAAACATGGTAAGCAAAAGCAATGATTTATGGAAATTCATTCATATTCACAACTACTGTCACGAACGGCAAACGAGATTGTTGCTAGGTTTTGTTTTTAATTCATAAAGGTATCCAGAAATGTGTCATATTGGCTGGCCGTACGATATCAAGTGAAAGAAGAGAAAAGCAAGAAGAAAAGTAAACGAAACAGAAAGGAAAGAAAACACCCGCAGCGCCCGTAAACTCAGTATAAAAGTGCTATGCAAGCAGAACAAACTAAAGAACAAAAACGAGAAAACAAACAAAAACAAACAAAAACAAGAATATTGTACAATGTACACCGCGTAGCTATGCAAACGCCACCTCTCCGGTCACACCTCCTTGACGACGTGTTTACTGTGTACCGTCGACTCGCCGGCTTCGCCGTCTCGTCCCGTCTCACTCACTCGGCTCACTCGTCTCGGCCCATCCGCTTGTCCCGCTCGTTGCGCCGCGCCAGCTCGGCCTCTTGTTCCCGCAGGCGCCGGACCGCCTCGTTGCGGTCCATGGTGCGGCCTTCGCGCTCCAGCTTGAGCTTGTTCTCGAGGTCGCGCAGCCGGAGGATCCAGCGGGGATCGGCGCCGCCGCTGCCGCTGTTGCTGCCGCCCGACAGGTCTTCGCCTTCGTGGAGGGCGAGCTCGCCGGCCGTCAGGGGGCGGGACGACGAGGATGTGAGGGACAAGTGGGCGCCCGACGAGGATGCGGATGTGATGGGGCGCGGGACGCCGCTGCGTCCGGACTTGCCGCGGGCGGCCTTGGCGGCGCGGTCGCGGGGGCCGGTCGGGATCGAGGGCGACGGGGAGCCGCCGCCGGGCAGGTCAAAGATGTTGTTGGCGGAGTCGCTGCCCGAGTTGGTGTCGCCGGACCCGGACCCGTAGGCGCGCTGGCGGACCTCGCTGGCGGTGCGCAGCGTTGTGTTTTCGACCTTGAGCTGGCGGTAGGCTTCTTCCAAACGCACGAAGCGCGACTGCAGGTCGGGCGTGCCGAAATTGCTGCCGTTGCTGCCCGCGACACTAATGTTGTTGCGGACGACGCTCTCGAGGCGGTCCAGCTTCTTGAGGCGCTGCTCGAGCGTCGCCTCCAGGCTCTGGTACTCGCGCCACAGGTCGCGCTCGACGGCCTTGATGCGGCCGGGGAAGCCGCCGACGACGGTCTCAATGTGCTTGATGGCGGCCATGAGGTTGCGCGTGAAGCCGGGCAGCATGGTGGCGACGACCTCGAGCGAGGGCAGGGCGCGGCCGTTGATCAGCGAGTTGTCGTGGGCCCAGTCGGTGCCGCAAATGGCCGAGAGGCGCGTCCACAGCAGCAACAACAAATTGTTGCGCTCGGTGAGCTGGTCGCGGAAGGTGGACTCGAGCTGCGACATGCGGCGCTTGTCGAGCGACTTGCTGGACTCGAGCTCCGTGATGCGCGCGTCCTGCGTCGTGACGGTGCGCGTGACGTGCTGGTGCGTCTTCTGGAACGTGTCGAACTGGTGCTTGGTGTTGCGGTGCGCGACGCGCTCCTTGTCCAGCGCCTCGGCGACCTTGCGCGCCTCAAGGCCGTGCGACTCCAGCAGCGCGTCGCGCTGCTTGATGATGCGGTCCTTTTCCATCAGGTTGCCCTTGGTCGTCTGCAGCTCTCGCACCGTGTTCTCGAGCTCGCGCTGCAGCTTGGCGATGCTCTTGAGGAGCGACGAGCGCGTGCCCGAGAGGTCGCCCAGGGCCTCGCGCAGGTTGTTCTCGAGCTCCATGAGCCGCTCCTTCCACTCGGTCGCCTCCACCTCGCGCGACGTCAGGCTCTTGCGCAGCTTGCGCGCCTCCTCCTTGTGGCCCGACGCCTCGCGGCTCAGCTCGTTGACAAACTGCTGCATCTCCTTCTTGTCCTTGGTGGCCAGCGACTCGGAGCGCTCGCGCTCCGTCACGATCTGCGCCTGCAGCTGCTTGACGCGCTCCTGCTCGTCGCGGATCTGCTCCTCGGCCTTGGTGATGCTGACTTCCAGGCGCGAGATGTTGATCTTGTCGCTCTCCTGCTCTTCGCGCAAAAAGGCGATTTCGCCCTGGGAGTTCTCCTGCTGCACCAGCAGCCGCTGCGCCTTGTCGTTGGACTCGAGCAGCTTGGCCTCGAGCTCCTCGAGCTCCTTGTTGGCGTCGCCCAGCTCCTGCTCGAGCTGCTGCACGCGCCGCACCTTGTTCTCCGTCTCGTCCTCGAGGCCCACGAGCGCCTCGCTGAGCTTGCGCATCTCTTCTTGCAGCGCCCCAAAGTTCTCCGTCTTCTCGGCCAGCTCCGTCTGCAGCTTCTGGTTCTCGGCGTCGCGCAGGTCGGCGTCCTCTTCGTAGCCGTCGATGGCGTCCTGCGCCTCGGCCCGCAGCTCCTCAAACTCGCCCTGCAGGTTGCTGTGTTTCTGCTCGAGGTCGTTGAGCTCCGCAATCAGCTCGTCCCGCTCCGCCTGCATCGCCATCAGGTCCGTCATCGCGCCCTCGTAGTCCTTTTGCACGCCCAGCGCCACCTCCTCGGCCTCCTGCTTCTGCAGCATCGTCGCCTCGAGCTCCTGCAGGAGCGTCTGGTTCTCGAGCTTGGCCTCGTTGATCTTGTCGCGCAGCGCCGCATTGCGGTTCTCGAGGTCTTCGCGCACGGCCTCGTCCTGCTCGTGCTCGTCGGCGGCGCCCGTCGCTGTCACCGTGTCGGCGCGGGTGCCGCCGCTCGCCCGCGAGGCCGACCGCTCGCGCACGCCCATGCCGACCTGCGACGCGGACCGGTCGAGGAACGAGTCAATGGTCGAGGGCGCGGGCCCGCCGCCGCGCCGCTGGGCCATTTTGAGGTCCTCGATTTCCTGGTACAGCCGCTCCTTTTCGCGGTTGCGCGACGTCAGCATCGACGTCTGGGCGCCCACTTCTTTGCGGAGCTCTGCGTTCTCGTGGCGCAGCTGCTCGCTCTCGCGGCGCAGCTCTTCCACGAGCGTGTGGGTGCCCGTCGTGGCGCTGCCGTTGTCGGTGTCGATGTCGACGCTGGGGGCCGATGCGCTCGTTCCGCCCGCCCGCTTGCTGATGTTGTAGATGTTGGTGGTGTGGTGGAGGCTGCGCTCGCCGGTCGACGAGACGGTCCCGCCACCCCCATTCCCATTCGTGTGCATGTGCATCTCCTGCTTCATCCGGAAGATCTCGTCGCGCAGCTTGCGGTTGTCGTCGTCGGCCTGTTCGCGGCGCGCGGTCTCTTGCTCCAGCAGGTCTTTCCAGACGTCTTCCTCCTCTTGTCGGCCGAGCGACTCGCCGTTGCTCTTGTCGGTGCCGTTTGACTGCAAGGATTTGATCATGTCGCCCATCCGGCGCTTCTCGGCCTCCTTTGTAAACACGTCCTGGCGCAGCTGCTCGATGATGGACGAAAACTCTTCGACGCGTTCCCGCAAATACAGAACTTCCTCTTCGGATGCTGCCGCTTCGGGGTCGTCCATCTCGGTCGACGAGTTGGCACTCCGCGACGTCCCCGGCCGGTTGTTGTTGTTGTTGTTGTCGTCTTCATCGCGGATCTTCTTCTCGAGCTCCTTCACGCGCCGCCGCAGCCCCTTGTTGTCGCGCTGCAGAATGGCAATGTTGGTGCGGAACTCGACGTTCTCCTGGATCATCTCCTTGATGCCGTCCTCCGACAGCTTGTCGAGCCGGTCGCTCAGGAACATGACCTTGAGCTTCAGGTCAAAGTTTTCCTTGGACAGCCGCTCAATCGTGCTGCTCTGTTCCTTCAGTGTCATGTTGCGGCCGGGCCTCGCCGTCGTTGTGGCGGTATGCCCAGTCGTCGTGGACGCTGCCGTCGCCGTCGTGCTGTTAAACTCGGACCGGAAGTCGGACGGCTTGCGCGGCGTCGTCAGGCCGTTGCGCGTCTTGTACTCGCGCGCCAGCGACTCGGGCACCTGGATGTCCATGACGCGGCGGGTTAGGACTGTGTCGGTGGGGGGCGCGAGCGTCGCCTTGTTCGGCCGGGGTGTTCGCAGCAGCTCTTCGCGGCTGTCGTCGTGATCTATGTCATGATCCATGTCATTGTCTGTGTCCGGGAGACCCGACGCCACGCTGCCCATGCTGACGGTCCGCGACAGCAGGTCGCTCGCATTGCGCCGTCCGCCGGACATGGCCGGAATGGCCCCCCCAGACTGCAGCGCATAGTCTGCGCCCAGGCCCACGGTCACGTCGCTGTCCATGTCGTTGCCGGCGTCGTTGTCCTCCTGTACATCCTGTGCGTCGTGCGCGTCCGGGTTGGTGATGAACGACGAGGCCGACGACCGCTGGCTGGCGTTGCGGCTGCGCAGGAAACGCGGGCGCTTGCCGTAGCGGAGGGCCAGGCCGTTGCTGTTGCTGCCGTTGCTGCCGGTGGATTCCCCCAGGTTCAGAGATCGTCGGCGGGGATCGCCCTGCTGTGTCTGTGATTGTGTCTGTGATTGTGTCTGTGATTGTGATTGTGATTGTGACTGTGGCTGTGACTGTGTCTTTGGTTGTTCTGCCCATAACAGGGAATCGTCGTCGGGTTGTGATGGTGGTTGGGCCGCCTCCTCCACAGGCGGGAGTGGTGCTGCCGCTGCCGGCTGTGCTCTCTTCCGGGGCGAGTCAAACAGGTACGTGTCGTCGGGCCCGTCCTGCGTAATGGTCGGCAGCGGCGACAGCGGTGCCACAAAACTCGACTCGACGTCGGGCAGCGTCTCGTTCAAGCGGAACTGGCCGTCGTTGTCGGCAAACGATGCGCCCACCCCGTCGTCGAGCCCGGTGCGGTCAAACAGGCTGGTGTGGGCAAAGGAGGCGTCGTCTGCCGAGGCGTCGGCCGACGCCGAGGTGGCCGAAGCGGATGGCGCATCTTGGCGTTGATCAAGCCTGTCCACGCTCGCACTCGTGGTGTCGGCCATCTCGTCGCCGTCTTCGTGTACGACGACCTGCTGGACCGGGACCGGCGCCAGGGGTGGCGGCGGCGGTGTTGTCGAGCGGTCGTCTTCTGTCGTCGTGACTGTCGTCGCCGGCTGCTTCGGCTGTTTTGTCAAAGCTTCGTGGAGGGAATCGTCGAATGCGCCGCTGTCATTGGCGCCACTCTTGTCGCCGTGGCCGGCATACGCATCGTGCGCTGCCATGGGCGGCACGTTTTCCACGTCCATGCGTGGGAGAGAGTGAGAGCGTGCGTGCGAGTCTTGTACGTAGAGTCGTGTGCTGTCGAGTGCCGTCGATCGTGGTTCGTTTCGTCGGGAGATCGGTTGTATCGCGGATGCAGACGTGGGCCGATGCGGTTGGGCACGATCGCGAGACTTGAGCGCGAACGTGGAATGTCTCGTCGACGCGTGTTTTTGCTAAACGAAAGTGGGAGGTGCAAGAAATGCAGGTCGAGACGGACGTAAATGAGAAAAGTCTGAGATGAGGATCGAGAGATCACCGTTGGCTTCGGACTCAGTCGTCTTTCTGTCTCTTGCTGTGGTCGCACTGGTCGCTCCTTCCCTTGTCTCCTCTCGTGGTTTCTCCTGACTGGTGCAGCCATTTTGGTCGCTTTTTTGCGGGTAGTCTTTTTAGTCTTTTTACGCTACGTTTTGCTGCCAGTGCTACTGTACTGCTGCAAGGGGCCCATGACGGAGGGGACGCGCTCGAACCTTTTGATGCTCCTTCCACGCATTCTGCCGCTCTCGAGAGACGCTAAGGAGACCTGACGTGGGGCGGACAACGGCCTAGAGCGCGCTAGCGACAGGGGACTGCGAGACAAAAGGAAAGCCTAAAGCGTAGCGACGACAGTGGTGGCATCAGCGCAGACCAGCGTTGCTATGGCAGCACACGTGGCGCTAGCAACGGCAGAAACGGCCAGTGTGCCCCTGGGTAAGGCGGTGTAGACAGCAGCCTGCCCAAAAGACAAAAGCTGGCCAAGCACCACGCAAGGGATGTTAGGGGCATCTTACATCTTTTTGCTTTGTGACCATGTCTCCCCTATCCAGATAGCAGCCTCATTCTCGCTCAACAGCAAAGATCATCGGCTCCGAAACTCGATACAACACACAGTACATGTACACACATCTTGACACTCCCATCCTTGCCCTACTATCGATCCCAAATGCCTCACTGAAAATGGGAGTGCGAGATACCTTGTACCTTGATAGCACCAGACCGCACACCTCGAGCAGCATAGCCAAGAAACGCTACAGACTTGGGATGCAGCCGGCCGTATTTTTTTCTCGTCTCTGACAAGCATCTTGTCAAGTCATTCATCATTTCTGGCCCATGACAACTCATCCTAATACTGTCTTTGCAGTTTTCGAGACTCCTCGTCCAGCAGACGCTGGACCTCTTCGACCAGCCTCTCCAGCGGTATCAGCTTGCCCATGTCCTTTTGTTTTTCCTTTTCGCTCTCTGTTTCGCCTTCATTGTCTCTTGCTACCCCCACGTGAAGCCGCTTCACCCGCACCAATCCCGACCGGGCCTCCTCGTCGCCCAACATCACGGCCTCCGGCACGCCCGCAGTGGTATGGAACTGCTGCAGCTTGCGCGCCTTGGCCATGGGCGCATATGCGGCGCGGATGCCAGCCCACGCACGGCACCGGCCGTTTGCCGTATATGACGAGATTGTCGTACCAGCCACCGGCGGCTATGCTCCCGACGCTTTCTTTAGTCCTCGCTTCGCTCGCGGTCTCTTTGGTCCTCGCTTCGCTCGCGGTCTCTTTGGTCCTCGCTTCGCTCGCTGTCTGGGCTAGGGCTGGGACGGCCTCGTAGATGACACCCATGTCGTAGTCCAGTCCTCTCACCAGCGACAGATTAAACGACACCAGGTCGGCCACGTCCATAGCTTCGAGGTAGGTTGCAAGGAGGCCCAGATCAGCCAGACCGACGGCGGCGCCCTTGTTGGCCACGAGGTCCGCATCGTTCCGTAGTTCTTGTAGCAACCCAGACAGTGTGCCACTCCGTTGTGCATTGTGTGTAGCGCCCCAGCCGGGCGGCTACCGCTTCAAGCTGCCCCTTGGCCGCCATTTCTGCGCGGACCTCGGCCCACGGCGTCTTGTCGAGCTTGTCCACGGCCGCGCTGATGGTGATGCGGATCTTGTCGGGCGGCACACCCGCGACGGCAAACATACCGTCCAAGATCCGGCGGTGGTTGAGTTTGTGTTTGACCACGACTTCCAGGGCAAACGCCAGAACCAAGTCCCTCACCGCGCGCAAACGACAAACGTGACGGTGAGATCCTACGGCAGACTCAGGTCACATCATCGCCGTACTTTAACGTTTCCGCCTGGAACGCGCGGCGCTCAAACATGGGCGTGTCGAGCTGCGCCGCGCCGTGCGTTTTGAAGGCTGCCATGCTGATCGTGCGGCTGTTGTCGTTAGCAGGGGGCATTGTCAACTGATACGCCTGGACACAGGAAGCACAAGATATGGTCTCTCAGGTCGAGATCGCGGCCGACCCAGTCGCGGGTGCCCTTTGGCACTTTGAGGGCGTGTTTGGACATGTTCGTGGTGCATCTGTACGGGATGACGATATGGCCGAACATCAGTACAAGTCAACAATTCAACAAGGTGACTGAAGTATGAATTTACGTTGGCCAAGAGTCATCTTGCAAGGCAGGAGCCAGGAGGGCCATCTTCTGCGAGACGCAGAGTTCATAATGGACTGAGCTTCAACACGATCACGCATCTACAGATCAAATTCCAGCGTGATGATTCTGAATCTCGGCCTAAAGCTCTTTGGTACTTCTTTCACATCGTTTCTGTGTCAACACATGCCATGGAACCATTGTCTCGACTACTCAAGATGCCCCTCACAAGTCTGGTCACGTGCACTTTGTCATCAAGACTTCTAGTACTCCGTACAAGGACACGGACAATTGCCTCCCCCTGGCATAAGTGTGTCTGTTCCTGGTTTGCTGTTTTCTCGACGTTTCGAGTATCGGCTGCCGCAAGCAAGGTACAAGCGTTTGGCATTCAAGTTACAGCATTCTCAAAATAGCATCTCGGACTTGACATATCCAAGACAAAGTCACAACCGACCGGAGAAGCTCAAAGAAGAAAAGAGCAAGGTACAATTACGATTATGGCCTGGCAAATCCCGTCATTTCATTGTGCGTCGTAATTACTGTGCCATCAATTCTCCGAGTCGTTGTTTCTACACAGTACACATCTCGCACAAAGCGCTGACTACCCACGCATCGATCACGACCTATCTGGGCTAGTGGTGAGGTGTTAGTCGGTAATGTGGGGCACACAGAGTTTGGTATCGTCCACTAAAAGACACTGAAAGAGCTGGGCTACAGTGGACTTGACGATCTGTCTCACTGCCGATAGTGATTGCGTCCAAGGAGAGTCAAGGTCGACCGGTACTTTTGTCCTCGTCCTGCATGCACGTTCTTGTCGTGTGAGAAGGTTGAGAAGCTGTCTCCTCTTTTCTCCTCTTTTCTCCCTTGGCTCACTGGCCCAAAAGATCGACATCTCGATCTCCTTCCTGTTTTTTCCAGGCACGCAATCCGATCTTGGCAGAGGGGAGATAGTGAGAGTCTCAGAGCGTTAGTGGATGTACTCCGTACCTCTGTACCGTTCTGACAAAAGGCCGCCCACTGACAGGTGTCACCTGACGTCATCGCTCAATGCCCGCATTCGTCGCCATTCCATCGCCCACATTGACTCTGTACTCGACGAAAATAGAATTGGATACTTGCACTTGTCGCACGGAGAACACGAAAACGAGTTTTCGGCCATCTTCTGCCGGACCCAGCCTTTATGATGTAGAGAGGGGCTCTGATGTAATGGGTGGCTTGTTGGCGTCTTTTGGTGTCTTTGGTGCCTTCTTTGGGATGTTCCAGTGTGCGGTAGCTTCAACGCCATTGCCCATCCCCTCTTTCAGCTCGGCGTAGACAGGCGAGACAGGAACTTGATGCCGTGTCTTGTCTCTTGTCTTTCTACATGTGTTGCCTTGTCAGCTCGAGACTAACGAGAAACGTCAGAGGGAGCCAAGAAGCCGGCCAGCAAGCCAAGTGCAAGTAGATATAAAGGTCGTCTCCTCGTCTTCCTCTAGTCGAATATTTTACTTCTTCTCCATCATCAACCACGCTTCCACAGACACATACCAACTCTTCTTCCACTACACAACCACACCCACCACCACAATGGACTTTATCAAGAACCAGGCTGCCGGCGCTGCTGGCGCTTCCAACAACGCCGCTGGCGCTTCCAACAACGCTGCTGGCGGTGCTGCCGGCGGTGCTGCCGGCGGTGCTGCCGGCAACAAGGACTACGGCGACAAGGCTTTCGACTTTATTTCCAAGAAGTCGGGCCACCAGGTCAACCCCGACACGAGCGAGAAGATCACGGACGGTGTGCGCGGCGCCTTTGAGAAGGTGACTGGGTAAGTCAAGCATGCTTAGCAGACAGACGGGCATATCCCCTTGCACACACAACTGCTAACCATCATCCCTCTACAGCAAGAAGGTCGACCCCAAGTACTCCAACTAGAGGGCTTGCATCACATCTTCAACTCGATACAGATACTCAAATATACCCAGCAACTGCGTCGTCGACGAGTTGTCATTGCACCTGCAAACAAGAAGACGAGAACAATGAGAATGCAAAGTGAAGACGAAGATGTGACGATGTGAAAAATGTGAAAAATGTCAGATTAAATGTCAAGCGTAGACGGCCGATGGCCAGTATCCAAAAGTAAATGCAGAAGCAGCAATCGCAAACATGATATCAACCCGGAAGCTCAAAAGCAAAGCAAGAATAAACGCCAAGTCATTAACCCGCTGTCCCCCTTTTCAACGCCACCAGCCACCTGTCCGTCTTGGCCGATCCAGGAACGCATTTATGCCCCTAACTGTGCCCGTTCTTGGATGCCCGCCACCCTATGTCTCGTCCGCAAACACTTGGTACGCCATCACCATGATCCAGAACAGGAAAATGGCGCCCACCAGCCCAAACGCAAAGGCCGCCTGCCACGACTGGCAGATGCTCTTCTGCTGCATCCACGCCAACGTGGACGTCGACAGCCCAATCGGGTTCTGGTTGAAGACGCTCAGGTTGCAGTTGGTCGCCACGCCGGCGCCGCTGTCGCCAAAGAGTTCTATGGACAGAACCACGAGGGCGACGACCCACAGCACAAACATCATGAAGCCGCCAATCATGACGATGCTCGGCAGCAGGCGGCGCTGGAAGATGAGCCCGAGGATGGCGAGCACGAACGTGACGGCCAGCGCGGCCACCGTGAGAATGTAGGCAAAGTACCAGGGGACGTGCAGCATCAAACGCTGCTGGGCCTGCACGAGGGTGGCAAAGATGCCGATCCAGGTGCAGGCGGCGGCGAGCATGATGATGATCCAAAAGTTGAGCTGGACGGCGGGCCAGCGGTACTTGTGGAGGAGGTGGCGGTGGTGGGTGCTGCCGGCGCGGGCGGAGTGGTAGTCGTAGCGGCGGGTGTCGACGACGGACTCGGACATTGTGGTTGTGGAGGCCATGGTGAACGACCACGCAGGATCCCGCAGTGAGCGAAGCGAACGGAGTGAGAATGAGGAAGGGGTTGCGAATGGAGCGAGGAGAAAAAAGAAAGGAAGGAAGAGTCGAGCAAAGCGAGGACCGAAAGAGGGGGCTCGACGACCTCGTTCAAACGGCAGCAGGAGCAGGTCGTGACCGGCCACAGCAGGCTTCGTGCGACGGCAAGGAGGGAGGAGACGAGCAGGTTGGGTAGCCCGCTGTCGAGAGTCGCAGTCGCAGTCCACAATAGACTCAGTCAAAATCGACAATTGGCGTCGTGATGCCGTCCAACAGAGTGTTTTGTCGTCTCTGCCGCAGACAATCCCTTTGTTGACACTCGACCCTCGGATTGGGCCTCAATCGTGGGAGGTTTTTTGACTTGAGTCGGCGATAGGTTTTCTTCGGTTGTCGCTGTCAGTTGTCGTACGTCGCTGTCGCCAATCGTCAATCGTCGACTCAACAGTCGAGCTGTCGCAAAGGAATGTGAGGAATGAAGAAAGACAAGCCAAAACGAGACATGACAAGATGACACAAGCAGAAAAAGAAAGAGCAAACGGTCACAAATGACCATCCCGCCTCCTTCCATCCTCACCACGCACACACCAGCCCCCTGCTCTTTCCTTCTTTCCCTCTCTTCTGTAAATTGAAAACGGCCGCTTGCACTTGGTTGACGCGCAGCAACCGTGCAGTAACGGGAGAGTGAGGGCCACTGAGCTGGCAGCCCCGCTGCCACCAGCCAATCAGAAGCTCACAACACAAGGTTGACTTCCCAACGTGGACTAGCGCCACACGGATAGCAACGCAACGGCGCCTTTTGACGGTCAGTGGAGGCTTTTCGTTGTAACTTGTCGACTTGTCGGTAGCAAAACATCCCAATGTCAACAAACCGCATCCCAGTCAGAAGAAGAGAACCAGGAATCAACCACACTCTGGTTCGCAAACACAGCGTAATCGTGGTTGGACTCTATGGAATTTTTCATCCTCCTTCGATGAAAGATTGTAGTTTTAATAGGCTTCGTTTTCCCTTTCAATCGACATGTTTACTTTTAATGTTCTTTTTCTAAGTATGTGCAAAATTAAGGTTTGCGGAAAAAAAGTTTTTTTAAAAAAAAAAAAAAAAAAAAAAAAAAAAAAAAGAAAACACGGGAATGACAATGATACAGAAAAATAAACTACACCAAGTGAGAGTTATGTTATGTAAACTATCCGTAAAATAAAGAAGATGAAGGGATACATTGTTGACTACAAACGGACGCCCTCCATGTCCAGTTTCCATCCTGTCATCCTGGTTTTCCTTTACTGTTTCGTGTCGGGTTATAACTTTGAATTCATAGTTGTCATTTTACTTATTCACTTATTTATTTTCGTTTACGCAACATGATTCGCCCGCCACATGCGTCAAAATGTCCAAACATATATCCAGTCGTGTATTAAATATCAAATCATAAAGTCTTGTCAACTACGCCTCGTCCAGCAGCTGGAACTGGATGCGGCATTCGTGTTCCTGAAACGTTAGCACGTTAGCGAGAGAACAAAAGAACAGAGAACAAAACAACATCGACCGGGAGCTACTCACCCTCATTTCTGCACATGCATCGTCGCACAGGACCTCGTAGCGGCTGGTGATGCCGGGCGAGATGGCGTCGAAGCCGTCGGTGGGGACGGTGCGGTACTTGCGGTAGATGGACGAGGCCAGGACGGTCATCTCGGCCATGGCGAGGTGCATGCCGATGCACATGCGGCCGCCGGACGAAAAGGCCCAGAACCAGCGGTTCATTTCGGCGACGGCGGGCGAGGCGCCGATCCAGCGGTCGGGGTTGAAGGTGGCGGCGTCCGCGAAGACGGCGGGGTTGCGCTGGAGGACAAACGGCGAGATGGAGACGACGGTGTTGGCGGGGACGACGTGGCCGTCGATGGTGGTGGTCGTGCGTGAGAGGCGGGGCTCCGAGCCGGGCAGCGGCGGAAACAGGCGCAGGGTCTCCTTGATGACGGCGTCGAGGTACGGCAGCTTGTCGGCGGCGTAGGCGTGGGTGACGCCGGCCGGTGTGACGTCGGATGCATCCACGCTGCGGGCCTCCGCAATCACCTTTTCCTGAAACCGTCTGTTCTCCGGCCGCGACAGCAGCCACACTAGGAACATGAGGGTGTCGCTGGTGGTGTCGATACCGGCCAGCAAATGATCGGCACACTCGGCGGCAATGTCCAGCGAGTCGAGCTTGTTGTCTCCTGTCTTTTCTGTCTTCTCCTCGACGCGGTACTTCCACAGCTTGGCCACGACGGACGGCTCGCGCTCAATCTCGTCGCTCGTCTTGTGGGCCGCCCGCTCGCCGAAGCGGTCGACGGCGTGCCGGGCGTATTCGCGGATGCCCGTGTACGTCGTCGGCTTCTGCATCGGGTACAGGAAGCGCGCGCAGAACCAGCCCACCACGCCCGTCTGCGCGTACACGCGGTCGATCAGCGCGGGCATGTGCACCGAGAACCACGACAGCCGCCGGCGCGCCTTGTCGATAATGTCGTCAATCAGCGCGCGGTGCACGGGCGAGCCCGCCAGACAGGCCGTGGCGCCCGCCTCGCCGTACAGGAACGCCGTGATGGCGTCGAGCGAAAAGTAGTGCAGCGACGCAAAGACCTCGCTCTTTCTGTCCTTGGAGTCCTCGCTGCGCTCGATCAGGTCCAGGTAGTCCTGCGCCTTGCTTTCGACCAGCGCCGCAATCGGCCCGCGCAGCATCGTCGACTTGGCGTACGCATTGGCCACCATCTTCTTGCGCGCCGCGTGCGCCCGCCCCGGCCCAAACGTAAACATGTTGCGCCGCCCGTAGACCTGGAACATGGTGTAGAACGACGTGCGCTCGAACCCGCTGCCGGCGCCGTAGATCGTCCGCAGCGCCGCCAGACTCGAAAACGACACCTCGTTGGGGCCGACGCGCACCGCCGGGCCGTACTTGGCGTGCAGCGCGTAAAAGTTGCGGGTCCGCCGGCCGTGCCAGTCGTCGTAGGCGAGCCGCCAGCTGGTCAGGGCGTACAGCTTGGGGCCCGGGATGCGGGCGAGCGGACCGAAAAAGACAGAGTAGAGGGACTGCACGGCGAAAATGACAACGACCGCCGCCGCCGCCAAAACGGCCAAAGGGAGGGCCATGGTAATTTTCGAAACTCGAGACCGAAACTCGAGACGCGAAGCGTCGAGAGCTGAGAATAAACTGAGAAGAGAAAGAAAGGAAAGAAAAGGAAAGTAAAGGAAAAGGGAAGAGACAGAAATATGTGCAGTTGGGTTGATGATCGTCTTGACAGTGCACGTCGTTGGCGATGAGATGAATATTGGCTCTGTCTTGGCCGTGAATACCTGTCGTCAAATGTCGTCAAAGTTACGGTCGAGTTATATAAATTCTGTCGTTGTAGTCACGGTCGAGATGTGTGAAGCATTTAGCATTTTGAGATGCTGCTCAATGGTACGATGCCGTGAAAGCTCCGATGACATGACACAGAGGGTGCAGTCAGTCTGAAGAAGACAAGAAACTAGAAAGATCGATAGACATGGACACTCGTTTGGGCAACCGCCAGCGACACCGTACGAGGAGTAGATGGGGCCGTATGATGGTTCTGTTCGGGGATGCAAACGTATGTCGTAAATGTTGACTCAAAGACCCGACCCAAACGGTCGTTCTTATCAGATAGCAGGCGTTCCCTGAAAGACTCGGTTGTTTTGGGCCTTTCTTTTCGTCCCCTCTCTATCTCCCCATTGTGACACTGCTCGGTATGTAATGAGGCGGATAAGATTGGCGGGGTTCTCGATAAAAGCAAAAATTATGACGATAGATAAAAGCTTAATCGTGGGTCGTGGATCAACATTGGTAGTCACAGGTGGTGGTGAGGATATGGTTTGGGAAGGCGTCTGCGAGATGGACCCATAATTATTTAGTGGGAGACCCACTCCTCCACTTACACACCGTCTACAGAATTGGGAAGGCAGCTGCGAGCACCACTAACACCCACGGCAGGCAAGAGCACACGACCAACGTACATCGAGAAGTCGAGATTTCCCCGGGCCTCAGGATGTCCAGGGTTATCCCACACGGCATATTCCTATCGATAATCATGACACAAGAAATATGACACAAAAAAAAAAGACAAGAGCTCGGAGCTGTTTGAAGGAGGGGATGGGGGACTGGACCCCTCTTTTGGTCTTTCCTCTTTTGTCTTTTTCTTCTTCTTTTTGTCTTCTTCCATTCTCCTCTCTTCTCCTGGTCTGACGTATTGCGGAGCTGTTTGCACACGGTATTTACTGTATTTCCTGTTGAGCTTGCTCGGCGTTCCCTTTCTTTCCTCGCTAGGCCCTGCCTCTTCGGGCCAATGCCGGTGTATGCCGACAAGGAGCTGCTTTCTGTTTTTTTTCTTTTCGTCTGCTGTCTTGAGTAGTATTTCTTCTGTTTGAAATTACTGAACCAATTTCAACCTTTTCTTCTTTTTTCTGATAACATCACCAGTTCATCTCAGGAGACTTTCCCACGGACACCACCCCATCCACACCATGCGTCCCACACTTCTTCACTGTCTGCTGCCCGTTGCGGCCGCCGTCAACGTCGGCCCCGACTATGACCACCACATTGAGGGTATGTACTCGAAAAGACAAGTCATCTGCCTAGATTGTCTGCCTGTATTCCCTACTAACACCCCAAGACCTCGACGTCGACCTCCCGTTCTCGCAGCCGGTGACGTTTGCGCACCTCGAGTGGCAGCGCTGCCTGGCCGCGTCGCACGACAAGCCGCTGGACATTGCGCTGCTGGGCTTCCCGTACGACACCAGCACGTCGTACCGGCCCGGCGCGCGCTTCGGCCCCCGCGGCATCCGGGCGGGCTCGGCGCGCGAGAAAAAGGGCCGCAGCTACAACACGGTGTGGGGCGTCGACCCGTACGAGGAGGGCCTCGAGATCATCGACTGCGGCGACATTCCCATCACGCCGTTTGACGCGGCGCACGCCTTCAAGCAGATGGAGCAGGGCTACCGCCAGGTGCTGTACCACAAGACGTCGGACGCCACGACGTGGAAGCACCCGCGCATCATCAGCATGGGCGGCGACCACTCGATCGTGCTGCCCATTCTGCGGAGCCTCAAGACGGTGTACGGCCCCATCTCGGTGATCCACCTCGACTCGCACCTCGACACGTGGGACCCGTACGAGGGATACACGGGCATCCGCTCGAACCAGTCGGCGCTGACGCACGGCACGTTCTTCTGGCACGCCAGCCGCGAGGGCTGCATTGCCAAGGGCACGAGCGTGCACGGCGGCCTGCGCACCAAGCTGTTCAGCCCGCGCGACTACGAGATTGACCGCGACGTCGTGGGCTTCACGCTCATCGAGGCGCACGAGATTGACGAGATCGGCATGGAGGGCATCCTCAAGAAGACGCTCGACGCCGTCGGCGACACCCCCACGTATCTGAGCATCGACATTGACGTGCTCGACCCCAGCATTGCCCCGGCCACGGGCACCCCCGAGTCGGGCGGCTGGACGATGCGCGAGCTCAAGCGCTACATCAAGGGCCTCGAGGGCGTCAACCTGGTCGGCGCCGACGTCGTCGAGGTGTCGCCGCCCTATGACAGCGTGGCCGAGGTGACGTCGATTGCGGCGGCCGATCTGATTGTCGACATCCTGGCCTCCATGGTCAAGGGCAAGAACAAGGCGGTGGTCGCCAAGACGCCTGCCGGGAAGGATGAGCTGTAGGGGAGGGAGGAGACAATATATGTCAAGGGCGGATAGGGGATATGGTGCGTTGGCGAACTGAATTTGCATGTACATAACGAGTATGACGAAGGACGAAAAATGAAAACGATAAAGAATGACAAAGAAAATAAAACAAAATCAAGCCAAGAGTGACCAAGCAAGCGATATGAAATGTGAGTATCATCCAAAAGTAGATTTAAATGTAAATGTACGAACCAAATGCTAGCCATGCCAAAGTAATAAAACGTACAAGTAAATCAGCAATTCAATAAATCATTACACTTTCAGCCTCTCCGTCACATCCACCCCTCATATCGGCAGCACCAGCTTGCCCGTCCGCGCCAGCGCCTCGCGCCACCCAATCGGCCCGTGCCCCTGCGCCGCAACGCGGTCC
The DNA here is from genome assembly GCA_021396375.1 of Sporothrix mexicana. NCBI lineage: Eukaryota > Fungi > Ascomycota > Sordariomycetes > Ophiostomatales > Ophiostomataceae > Sporothrix > Sporothrix mexicana. The sequence continues at coordinate 185,143 of WNYC01000053.1, forward strand.
TGCAGCCCCCACACGTCCTGGATGATCTGGTACTGCCGCGCAAAGTTGCCGATCCGGTAGCCGCGGTTGACGCGCTCCCACCAGGCTACCCAGAGCGCGCGGTCGTGCGTGGCGGCCTCGCAGGCGGCGATGAAGGCGGGCCACGACATGGGCGCCGAGCGATTCAGGGAGCCGGCGTGGTTGTGTTTGTGATAATACGCCTCCTTGAGGTCTTCGGCCGTCGTCAGCTGCGCCCAGATGACCTGCACCTGGGCGTGGACGTCGACGGCCACGGGGGCCACGCGGCGGTCCTGGAGGCCGTAGGTGGCCAGCGTGCGGCAGTAGTAGAGCAGGACGGCCCCGTGGAACGCGCGCGCCTGGCAGCGGGCAATCTCGCGCATCGTGTGCTGGCCGGCCTCGTTGTCGGCCTGGATGAGGCCAAACGGCTCGTCGTCGACGGTCCAGGCGGCGAGCTCGTCGCCCAGCGCGGCACAGGCGGCCTGGAGCGACGGGGCCAGCACGCTGTCGTTGGCCTCGCGGTGGTAGGCCAGGTGCTCGGCCATTTGGCACGTCTTGGCGAGCATGTTGCCCAGGGCGGGCGTGATGCCGTACATGTACTCGACGGAGCGCTCGCTGTCGCGGAAGTTGGGGACGTGGAACCCGGGGTACGTTGACGTAGAATTCAGACTGTCCTCACTCTCCTCCTTCCATGGCCGCGCCACAATCACGGGCGACGTCGTCCGCGCCAGCAATGTCAAGAACCGGCAGATGCTGTAGATCTGGCTGCCCCCATTTTCAGGGTCGGCCTGCTCCTTGTCCGTCTCAACGGGCGGCTTCTTGAGCTGGTAGCACGCCTTGAGGTGCACGGGAAAGTCCGAGTCCTCGCCGGCCATGGTGTCGACCGTCACCAGCGACAGCATTGCCGTCAGGTGGATCAGGTAGAGCTGCTGGTTGGACGGCTGCGACGTGGCCGCGTTCAGGGCCTGCAGCGCCTTGATGCGGTGCTGCAGCGCCAGGCGGTGGTAGTCGACGGCGGCGGCGCCGTCGGTGGCGTTTCGCAGATGGAACGCGGCGGACGACAGCAGGCTGTGGAAGAGGGAGAGGGATGCATGCGACGACGGCGACTCCGTCGTCTGGGCTTGCGCAAACCACAGCTCGGGGCACCCCTCGAGGGCAAACGAAAAGTAGGTGGTCCTCCAGGGGTTGCCCGGGTGGTGGACGGGCTGCAGCAGCTCGGCCACGTGGTTAGTGAAGTGGTAGAGGAGGTGGGCCGTCTGCGAGTCGCGGAACAGGGGCATCGACAGGCTGGGCAGCGGCGAGGACGGCAACGCTAACGGCATCAAAGAGCTGTCAATCTCGATCATGCTGTCGACCAGCTCGTCAAACGTGTCGTCGAAGTGGTCGATCCGCAGCGTGTCGGGGTCTGTCTCGATATCAATGGCCGGTGAGGGCGACACCGGGTCGAAAGGTGCGTCTGGCGGTACTTGTGCGTCCGGACATCCGTCCGTCTCCTCCGTCGCCCCCTTCGCCTCCGTCTCGTCCACCTCGTCTTTCCTCTCGTATCCCTCGTATCCCTCCGCCTGGAAAATGGCAAACGGGCCGATCGTCTCTGTGTCTTTGGGGCGCAGCGTCGCGTCCAGCCTCGTCAGCGCCCGCATAATGTCGTCGTCCGTCAGCACGGGGCCCGTGTGCCGGTGCAGCTTGATGCCTCGCCGCCGGCCGCCTGTGGAGGGGGACGAGGGTGACGACGTGACGTTTTCTGGCCGTTTCCCGCCCCCTACCCCCCTCTCCTGCACCCAGCAGAGGCGGACTTCGTAGCCGGCACACGCCAGCCCGGCCCCCTCACAGACGCTGCACCCATTGCGTTCTCGCTCGTCGCACTTGACCTTGCGTCGCCGACACGTCCAGCAGCCGGTGAACGTCAGCGACTTGAGGCGGGATGGCCGGGGCTGGCGAGGGAGCCGGGGACGAGAGATGCGACATGTCGTCGTTGTTGTGGTGGTTGTCGTTGTCGTCATTGTTGCTGTCATTGTTGCTGTTGTTGTTGTCGTTGTAGTCATCAAAGCCATTGTCACCGATGCATTGTGTGAAGATGTGAAAGTGAACGGGACGGCGATGAAGAACGATAAGATTGTGGCCTGTGAAATCGAGTCAAAGTGATTGAACTCTCACTGAATTGTCGTCACCTCCGTCTCGAGTCTGAGTCTGTTCTGTCAAGCGAAGTGGAGTGCAGAAGCGGAGAGCAGAAAACGGCCAAAGTGGATTATCGGCTTCTGGGTCGGCTTGTGCAAACAAACGTGTTTCTGTCTGTCATACTAGCATTGTATTGTGTGGTGCGTTTGTCGCTTGCAATTGTCGCTTGTCGGTTATTTTGCTCTTCTTTTTCTGGGTCTTGGTCCGTTGGATCGTCCTTTTTTGCTTCTTTGGGCCTGCGTTGCGGGGAGGCAAAAGGGAAAAGGGAAAACACAAGTCGATAAAGGGGCTCTGGACCCCATGGAAGAAAAAGAGAAAAAAGGAAGGAACGACTGTGGACTGTCTACACAATGACTGTTATCTACACTGTTGTCCCGTCTTGTCAAGCTTATCGCCCGCTGCGATTGGCGCGTATTATTCGGCGTTGATGGGGGCAAATTCGGAAACAGGACGCCAAGGGGGTAACGATAGTGGAAGGATTGAAGAGCAGCTGAGGAGCTAGGAGACTTCGGGCATGTTGACAGTGGGAATGGGGCCCCGTAGGGAGCACGAGGCGCTGTGGGACCGCTAATCGTTAGCAGTCGCTGGCAGGCACCCAGAAGAAAACAAGCACTGATAGGGCGTAATACGTACGAGTAAGTGCAGTGCATTTAGTAACACGAGACACTGACAAGTATGTCGTATTAATGTATCAATAGTAACTAGACACGGACATACGGCTACACAATACACGGAAATGGATATATACCAGCAAGTCAAGTTAAAAGGATTGTGTTGAAGAAGCGAAGAAGAGATGGTATTTGATAATCAATATTCAATATACACCATAACAGTGTGATAGCAGGAAAGTAATATAAGTTTCAAACTTGACAAAACGATGGAGACGACACAAAAGAGAAGATAAAAGAGAAAAAGGCACCGGTAACATATGCCAACACCACACCTCTTACAGGTTGATCTTGGGCGCCTTGTAGTGGCGCTGGCCGTGGACGAGCCACCACAGACCGACGAGGGCGGCCAGGCCGGCGGTAATCACGCTCGTGTAGTTCATGTCGGCGGCCGAGGTGGGCAGGCTGTAGGGGAAGCAGTAGATGACGATGGAGACGACAATGTAGACGCAGGCGACGGTGTTGACGACATAGCCCCAGCGGCCCATCCAGAAGGGGCCGGGCTTGATGCTCTTGCGGCCGCCGAGCAGGTGCGGCAGGATGGCGAGCAGGTAGGAGAGGGTCGACAGCACGGCAAACGAGTCGATGAAGGCAGAAAAGGCGGCGAGCGAGCCGACGTAGATGGCGCCGACCAGGGTCATGAAGAGGCCGCAGGCAAACGTGGACCAGAGCGGGCTGCCCCAGCGCTCGCTGACGGAGCCGATCTGGGCGGCAAACGGCGTGGCGCCGTCGCGGCCCAGCGCGTAAATGGTGCGGCCCGTGGTGACGTAGCAGCCGGCGGTGGCGCAGAGGATGGGCAGCACCAGCACCATCAGCAGGCCCACGGCGCCGGCGCGCGAGCCGGCCGCCTGCAGGTAGATGTCGCCAATGGGGCAGAAGGGGTCGGCGTTCGTGATGCTCGCGAGGTCAGCGGTGCCGTAGAAAATGACAATCAGGTACGAAAAGCCCGTCAGGAAGCCCATGCCAACCTGGCACGCCAGCGCCTTGGGGATGTTGCGGCGCGCATTCGGGATTTCCTCGGCAATGTGCGTGACGCAGTCAATGGCGCCGACGGCGAACGCGCCGTTCAGCATGCCCGCCAGGAAGACAAAGCCGTTGCTCGAGTAGCCCGTCATGTTCTCCCAGCCGGCCCAGACCGATTTGGAGGACGCGTAGCCGTTGCCGCCGGGGCGGCCGGGCAGGACGGCAACGACAATGATGGTCACAAAAAAGCCGGCAATAATGAGGAACGAGCCAATGCGCGAGAGCGTCGGCAAAATCTTTTGGCCAAACATGACCGTCAGACAGCACAGCCACGACATGATCAGGTACGAGATGAAGACGTGCCACCGCTCATAGACATAGTCGGGGTGGTACAGCGAGTAGCAGTACACCAGGATGTTGCTGGTCATGACGCAGTTGGCCGCCACCGCAAACGCCCAGGCCAGGCCGTTGAGCCAGCCGGCAAACCAGCCGCACGCGCGGCCGTACTTGCCGGCCGTGATCAGCGCCCAGTGGTAGACGCCGCCGGACGAGGGGACCGACGAGGCCAGTTCGGCGACCGAGGCCGCAATGAAGCAGTAAAAGAGGGAGACGAGGGCACTGAGTAGCGTTAGCGAGCGAAGGGGTGGGGGGAGGTGGACATGGACATGCCAAGCTGCACTCACTATTCATAGATGGCGCCCGGCGGCCCGCCGTTGTAGATGGAGGCGATGATGCCGGCGCCCAGGACGGCCCACGAGTTGCCTGTCGTGATGCCCGTGGCACAGGCGCTCAGCAGATTGAAGTTGCGGCCCAGCACCTCGCCGTGGCCCGTAAACACCAGCGTGCCCTCGGCAAAGTCGACCGTCGGGCCGTCGTTGCCTTCGCTGATGGACGGCGTGGCAGCCGGCGCCATGGCGGCCGTCTTGGGCTCGTCGCCCTTTTCAAAGTCGGAATTGGACATGTCGATTGCGGTGATATGTTGAGATGGGAATAGATGAGGGTGATAGTAATGACAATTGCGACGACCAACAACATGCACATACAGAGAGATGACCGACTTATATGTTCAACATGTTTCTGTTCCACTCGAGATACAGATATCACTCGATATCAAGCATCCCGTATCTCCTCCATCTCCTTCAGGACTTCTTCCTCTTCTAGGTCCGCCTGTGCATATCTCTGTGCCATGACGCTTTCGTTGGATCAGACGCTATTCCAGCCTTGACTTCATCAACTTGATAGTCGAAGCATGTCTATCCGTATCTCACCTATCTTTGATCTTTGGGGTATCTATTGCGTACCACTCTCTGCTATCGTCTCATGATCCCGCCAAGGCGGTTCGTGCCATGCTTGTCATTGTCAAGCGTCGACCAGTGTCTTGCTTTTGGCTCTCTTCCGTTAATCGCTAGACTAAGGCGCGGGGAGCATATGGTAGGGCGATTCCTCTGCATTGTTAGAAGCGTCTGGGTCTTGTGGGCCACACTCGGTCGCTGTCAGTTGCCCCATCGCGTTCTTTGCGTGCTCGCAGAGAGCTGCCCCTTTTGGTTCTCGAGCGTGCTCTGCTCCTTCCATTTTTTTGCTCGCAGACAGCTTCCTTTTTCGAAGACGGCAAGTGCCATGGACTTTGTCAACATCGAGACCCACTCCTTCTGCTCTTGCTGGATCTAAACGCACGACTATGGATGACGGTCGAGATAACGATACCGGCAGTGCACACAGGTAAAAGCACGCTAACACTGCAGTCCCTCAGCGCTGATTGGCTCGCTGTCGACTTCCCTTTCTATTCTCTATCACCACTGTCCTCGAACCGACTTTCCCGTTCGTTTGACAACGTCCTATGACTACTTTGTCCCACCACTGACTTTAGACTAGACCCTCCCCGCAAAACGCAATACAACGTGGCGTGTCACACCAAACGGTCCAGATATACAGAAATTATAATCGATAAACGATAGCGCCGCTATGACGACCCGATAATCGCAGTCATATGCCACTTTCGATATATAACAACGACTGAACGACGACATGGATTGGCATCGCCGTGTTTGCAGAGATAACGGCATCACAGGATCCAGATCCAGATTAATGCCAAGTCTCGGTTGAGTGTTTGTTTGTCTTGACATTGTCTTGTCTACATCTCATCCCTCTTTCGACTTTCAGCCTACCATTCTTGGCTGCCTCTCAACATCGTCCTCTGTCGATCAAGTTCAACAAAGCCTCCCCCTCCCTCAACACGATGTCCATCTACCTCGCCGGCCGCAAGGCCATTCTGTCGGGCACGCTGGCTCCGCGGGCCACGGCCCTGCAGCAGGAACTGGTCGCCGCCTGCGGTGAGGGCAACACCGTCAGCCTCAACCTCGACGGCCTGCTGGCCGACACCACCTCGCTCAGCCCCGACATTGAGGCGGCCAGCCAAGTCCAACAGGCCTTTACGACGTTGGGTAACGCCGTCTCCCTCTTTGTCATTGACGCGCGCGATCTCGAGCCGAGCGGACGCGACCCCATCTGGGAGGTGCCGCTGGACGAGTGGAACCAGCACAAGGCGGCCACGCAGGTCGTGCAGCAGCGGACACTCCTCCAAGTGAAGCTGCTGCTCAAGCAGCAGCTGGCCCTGTCCAAGGCCGGGACGTCCCTGCAGCCCTTTTTGCTCGTGATTGTCGGCTACCGGGACGTGTTTGACGGCGCGCTGGACCCGGTGGTGGCCAAGCTGCAGCGCGACGTGACGTGGCTGCAGCGGGCGTCGTCGGTGGCGTTCCTGGACCTGGCATCCACCGCCACCGAGCCGACAGAGCAGTCGATCGCCGCGGCCATTGGCATTCTGGGCGCGTCGCGCACCCGCTCCCACGGCGTGACGTCCATCAATGCTGTGTGGAGCCTACGGGGCGGCGCCGCCAACGAGACGTCGTCCGACGCACCCGACGTGTCCGACCTGACGATCCACCCCACGCTCACAAAGAAGAAGCCCACCGTCAAGATTGCCCTGTCGTTTGACTTTGACGCCTTGTCGGCCTTTTTGGGCACGGGCGACCACCCCGACAACAACCTCGCCGACTACAGCACGGGCGTCTTCTCCGGCCGCGTCGGCGCGCGCCGGCTGTTGCGGATGCTCAACAAGTACCAGGTCGCCGACAAGGTCACCTGGTTCATCCCCGCGCACACGATGGAGACGTTCCCCGACACGTGTGCCGAGATCCGCGACTCGGGCGCCGAGATCGGCCTGCACGGCTACGCGCACGAGGGCGCGTACCAGATGACCGTCGACCAGGAGCGCGACGTGTTTGCAAAGTGCGTGCAGACGGCGCAGAGCCTGACGGGCAAAAAGGTGCTGGGCTGGCGCGCGCCCATGTACCAGCTGCGCGAGACGAGCATTGCGCTGCTCAAGGAGCACGGGTTTCTGTACGACTCGTCGCTGAGCCACCACGACTCGCAGCCCTACTTTACGCCCAACGACCCGCCCATTGAGCGCATCGACTTTTCCCAGGCGGCCAGCACGTGGCTCAAGCCCACGCCGCTCGGCGGCATGTACGAGTGCCGCGACGGCTATCCGCTGGTCGAGATCCCGATCGGCTGGAACAACGAGGATATGATGGCCCTGCAGTACTACCCGCACGTCGCCAACACCAACGGCAATGTCGACGCGCGCGTCGTCGAGCAGCGCTGGAAGGACATCTTCCTGTGGCTCTGGGAGAACGGCAAGGCCGAGAGCGACGACGGCAACTTTGTCTTCCCGCTGCTCATGCACCCGGACTCGAGCGGCCTCGCCCACGTCATGGCCATGGCCGACCGCTTTGTCGGCTGGCTGCGCAGCTGGGGTGACTCGGTCGAGTTTGCCACGTACGAGACCATTGCCCGCGAGTTTCTGGCCAAGAAGGGCATGACGCCGATGGCGTAGGCGAGGAGTGCTGTGGACATATGATTTTAGAGCATGTAGCGAGTGATGAATTGAATAAGCGATACCTGAAGTAAACGAAATGCAAGAACGTGATAGTGGAAGGGTCATATCTCACAAATACATGCTGATGGTAAACATGATACGATTCGGTAGTGGTTGTTTATTTCGTTGTGTCTCGCTGCACTGTCTCACCCTGCGTTTTGTATTCTCCGTTATTCCTCTCGTTTCTTCCTACCAGGCTCCCGTTGCTATGCTTCCCTTCGTACGCCCCTTCCTGCCGTTTTAACGGCGCTCCTGCAGTGGGCCGTGCAATCAAGTGATCCACCTCGCCTCGCACCTCCCGTCTGTTCGTGTCAGCGTTGTACCTGTACCTGCCTCTAGCTCAGGTCCTTGCAGGCTTCTGTGTTCGTTTATGGGTATTTTCTTCGTTTATTCATCGCTTTCTTCGATCAATTCATGTTCATTTTCATTTTCGTTCTCTCGGTGTCTTTCTCCTCCAAACTTCACGTGATTTTTAATGTTGCTAGTCGAGAATACTTTTCTCACTAAACGTAAACTTGCGAAAAAAATCAACAAAAATGTAAAATAAATCGGGGAGTAGAGCAAAGTTCAAAATAAAATCTGTGTAAATTTTTTCGTAAAATTCATTCCCTCGAATCGGGCATTTGACCCAACTGCATTCGGAGACGTCGAACAGTATTGCTGTCGGTGGGACAAAACTGTTGTGGATCGCTCCTGCCCAACATCACCAAATTGGTGTACTTTCCTAATCGGGAACTTACATGTATTACACAGTACGCCCATTTCCCCAGAGTTCCCCTCATCCCTTCGCCTCCCACTTCCGTTCGTTTCGCCTCTTGCTTATATGAGATATCGAGCTACTTTTCAATGATGATGCGTGCATCGTTCAACAGGCGGCCAGCATTTCGATTGCGACTGTCCTACGCGATCACAAATAAAAATGCGAGCAAGCCTCAGCCTACCAATCGATGCACTCCCATCTCTTCAATTCACCCGTTTTTACCCAGACGCTCCGGCAGCAATATCAGCACCAATATCAGAGCCAATATCGAAAGCCAGGAAGACAGAAAACAGAGACTGAAAACAGGAAGACAGCAGAAAAGCAATATCCGCGTGCCGATATTGCCTTTTCTTTTACTTTGCACTTTGTGCGGTGGCCAACACTGGCTGCAGAGGACGATAGCAGAGAAAGACTGCCATTCTACAGCCACGCGTGCAATCCGGCTTGCCGTTCCGTGGTGGGCTTTTCTTTGCTTCTTCCTGTTCTCTTCGTCAGTCGATAGGTAATTGACCCGGAATTCCAAGAGCCCCTGTCCACCTTGGTGCTGACTTCCTCCATCAAGATCTCGGCTTCGACGTCCGTGCCTCTCTTGCGCGACAAGCTCGTTGCATCGTGGTCTGGCTTCGACGGACGACGACTACACCCACCTTCATCTTCATTTCATTCCATCCCCCACACCTCGCGATGCTCCTCCCTGTGCTGGCCTCCCGCCGGCCGTCGTTCCTGGTGCGGTACGCCGTGCCGGCCAGCATCTTGCTGCTGTTGGCCTACTCCTTCTCGCTGCCGAGCCGGCTGCAAATGGCGGCGGCAGCCACGGCAGCCCAGCTCCACGAGAGCCACCGCCTCCACTACCACACATCGCCGGCTGGGCAGATACCCGTGGGGCAGCAGCCAAAAGAAAAAGAGTCGAACCAACACGCGCCCTCGTCCTCGACACCACCTCCGCCCCACGGCCACCCAATCGAACATTTGGTGGCCGCGGCCGACAAGCAGTTCCGTGACCTGCTGTCACACGAAACGCACAGTCTGGGCGATGCAGCTGCTGCCTACCGCAAACGCCGCGGCCGGCACCCGCCGCCCGGGTTCGACCGGTGGTACCGGTTCGCGGCAGACCGCAACGCTGTCGTCGTGGAGTCCTTTTGGGACCAGATCTACGACGACCTGCGCCCGTTCTGGGCCCTGCCGCCAAAGCTGCTCCAGCAGGAAGCCCGGGGCTTTGGCATGGTGATCCGGGTGCGGCGGGGCAAGGCGTCGACAACGAGCAACTGGTTCTGGACGCAGATCTGGCTTGATATGTTGCGGGGGATCGAAGCAGAACTGCCCGACATGGACCTGGCGCTGAACCCCATGGACGAGCCGCGGGTGGCCGTGGCGTGGGAGGCGGTCGAGAACTACGTGGCGGAGGCGGACCGCACGCTGGGCTTCCCCCGACCGGAGGAGGTGCAGCAGACGTTCCAGTCGCTGTCGATGGCGGACGACTACGAAAAGGACAAGGAGGCGGTGCGGGACGACGGGCGGTGGGCGACGGCGGGACCGTTTTGGGAGCTGGTGCGGCGGGGGTGCTCGCCGCAGTCGATGGCCAGGCAGGCGGCAGCGAGTGGCGAAGCCGCGAGGACAAAAACGCCGGTGATTGACGACACGTACACGGGCCCGCACATGTACTACGGGTTCGTGGCCAACAGCTCGCTGTCGAGCGACATCTGCCACCAGCCGGACCTGCAGGGCCTGAACGGCATCTTTATCGAGCCTCTGTCCATCTCGACAACGGGCACGCTGCTTCCCATTTTCGGGGGCAGCAAGCTGTCGGTCAACAACGACATTCTGCTGCCGGCGCCGATGTACTGGAGCAACGAAGAACGGTTTGCGGGAGAAGCGGGAGCGTTGTCGGACGTGCCGTGGCCGCAAAAGGCCAGCAAGGCCGTCTGGCGCGGCGTGGCGACGGGCGGGCACAACCGGGCGAGCAACTGGAGAGGGTTCCACCGGCACCGGTTTGTGGCGATGAACGACGGCGGATTGGTCTCGAAAGCCGAGCTGAAGCCGGAGGACGCGCCCAACTTGAACTTTGCCTTGCCGGCGGCGTCCTACCACCTCAAGGCACAGCAAGACGGCCGACTCGGGGAGTGGGTGTCCCAATGGGCCGACGTCGGGTTTGTCGACTTGATGTGCGACGGCGGCGACGATGACAAGGACGGGAACAAGGCTGACGACAACGACACGTGTGCGTATGTCAACGACGTCTTCGCCATCAAAGACAGCGTGCCCCTCCAAGACCAGTTCCGCAGCAAGTTTCTGCCCGACATTGACGGCAACTCGTTTAGCGGGCGCTACCTCGCCTTCCTCCGCAGCGCGGGCCTGCCCATTAAGGCCACGCTGTGGAAGGAGTGGCACGACGCGCGGCTGGTGGCCTGGAAGCACTTTGTGCCCATGGACAACCGCTTTGGCGACTGGTACGGCATCATGGACTATTTGCTGTCCGACAAGGGCGACCGCGTCGGTGAAGCGATTGCCGGCGACGGCAAGGCGTGGGCCGCCAAGGTGCTGCGCAAAGAGGACATGCAGGTGTATGTGCTGCGGCTGCTGCTGGAGTACGCACGCGTGCTCGACGAGAAGCGCGAGCTGCTGGGCTGGGTCGGCGATCTGAAGTAGTCGAGTCTGGATGAGAGAGTGTACGATATCTATGAGAAAGTGTCCATGGACTGTACGATAGGGAAATGGCATGTACGAATCGAGATGAGGGTTTTGTGAAATTCAACATGATCTAATTGTATGTCTATTCTAATGTCAGATGAGATGCCATAAGATACTGCAGAAGATAATGCATACGATAATACCATAAGATACATTACACTACTCGTACACTCCCATATCATACATCATACACTCCACCCTCTTTCGATACGCTGCCCCACTCCCCTAGTCCACAAGGTCCTCGTCGTCCACATTGGCGTCCTCGCTGATGCGGCCGACCAGCTGCGGCAGCGACGGCCGGAACGGCCAGCGCATCCACGCGCCCACCACCTCGGCCCACTGCTCCTCGTTGAGCGACCGCCCGCTCAGCTCGCCGTACGGGCCGCCGACGGGCGTGCCGCCCTTCGCCCGGTCTCGCAGCGACGCACAGTGCGGGAGCACGCCGTCGGCGGCGCCCGGCCAGACGGCCTCGAGCGACTTGGAGAGGGGCTCGGCGCTGCTGCCCATGACGGAGCGCAGGATGGCCTCGAAGACGTCGCTGGCCTGGCTGATATGGGCGGGCGCGGTCAGCGACACAAAGGCAGAGGGGGCGCGGACGGTGCGGAAGAGCGGGTTCATGGCCTTGGGCTGGATGTCGATGAGGGCGCAGGGGGCGTTGGGGAAGAACTCGTCGTCCTTGGCCACGAGCGGCTCGACGGGGCGGCGGTCCCAGGCGAGGACGGGTTCGGCTTGTTGGAACAGGTGGCGGTTGTCGCGGTACAAGACAAACTCGTTGCGGTCGTTGTCGGAGAGGCCGGCAAACTCGCTGTTCCACTGGTCCTGCTTGGCCAGCGTGGCGGCCAGGTCCTCGCCGCTGGCCGTTTTCGCCTCGAGCTCGCGTGCCAGTGCGTCCATCCGCGTCAGCATGCTGTGGATGTGCTCGGCGACCTTGGCCTCGTGGGTTTCGCGGTACTGCAGCTGCGTCAGGCGACGGTGCGTCTTGGACCCCTCGTCGATCAGACCGGCGTCGTCCATGGCGGCCAGGTCGCGCAGCTCGTCGAGGTACGGGCGCTCGTAGCGCGGCGGCGCGTCCATGTTGATCACAGGCGCCGTCCGTCCCCTCTTCCTCCGTCTGTTTGTCTGTGCCTCCAGTCGTCGGTACTCGAGGACCGTCTTGGGCTCGCGCCCCGGCGGAATGGCGATGCCCGCCGTTTCCATGCGCGCCAGTGTCTGCTGCGTGCTGGCCAGGTCTAGCTTGCTGTCGCGCACGAACCAGGGCGACACGTCGTCCGGGCCCACGACCTCGGCAATGTACTCGGTCGTGACCTCGCCGTCAATGGCCAGGCGCTTGCGGCGCTGGATGGAGCGCGCAACGATGGCGTGGCGGTCGTTGGCCTCGACCCACACGAGCATGCGCACGAGCCCGTACTTGTTGAAGAGTGACGACGCGCGGATGCTGTTGATAAACTGGTAGAGCACCAGCTGCGAGACCGACTCGAACGTGCCGAAGCGCCGCCGCGGGGAAAAGGCCAGGTTGGCCGTCACCAGCAGCGTGTCGTTGCGCGTCGGCGTGGCGCCCGGCGCGAGTTCCTTTTCGGCCTGGTGCGGCAGGTGCTCCGGTGTCAGCACGTTGGACAGCTCGCGCCAGATGATGCCCGTCTTGGGCACCAGCGTGACGTTGGGCTTGTCGAGCAGCGGCTGAAGGAACGGCGTGTAGAGCGGCACGTCCGGCTCCAGCAGGATGTGCGTGCGCGGCTGCAGCAGGTCGTGCAGCTTGCTGCTCCAGAGGCCCGCGCCCGGATAAATGTCGATAATGTCGCAGCCGGCGTGGCGCGGCGTCAGCGTCGACCCAATGTAGGCCAGCACATCGTCGACGAGCTTCTCGCCGACAATGTTGACCCGGTGCCGGTCGCCTTTGACCTTTTCTTTCGCCTTGTCTTTCGCCGCCTCCTTCACAGTATCCTTCTCTCGCATCCCCTCCGCCACCGCCTTGCGCATCTTCCACAGCCCCGTCGCCTCCAGCCGCTCGGCCAGGGGCGTCGACACGTGGACGTTGCGCCGCCCCGGCCGGACAGGCTTGGCGCGTGCGTGCGTGGCCTTGATCTGCCGGGCGACCGCCTGCGCCTTCTTGGCCGCGTCTCTCTTTGGCGACGGTCGTCTGCGTTTGACGGGCTCCTGTTCCGGCTCCGGCTCGGGTTCGGGTTCGGGTTCAGGTTCTGGCGTCTTCTTCCTCTGTTGTTTCGCCTCTTTCTTTGCCGCTTCCTTCGCCCTGAATGCCGTCTTTTCCTCTTCGGTCATTCCCTTTTCCTGTTCCGCCCGCTTTCGCTCCCTCCGTTCTTCGGCCGCCCGTTTTCGCGCCTCCCGTTCCTGTTTTCGTGCCTCCCGCTCCCGTTTCCTCCGCTCCTTTTCCTGCTTTTCCTGCTCCTTTTCCCGCTCCCTGGCCGCCAGCATCTCCAGCTTCTCGCGCTCCTCCCGCTCCTTGAGCGCAACAATCGCGGCCTCGGCGGCGGCCAGCTTGCGGTTCATCTCGGCCGTGACCTCGGCGGAGGAGCGTCGGATCACCTTTGGCTTTGGCTGTGGTTTTGGCTGTGGCTGTGTCTCGTCGTCAACGGTGTCTGTGGCGGCTGCAGAGGCCTCTGCAGCCATGGACCGACATTGGAAGCAGACAAACGGCTGTTGAAAAGGCTGTTGTCGTTGTCGGCTCTGTATTCGCTGCAATGGCACTGTCGTCAGCGCCCGTGCTGGATCAAGGCCATTGACGGCCAGGGCCAGCCGGGCTCCGCGTGTGGCCAGCATTGGGCACGATGTGGTGTTGTCGTCTGTGCGTGTCGTGTTGAAGATTGAAATCAGACATGCGACAAGATGCCACCACAGAAACAAAATAGTCTTATCGATTAAGCTCGATTCTGCCAGTGTCGACCGCCAAAAAGTTTGGGCGGCAAGGATCAGTGGTCGCTAAAATGGGACGAGAACGCGCTAAAGATCTATTTTTATAGCACTCGGAGGTCTAAAATACAGCACTTTGACACTAAACTACAAGGCACACTCTCACTAAAAACTAAAATACAACAATCGTACAGCAATACAATACAATACAGGCAGCTGAATACAGGGCACAAACGTCGGACAAATGTAAAGAAACACTATCTCGAGCTTTGCCTTGACCTTGACCTTTACTTTGTCGTCTGCCACCGTGGCTACCTCACATATATTGGCGACCATGGCGGATCCTGTTGTTTTCCATTTGCACCTCCCTGTCCCATCGAGATCGAGACGGGCGACCGATACGACGACACCGGCGAGTACGGCGAGTACGGCGTGTCGGGCGACTGCGGCGACTGCGGCGAGAAAAGCAGGGCGTCGGAAAAGGCAAAGGTGGTTTGGGAGGTGGCCGAGACGGCCGACACAGCCGACAGTGGCGGAGGCGGCGGATACGGCGGAGGCAGCGATGGCGCCGGCTGTAGGCGTCCGAAACAGCGGCTGCTCGAGACGGGGGGGTGTGTTTTGGTTTTGGTCTTGGTTTTTTCATTCGTCAGAGTCCTCGTCTGAGTCCCGGACACGGTCTTGAGGCGGGGTAGCAGGCTGGCCCGGGCGTGGAGTCGGGAGGGGGCGACCGGAGCAGGAACAGGAACAGGAACGGCCTGTTTGTGCTTGACGGGAGAGAGAACCGGGATATGGGAGACGGACATTTTGGCGAGCGTTCGAAAGATGCGCTCCAGCCGGTACCGCGTGCCAAAGACGGGGTCCAGCAGTTCTTGGGCCGATCCGGCGGCGCATTTGGCGAGGACGGCGTCGGGGTCGGTGCTGCTGCACCCGGCCAAAAAGGTCCAGCGCCGCCAGAGACGGCAGTTGTTGGCGGACAGGACGCGCAGCAGGTCGGACTGCGGGAGGTGGTAGCGGAACAAACGAGGACTGAGCAGGTGGAAGACGAGGTGGTCGACGGCGTACTGGAGGAAGGGGTAGCTCGACAGCACCAGCCGGCGCTGGTCGCGGGCGTGGTCGTGGACGGGCGGCGACAGCACGGGCACGCCCAGTTTGTCCAACTTGTCCAGTTTGTCCAGCTTGCTCTGCCGCCCCAGCGGCTCCAGCTCGACCACGTTCAGATACGTCAGACACGCCTGCAACAGGGCATAGTGTGCCCGGTCGGCAAAATCGTCGACGGTCTGGCCGGCTCGGGCTTCAAACTCGTCGGCGAGGGCGTCGTGTTCGTTATTGTCACCATCACCATCCTCGTAGAAATCAAAGCTGGGGCGTGGACTGTCGTAGTGGCCCAGGCTGGGACTCGGACTCGTGTTGGGCGGGCTGGCGCTCATGTTCATATTCATACTGGAGGGGCCTGTCAAACAGACAAAACCACGGCCACCCAGAAAGAAGTTGCGGACGGACTCGTGGATAAAGCGGACACGCCGAAGGCCTTGTGGTTCCTGGACGGGCACGGGGGGGCCTCTCAGACTGCCACCGCCACTGCTACTTCCACTGCGTGAACGTGAGTGTGAATGCGAATGAGAATGCGAATGTGAGTGTTTATGGGCATGAGCCACGGGTGCGGCCGGCTCCAGCTCCAGCAGCCCAATCGACCGGCTGCGCACCCAGCTGTAAAACTGCGAGGGACTGTCAAAGGCGCCGCCCGTATCGTTATCGTTGCTGGCGGTCGTCGGCCGCAGGTCGCGAAGAGACGTTGGCGGCCCGACGTGCAGCGCCGACGACGCGGTGCCACTGAGCGCGCCGCTAAACACAATGTTGCGCTGCGCCAGCTGGACCGCCACGCGCAGGTCGTTGAGCCGCAGCGGCTCGGGCGCAAACAGCACCCACTGCATGAGCACCAACGTCTCGCGGCGCTCCTCGGGCCCCAGCGTGCTAAACAGCCATGCGTACAGGCCGTCAATGTCGCCCGGCATCTCGGCCACGGCCTCTTCAATCAGGTCTTCCGTGGCGCCCTCCTCGATGGCGGCGTTCAGGATCGACACGACAATCTCGGCCCACAAGAAACAGCCCGCCGCCTTGTGGCCGATGCGCACCACGGTGCTGTTGCGGTCCTCCCACTCGGCCATGAGATTCAGGCTGACATACCGCAGAATGTCGTCGACGTTTTGCCGGTGCATGACGACCTCGATGGCGTTGTCGAGCACGATCTGGGGGTGCGCCGTCGTGGCGACACAAATGCTGTAATCCGAGTTGGCGGCGAGCTGCGACAGGTAAAACAGCAGGTCCTGCAGGTACGGCACGCCGCAGTCGTCGGTGGCATCGACAAAGATGAACGTGCGCCGCGTCGGCGTCTCGATCTTTTGGTCCACGTAGTCGTCGACAAAAAACGTGACCACCTGGGCGTCGTCAAAGGAGATGCCGGGCTTGACAGTGCCGTTCTCGGTCGCCCCCCTCTGGGACACAGAGGCCAGTGCTTTCCGCAGCCGTGGATCTTGAAAGTAGAGCTGCGCCAGCAGAGAACGGTACACCCCCGCGGGCGACGTCGCATACTGCTGGTGCGGCTTGTGCTTGCCCGGAAAGAAGACGCTGTTCGTCGACTCGCCCTCGGCCAGGCTCCACACAAAGTTGCTGTTGAGCGGCCCCCACTGTCGCTCGACGCGGCCCCGCAGCGACTTGAGGAGCACAGACTTGCCCGACCCGGGCCGGCCCTTGATCCACAGGATGCGGTTGCGGCCGCCGCTGGACCGCTGGTGCCACGCGCGAAACTCGGGCAGGTCGTACAGCCAGAGGCCTGTGCCGGGGTACGACTCGACGCGCGACGAGGACAGGGCGGTACGGGACACGGCCTGGGGGAGGCTGGTCGTCGGTTGGGAGGCGAGCGCCCGCAGAATCTCCTCCTCTTTGGGCGTGAGGTCGCGCAGCCGATGGATCTCGTCGTGGACGAACCGCAGCAGCAAAAACGACAGCGACCGGTACACGGGGTTGTCGGCGGAGCTGAATCTGGCCAAATCCACATGGGACGCGTCCACGGGCTCGCACCGTTCGCGCGGATCGCCAAACGACGCCGCCTCCCGCCGCAGCGTGTTTTGCTGCTCGCCCTGGCTGATGGCGCTGTTGTGGCTCTTGTCGGCCTCCTGGAAGGTCTTGACGCGGAAATTGTAGTCGTTCCAGAGCCGCACAAACGCGACGCGTCCGATTTCGAGCGTTGATGTGTGCCGGCTGCGGCTGTTGTCCGTGACGCCACACAGGTCTTGCAGCACCCCGTCGTTTGGGTCGATGCCCAAAGCGAGGCCGGCCAGGTGTTTGACGGCGTCCTGCAGCGTGCCGTACTGGCTGTCGCGGTGCGGCGAGCCGAAAAAGACGACGCCCGCCAGCGAGTGCAGCACGTCCCGCACAGAAACGTCATCGCTCGCCTCGGCCCGACACAGCAGCTCTTTCACCACGATGCCGCCGAGACCGTGGGCCACGACGACCAGTGCCCGGCCATGGGTGCGCGATTCCCTTCGAAGGGTGGCCAGTTCCTGCAGAAGATCCGCTGCGTGGTCAAAAATGGTGTTCTGCGCCGGCAGGAGACGTCCCTTGGTTGACAGGGTCTGGCAGCCCCACGTCATGATGCGCGTGTTGGGGCAGGAGGCCGGCAGGAGATCCAGCGGCCAGTACACTGAGGGTACCGAGGGTACCGATGCGTCAACCGTTTCGTGTTGTCGTCGTAAAGACTGCGCCATCTCGTCGACCAGCGTCCGCCCGAGGCCCAGCCGCAGCCGTGACATTGACTTGGAGCGGCGGATCTTTGGTTCTTCTCGTTCGTCTCTGGGTGCTGTCGCAGCTGCAGCTGGCGCAACCGATGCACCGAACATCCCCAGCAACAGCTTCGACTCGGACCTCGTTGTGCTTGGGTATGGGTTCGGGTAGTCGCTCCTGCGCGTGTGGTGGCTCTTTCGGAGGACGCGTCGCTGGCGGGGCGTAGGGAGGGTCATCGGGAGTGGTGGGTGGATGTCTTCCTTTGCCTTTTCTTTTTCTCTTTCCTTCTTTTCTCTTTCCTTCTCGTCTCTCGCCTTCCCGTCCTTCCTTCGCAGTGAGCCCTCCCGTGACAGGCTGGCATTGGACAAGCACCGCTTCAATGAGTGTGAGCCGCCGCGCACGAGGTCGCGGAGTGAGCCCCGTCGGCGCGGGATGCCGTCATGGGTTGCATTGACTTGATTGACGTTGATATTTCCGGAAGCGCCACCACCCCCCTTTGTGTGCCCGTCGAGCGGGCCCGAAAAGGTGCCGGCGCTGTACTGCCACGTGCGCACCGGATGGCCGCCGGGGCCGGACACGAAGAGGATGCTGCAGACGTTAGCGACGCCTTTAGGATAAAATAAGATAGAATGGAGCTGGGCACGTACTCGATAACTGCATTCCTGGCCTCGTCCGGCTCAAACAGCACAGTCAGGCCCGATGCGGGGACTGTGTCCTTTGTTTTCTTCATCTCGAGATGGGCATGTGGAGAGGTGTTGTTGCTAACGATCGACCGTTGGTGATCAGGATACGTTTGTTTTGGTGTTTTTTTTTTTTTTTTTTTTTTGTTTCCTGTTTCCTGATTTTCGTTTCCTGTACCCCTGACAATTCTTCAGCTGTCTATTTTCGTCGTCGGTCACGTCTGTCGTGTATGCGTGTGTTTGTGTGTACTGTCTTGCCCGTGTGTCGTGAACGATGGTTGCACAGCTTCAGACATTCAAGGTGGAAGAAAACAGGTGAATGGTCAGTTTGGGTCGGTGAGTGAATGAAAGGGTGTCGGGCCAGAGACAACCTCCCAATAGGAGACAATCAGTCAAAACATTCCTTCTCTTTTTGTCTTTTGTCGTCCTCCTTCCGTGCTCTGAGCAGCTCCCCATGGTGGTGGCAAGAGCGCGACGTCGTTCGTTCTTTCCTTCATTGTGCCAGTACTCATCCTCACCCAGCCGTGCGCCTTGACCGCGAAATCACCAAAAAGACCAATAGGAATAGCATGACTATCAAAGGCTGGAGCTCGTATTTTTCTTTCCTGTTTTCTTGTTTTCTTGTCATCTTTTCGTTGTCCGTCCTCCACCTTCCCACTATCAAGCCGCGTTCTGCGAATACCCGAGTCGGCTGTTCTGGTCCCTGTGGTCGACTTGCCGGCCGGTGTGCAGCTTGCAGACAACAGAGCGCGTAGAAGTGGGGACACTGTGGAGAGAGATGTTTGACGAAGAGGTGATATTGAGTTGAATGCTCTCCTGTAAATTGTACATCTTGCTGTTCACTTGAGCAGCTGACGCGACTGCTCACTTGAGCCTGTCCGAACGAGACATCAGATGGAAGGAAGAAAGGATGTGAACGGGTGGGGATGTGCCTGAGCTTTGATTGTAGGACATCATTGAAAAAGCAAAGGTTATTTCGAAGATTGGAGAAAAATCCTTGCGAACTGTTTGTCGATGTTGATGTCGAGATGTGTCGTGTTTCCTTTTGTCTGCAAGTGGACGGAGGAAATAAGTGGGGATGCTTATGTCATCATTTGCCCTCCGTCCCCATGAAAGTTCCCGACCACAACTCGAAAGTCTAAACTCCGTCTCTCGTCTGATTCGAAATCAACTTCACAACATCGACACTCTTGACAACGAGTGCGTGACAACAGACACTGCACGACCACCGACACAATGGCTCCCTGGAATCTTATTATCCGCGCCGTCCTCGTCATGGAGGACTTCTTTGTCCAAAAGGTACCCACTACTCACCCCAACTATGTCGATTGTCGATTGTTTCGTCGCTAACTTGTCAACTTCTCAGCTCCTCCAAAGCCCCGGCTTCCACCACGCCGTCCGCCGCATCCACCGCACCGTCCACGAAGCCCGCTACGGCCGCGACCCGAACGAACCGCTGCGCAAAGGCGAGGCCACCGCCGATCCGAGCAAGGGAGGCAAGGTCAACGCCGGCCAGTTCTGGAGCCATTTCGTGGAAGAGCTGGGCCACCAGGCGCGGGGACGGGCGACACAAATTCCGAAAGACAACGTGCCGAAGAATGTCGGGAAGAAGAAGTGAAGGCAGGGCAGCGAGTTGAGGGTGAACGAATGAAATGAAACGATACGACGATACGACACGACACTGCCTCCCTCGACGACGGCCGCGACCACATACGAGAACGTCCCCAAAAGTCAAACGCACCCGCCGGCCGAGCCAAGAGCGACAGAGTATAACTATACCTGTATGATCATATGGTCAGAGTGGCCAAAGTAGTCAGAGTGGTCAGAGTGGCCGAGAGTGCCCAGTTCGATGGGCATGGCCCGCCGGCCGAGCCGCGGATCCACGACAACGGCGAATGCTATGTCCTTGACATGGACTGTTAGCAGACGAGTGGCTACCATTACGTGATAATACTGTGTGACAGTCATTGGGAGGAGCAGCCTAGGGCAGGCGAGGTTGATACAGAGATACAGACAGAGCTGCCTTTGGCTGGCTAGGATGAGGACTCGTTTTCTGGTACATGTATGACGATACGAACACGAAAGAATACCATGAGATATGAATGCATTACTGTGTTTTTTTTTATCAGATTGCAAACGAAACGAACTGGGAACAGGTCGAATGGATCCAACTTTTGACGAGATAAGCGAGGAAGCAAGACAGTCGATAGGTGGGTATCAAATAATCGAAAACAACAAAACAAGGACGCCAAACGCCAAACGCCAACGCCAAGGAACAACATACAAAAGACATCTCTAAGAAACAAAATAAAAAGGCACCAGACGCCAGCACAACGACCGACGACAGGAATGAAGGAAACCGACGAAAGAAAACAAAAGACGGAAAAAGGAAATCAAGAGAGGGGGCAAGGGAGAAGACGTGAGGAAAGAAAGTATCTCACGACACCCTAGTGAGCCTGGATGCGGGCCTTGTTCATGTCCTTGACGCGCAGGTCCTTCCAGGCCATGACGGCGCCCAGGGCGAGGACCATGACGGCGGTGGCGGCGATGAGCATGTAGCGCTGGGCGTCGGCGTAGGCGCACTCAAGGGCGGCGCGGGTGGGCGAGCCGGGGGCGAACGACAGCTGGACGGACAGGTCGCCGTAGATGCGGGCGCGCTCTTCAGCAGGCGTGTCGGGCAGATAGGCGGCCAGCCGCTTGGGGACGACGGCGGTCCAGATGGCGGCGGCAATGGAGGCGCCGATGCCGCCGCCAATGTTGGCAAACATGTTTTCGAGGGCGAGGCCGACGGCGAGGTACTGGTGCGGGACGCTGGCCAAGAGGGCCAT
Organism: Sporothrix mexicana; assembly: GCA_021396375.1. Lineage (NCBI taxonomy): Eukaryota > Fungi > Ascomycota > Sordariomycetes > Ophiostomatales > Ophiostomataceae > Sporothrix > Sporothrix mexicana. The sequence goes on from WNYC01000053.1 coordinate 206,481, forward strand.
TTGGTCGCAGATGACCATGGCGCCGCCGGCAAACGAGATGAGGATCTGGCACAGGACGACCCAGCCGACGGACGTGTTGGGCTGCCGGAACCGGATCAGGAGGCCGACGCCCAGCGCATTGACGGGGACGCCAAAGTACAGGGCAATCCACCGGAAGCGGCCGGAGACGCGGACGAGGGCGCCGACGACAAACGAGAAGAAGCAGGTCCCCAGATTATAAATGTTGGCGACGTAGCTGGCCTCGGCCATGGTGAGCCGGTTGACGACCTGCAGGAAGCTCGTAAAGAAATTGTCCCAGATAAAAAAGGACACAAAGACACAGGCGGAGGCGGCGCACGAGCCCAGGACGGAGCGGTCGCACAAGAGGCTGAACGGAAGGAGCGTCACCGGGGCCCAGTGCTTTTCGTAGACGGCAAACAGGACCAAAAAGGCGGTGCCCAGCCCCAGAAACGACAGGATCATGGGCGAGCGCCACTGCAGCGCCTGGTACGAGTAGATGCTGAACGGCAGCAGGAACAGGGCGAGGCCGGCCAGCAGGAGCAGCATGCCCAGAAGATCAAACTCGATGGCATAGTGGCGCAGGCTCTGGGGGAACGTCTTTTTGCCGTCAGTCTCTTGGGGCACCCTCGCCCTGTCCATCGCCTGCACGGCCGTAGGCTTGCCGTTGTAGGCAAACAGCACCATCAGCGGCGCACACACCACCGGCATGAGCACGGCAAACGTGCCAAACGCCCAGCGGAAGCCCGGGCCCCGCATAAACGCCGCCGCCAGCGGGCCGCCGGCAAACGTGGTCAGCAGGAACGGCGACGTCGAGAAGGCAAAGGCCAGCGCGCGCATCTCCAGCGTGGAGGTGTCGGCAATAAAGATTTGCAGGCTGTACGTCAGTCCGTTGAAGCCGACCCAGTAAAAGACCTGGGCTGCCGCAAACGCCTGGACGTCTCGGCACGCGGCCATCATGACCAGGCCCAGATCCAGCAACAAAACGCTCAGGGCGAACCCCTGCGGCCGGCCCCACACATCCAGGATCTTGGCGAGCGGCAGCTTGGCCAGGCCGCCAATGATGGACGCCATGACGGCCGTTGCCGCCGTCAGCGAGTGCCCCGCAAACGCGCTCGTCACGTAGGGCGTCAGGGCGCCGGCCATGCTCTGCTGCAGCGCGTCGGCAAACAGGATGATCCAGATCAGAATGTACGCCAGCGTGGTCTGCAGCCGGCCCCACGAGTCTTGCGTGTTTTTGTTGTTGTCGTTCGTGTTGTGATTGGGCTCGCCCAGAGGAACGCTGACCAGGCCCTCGGTGTCAATCTTGTCGGCGCGCGACGGCGACACCGACGGGAGGTGGTGGGTGCGGGTCAGCGCGCTGCCGATCGGCTCGGTCTCGTGGATGGTCGCGAGGCTGTCGTTGGCGTTGACGCCGGCGACGCCCGAGACTGCGTTCTCGTTCTTTTCGTTCTTCTCGTTCTGATTGTCCCGGCTACCCCGGCTGATCGCCCGCATGCTGTCGGAAATGTTGCGCGGCGATGCCGGCGGCGGCGGGGCGACGACGGCGGCCACCGAGTGCGCCGGGTCGCGCGACCGGAAGAGTTTGAACAACATGGTGGATGCTGTGATGTGGTGGACAGTGACGTGGTAGATATTTTGGAAAGGATGGAGTTGAGGGGAAGATGGAAGAGGAGGGGGGAGATGAGAGGAGATGTCTAGCTCTGTGTCATTTTGTCGTAATTTTGGCAGTTGCAAAAATCCTATAATTTGGTAACTTCTTTTTCTGTGCGAAAAACTAACCGTGACTACCACACGACCATCACTCACACACTTCATGGTGCTGTGTAAGACGATGCTATGGAGCGAGAGGAGGCGACGACCCTGAGGAAGCAGCCGTCCACTAACACGAGAATGCTGGCCTCTGATTGGCTGACTGCGTGTAAGTCGACGACCATCCACACCGGGCCGTACCCAAAGAGAGCCCCAACACGACCTAAAGAGTCCTAAAGACCCCTAAACCTCCTAAAGATACCCCGACCCAAACCAAGCGCTGGGCACAACTAATACGCATGCAAAAAGAGGCCACGATGTTGAGGATGTCCTGTGGCTATACATTTTTAACAGATTTCAGGGTCTGCAAGTGCAGTGTGTGGCTATCGTTTATGGCTGGCCGTTAAAGTCACGTGCATTTATGGGAGATGCTAGTGACCTGCTCACTTGGGCATCGGGCCTTGCAGCCATCGCATTCAGCCATAGTGCTCGTGCTGATATTGCACCTGCCGTGTGGACGGAATAGGCAATGCCACAAAACGGAAGGAATAGACGGGCTCCGCTTCTCTACAATATATGGTTCATGCAAGAACAGCCGTAGTTCAGTTCATTGTAAAATCATTGTAAAATCGTAACATATCGTCAGTCCTTAGCATCCCTGTGCATCAACAGTCAGATCCCTCGTCCGTCGCCACCATGGTGTCATTACGCGAGACCGCCGTCGTTTTGTCAGTTTTGTCAGCCGTATCGACTGCTTCTGCTTCTGCTTGGACTCCCTCGACCGTCAACTGCTCGTCGCCCTTCACGCCCGTGACGGCCGCCGAGTTCGTCGCGCGGCTCAACCCCGGCTGGAACCTGGGCAACACGCTCGACGCCGTGCCCGACGAGGGCTCGTGGAACAATGCGCCCGTCACGCCCGACGTCTTCCAGACCGTGCGCGCGAGCGGCTTCCGCAGCGTCCGCATCCCCGTGACGTACGCGGACCATTTTGTCGGCGGGAGCCCCGAGTGGACGATCAACGGGAGCTGGCTGCAGCGCATCCACGATGTCGTCGACATGGCGCTGGCGGCCAACCTGTCGGTGGTGACCAACATGCACCACGACTCGTGGCGGTGGGCGGACGTGACGGCGGCGAATGCCAACCAGAGCGAGATTGACGAGAAATTCAGCGCGGCGTGGCGCCAGATTGCGCGGACGCTGGCGTGCATGCCGGCGACGGTGGCGTTTGAGCCGATCAACGAGCCGCCGGCGACCACGGCAGCGCACGGACAGCGAATCAACGACCTGAACCGGCTGTTTCTGGCCAGCCTGCGCGACGGCCACAATCCGCGGCGGGTGGTGACGCTGGTGGGCGGCAGCGAAGACGGCGGCAAGACGAGCGCGTGGTTTGCGCGGCCGCCGGCGAACACGACGAATCCGTGGGCGATCCAGTTCCACTACTACAGTCCGTGTAAGTCAACAACTCGCGAGACGAACTCACGAGCGAAGCGAGTGAGTGAGGAGAGTCAAGTGAGAGATTGAGTGAGACAGCGAGTGAGCGAAGCGAGCGAGGACAAAAAAAAAAAGAAAAGAAAAAGAAAAGCGAGTGAGCGAAGCGAGCGAGAATTAAAAAATAAAAAAAAAAAAAAAAAAAAAAAAAAAAAAAAACAGGAAAGACGGGAGATATAATTTTGCTGACAGCTGCGCCAAACAGACAACTTCATCTTCGGCGCATGGGGCAAGACGATCTGGGGCTCCGAGGCCGACAAGGCGGCGGTCGTGGCGGACCTGGCGGCGGTGCGCGGCAACTTTACCGACGTGCCGCTGGTGATTGGCGAGTTCAGCGGGGGCGGGACGACGCTCGAGGCGGGAGCGCGGTGGCGGTACACGGACTTCTTCGTGCGGGCGGCGCGGGCGCTCAACATCAGCGTGATGCTGTGGGACAACGGGGCGGACAATCTGGCGCGGGCAGCACACTCATGGCGGGACAGCACGAGCGTGGCGCTGATTGTGGGCGGGGCGACAACGGACGTCGACAGCCTGAACAGCCTGCCGTGGGGCACGACGGACGATGCTGCTCCGGAACAGGCGACGTCGGCGTACGTGTTCCAGCGAGTGGGCCGGCCGGTGAAGGGGCAGGCCCTGCCGTATATCTTGAATGGGAACCGCGTGACGGCGATCACCGAAGATGCCCCCTCGGGCCCGTCTGTCCTGACCGACAACGACTACACGGCCAACACGACCCATATCGTGCTCTCGGACACGTTCCTGGCCGCGCGCTTCAACGACACAACGCCCGGCATCAAGGCCAACCTCTCCATTGCCTTCAGCGGCGGCGCCGTTCCCATGCCGCTCCAGCTCGTCCTCTGGGACACGCCGACGCTGGGGGCGACCCGTTCCGTGGCGAACGCGACGGCCGGCGACCTGTCAGTGCCCATCGTCTACAAAGGCCTGCCGGCCGTCGCGGCGGTCCGTCTCGCGTCGCTCAACGGCACCGGGCTGGTCGACACCTGGACGCAGTACCTGGGCCCGCTGCAGCAACAGCGCGCCACGTACAGCAACCAGTGGAACTATGACGCGGGGCACGTCGTCATCACCAGCGACGCGGTCAAGACGGTCGTGGCCAGCGGCGCGGCGGCTGTGTTTACCTTTGAGTTTTATCCACGCACGGCCGGGAATGCAGTCAACTACACGCTGACGGTGGGGGGCGAGTGAATTGCAGTATGGAGTGCCGAAGGAAACGGCGTGTGTAGATATGGAAATGTGTAAATTGCAAGGCGAGAAAAGTACATTGGCGAATCCGTGTGATGATAATTGATAATGCATGACGAAAACGAGGACGAAATAGACGTGGCTTGGTGCGTGATGAGACGCACCTATGTATGCATCGTCGCCAGCCGCACATTGCGACTGCTCGCCTCCCAGTCCTTGACGCGCTGCCGCCCGTAGGCCGACGACATGAGCGCGCGGCTAAAGACGTCGACGTCGGCGGCGTCCGAGTCCGCGTCCGCGTCGAGGAGGCGGTGGAGGTCAAAGAGGTTGGACAATGTCCCCCCACTCTCACGCTCGACGGCCGCCCACGCCTCGCGCGTCCGTGCCTGCCACACGCCGTGCCGTGACGTGCACTTGAGGCTGCCCGTCGGCGGGCTCCATCCGTGCGCCAGCGTGTGGTAGATGGCCTCGACCACTGCGGCGATGACCCACGTGCGGCGCGCCGTCTCTGCCAAAATCCAGCATGTCCAGGGGTCCAGCGCGAGAGGAGTTGGAGCCAGGGACAGCACCGCCACCGCCTCCACCATCTGGCGCGCCCACCGGCAGAGCGTCGGCCGGCGCACATCCGCCAGGTGCCGGGCCCGCTCGTTGCCGTCAAACAGCCCAATGACCTGGTACACGAGGAGGGCGTGCACGCGCGCGACGTGGTCGGCCAGAGAGGGGGCGAAATCGGCCACATCTTGAGACAGGGCCTCCTGCAAGAGCAGCCGCCCCGCCTGGCTGTCCACCGCATCCAGCACAATGCCGGCCGTCGCCTCGGTGCAGTGGATGTGCGCCGACAGCGTCACAAAGGCCGTCTGGACACTGGGCGGCATCGGCTGTACATGCACCGTGTACAGCCGGTGGTGGATAAACGGACAGCCGCCCGTGGCCACCCACGCCTTGAGCCACGCGCGGAGCCCCGCGACCTGGATCCGTGCGAACTAGCGTCGGCGGGAAGAGCGTGCAGCCGCACGCGGTGGTCAATCGTCCAGGAGGAGGGATGCAGCCAGGGGGGCGTGGACGGTGAGACTGAGACGGACGGGGCGACTGTGAACGTGAACTGCGGCTCCAGTGACTCCAACGACTCCTCCAGCGACTCCTCCAGCGACGCCACCAGCTGGAGATGCTCCGGCGGCTCCAGCGCCCAGGGGATCCGAGGCAATGCCACCGCAGTGGAGCTGGATGGCAACGCCAAGTCCCCCACGGCGACATACCGGCTCGGCCTGCTGGGCGGGTACTTGCACGCCATCTGCCGGTCGCGGCAGCGCTGGCACGCCGGCTGCGCCTTGTCGCATTTTCGCTTGGCGCGCGCACAGGCCCGACAGGCGGGCGTCGTTGGTGGGGAGAACATGGGAGAAGGGGGTGGGGGGGAAGGAAGGAAAGAAGACAAAAAGAAGAAGAAAAATAAGAAAAATAAGAAAAAAAGAAGAAGAAAGAAAGGAGGCCAAAGAGACCGAGATGCCGGCGTCTTGAGGACCTCTGATGCGGCCTGGCTGCGGGCGCTAATCCCTTTTGGAACGTCTCCGCAAAAGTCTCCGGGTCCGTGTAAGTTGCAAGTCAAACAAGTCACATCCAGACGGAATGACGGATGTCAAAACGAGTGCAGCCGGGTCATTGACACGCCGAGCGTCGCAGAGATTAGCAATGCAAAATGCCCTTTCAAAAAGAACAGTGATCAATGGACGGAAGCCTGGTAGAAAATCAAAGGGCTGCGGCGCAAAAGTGGCCGAGCTGTTGATATAAAGATGCTGATGTCGTCCACATTCAACAAGAACAAGACCAAAACCAAAATCAAGAATAAAACAAAGCCAAAGGAGCAAAAACGAGAAACAAAAGCAGTCAACTGGCAACCCACACACAGTCTTCCAGCTACGCAACCCACCACCATGGACAACGTCGTGCTCCCCGAAACAGACTTTACAAAGGTCATCCACCGCGACACCTATGCATCCATCGAGCCCTCGCGGCCCCAGCTCAGCCAGCAAGGCCGCACCGTCGTCGTCGCCGGCGGCGGCACCAACATCGGCAAGGCCATTGCCGCGGCGTTTGGCCGGGCGCAGGCCGCGACGGTCATTCTGGTCGGCCGCCGCCAGGCCGTCTTGGACGCGGCCGCCAGGGAGCTGGCGGCGGTCGCTGCCGCCACGCACTACCGCGGCGTCGCCGTGGACCTGACCGACGAGGCGCAGCTCGACGCGTTCTGGGACTCGCTCGAGCAGGCCGGCACGCACGTCGACGTCCTCGTGCAGTGCTCGGGCATCTTTGGGCAGCCCGAGCCGCTGCTGCAGCGGGGCCTCGCCGGCGTCCAGGCCATGCTTGCCTCCAACTTCCAGGGGCCGCTGCACATGGCCATGCGCCTGGGCCGGCAGAATTTGGACTCTCCCAAAAACCTCGTCTTCGTCTCCACCAACGCCATCAACTACGCCGACCACGCCTGGATCGCCCTGCGGCCCGACTACATCCTGAGCAAGCACGCCGCCACCTATGCCTTTTCGCTGCTCGCCGACGGCGTCGCCCCCGCGTCGCTCCAGGTCCTGTCCTTCCACCCGGGCATGATCTACACCGATGCATGGCCGCCGCTGGGCTTCACAAAGGACATGCTTCCCTTTGATGAGGGTGCGTGACGAAGTGACACGCTCTGTCTTGCCCTTCCCCCCAATCCTGGCTAACCCACCCTGGCTAACCCACCCCAGTCACTCTCCCCGCCAACTTTGCCGTCTGGGCCGCGTCCGCCGAGGCCCGCTTCCTGCACGGCCGCTACGTCTACGCCGCCTGGGACGTCGACGAGCTCGCGTCCGACGCGGTCAAGGCGCGCCTCGCCACCGACAAGAACTATCTCCGGCCGGGCATTGTCGGGCTGACCGACGGAGGTCATCGTGTCCAATAGGATGCACGGTTCGTAGCAGCAGATGAATGGAAGAATGAATAAGTAAAAGTAGATGGAACAATACATACTTTCTTTATCGAATCCATAGTCTCACCGTCTCGTCGTCTTAGCATCTCGTCGTCTTATCATCTCATCGTCATTCTCTTCTCGTCGTCTCATCGTCTGCCGTCTCGTCGCCCCGTCGTCCCGTCGTCTGCCTCGGCTACGATGCCGCCTCCATCACATACTTTGTCCCCACAAAACTCGGCACCAGCGACCCGGGCACCGCCTGCTCATAGTCGTACTTGAACCGCCACCCCGTGCAGTGCCCGGGCAGGATGACGGTGGGCGACAGCGCCTTGAGGTCCGCAACCGTCGCCTTCATCTTGGTCGGGTCGTTGTCCGCCATGTGGAAGCCGCCCATGACGGCGTGCAGGCCGCTCTCCACTTCCGAGTCCAAGGACGCCAGGGCATGCCGGCACGCATTCACCACGCCCGCGTGCGAGCACCCCGTAAACACAACCAGCCCCTTGCCCTTGAGCCGGCACGCCACCAGCCGCTCCTCCTGGATCAGCCGGTCCGGCGTCCACGCCCCCGTCGCCTCCGTGTACCGCACCCCCCCGCGGATCCCGCCCTCGTACGCCGTCTCGCGCGGAATCTCCCCGCTGATCCAGAAGAAGCCGTCGCCCACCGTGTGCGCCTCGCTGTGCTTCTCCACGACCGCGCCCGCCGCCTCGAGCTGCGCAAAGGTCGGGTCCGCCTCCAGCGAGATCGGCGCGCTGCCGGGGAACAGTATCCCGCGGAAGTCGGGACGGTCGGGGTGGACGTCGACCACCACTTTTCGGTCCTCGCTTCGCTCGCTGGCAGCCGTGGTGTGCTTCGCGGCTTTGATGCCGCGGACCGCCGCCTCCAGCCCCCCCGAGTGGTCCCGGTGCCAGTGCGACAGGTGCACCACCTCGACGCCACTCACATCCGCCTTGAGCCGCGCCACATTGCGCTCCCACACCGCGCCTTCGGGGCCGGCGTCGAACAACAGTGTATGGCTCACGCCGCCGCGCGTGGCCTTGATCAGCAGCGACAGGCCGTGGGCGGCACAGCAGATGCTGTCCATGCGCAGTTCGAGGGCGGCATCCCCGCGGCCGTGGCCGTGCTCCTTTTCGATTGGCGTCAACTGCGTGCCCCGAAACTGGCTGGCATAGTGCACATCCGGGTGCAGGCTGGGCGTGATCGGGTCGAGTTCGTTGTCCACGAGGACCGTGATTTCGAGCTTGTCGACGTCGAGGAGGGACATGGCGGTGGAGTTTGGTGTTGTGTACGAGGTCGTGTTTTTTTTGTCGTTTTGTTTCTTGTTTTTTTTCTTGTTAATTTTTTCTGGGTGACAATGTTGAATCGACAGATGCAGGATGCAGGTCTGGACGTCCTCTCCAACTTATATAGCAGTCGTCCGTCCCCAGGGGTCCGCCGTTGGATCAGTCCGTTGGATCGGTCGAATTCGCACAAAGACCGAGTGACGTTGGAGGCTGTTGTTTTTGCTGGCTTTCATTCGTCAGTGCTGCGCCAGGGCTGAGGTGAGAATGCGAAAGCTTGTTAGCGACAAGCCGTCCGAGTGTCAGACTGCGGAGCCATGCACTTGCATATTGTACGACGTCGGTCATAGGGCGATGTGAGATGTGAGATGTAAGATGTCAGCCTGCACTTGCAGGTCTAGCTCTTAGCTCTTACCAGCCTGGCTCATTTAGAGGCAAGAAAGGACGACTTTAGTCGATGCTTCCTTGTTTGGCTTTGGAGAAGGTGCATTGCCTGCTTGCCTCGTGGCTCCTTCCTTTCCCGCCACAGCCGGTTACCACATTGAAAAGGTGAAAAGGGGGAAAGGGGGAAAGGGGAAAAGGGGGCTGGTTGTTTTCTGTTCATGTTCGGAAAGAGCTGTTGGAGCCATTTTCCGTCGCAACGGCAGGTGCACAGAGAGCTGGAGCTCTCCTCACTCAATCGGCATGTCGGCGTTAATACGTTAATACCCCGCGATTTTACAGTCTTGTTTCTCCATACATCTTGGAAGCTGTCTGTGCGTGCTGGTACTGTTTTTTTTTTTTTTGAGGTGAAAGCTGCCATCCCATTTCGAGAGGCGAAAACGACGTAAAGACTGCGATGAGAATGAATGAAAGACGACAAGATAAAAACATTGAAAACAGAAAAGAAGTAAGCAGATAACACAATTCAACTAACAGGAGCAACATCATCTTCTCTCCTTCAAGGCTTCTACACAGCCACGATCCCAAATCGGAAAAACCGTTCCATTCGGAATCCGGAATGCTACGAAAGCTGTCGAGCGAGTCGTGAAAAATGGCGGGGTCAAACCAGTGGGACTGAGCTTCAACAGCTCGACCCTCTAGCTACAACCCTTTGATCTCGACGTCGACGGGAAATATGTTGAAGAAGGCCATCGTAAGGCCGATTGCCGTTGAATACGAATCGACTGTTCCAAACTCCTGCTCTTACATCAATCAACGCTGACGGACGTGAAAACGACGGCCAAACACAACCATCTCCGCCCCGTCAACACGTCGCCTCTCCGGTCCATTTTGTCGGATGACCCGACGGCCAGTCTTTTCTTATTTTCTCGACTTAACGCATTTGACCAACCTCGTCCCAATTGAGCCCATCCCTTCTATTTTCATATTGTCGTTAATTTTTGTTTTGTTTTCCCCCCTTTCGATTTTCTCAATCCCTACAGAGCCTCCCCCACCTCCCGTGACGGTCCCCGCTTCTTTTCCCTTCCATGCTTACCAATCTTGACGACCGCATCTACATTTACGACATACACCGACCAGGCAATCAATGCAGACCGCAGACCACAGACCATAAGCACGGGATATCTGTCATGGCCCTGCAAGGCAAACGACGCCAGTTGTTGTGTGTTCTCAAAATAATGCAACTGCGCGATAATGAGGCTGCCACGGAGCGTGGAGTGAGCACCTTATTACGACCTCTCAATGCAATATTTGAACGCCCCGTCTTTCAGTCTTTCAGTCTGTCGTCTCTCATATGAACTCGGACACTTGATATGCCGTCGAAACAATATCGGAATAAAAACACCTCCAAACGTTATGCCGCTGCTCCACTGGAGCTGGAGACGGACAAAATGACAAAAACGAATTCCGGTTGTTGTCCCAATACATCGACGTAATAATAATACGCCATCTCGTCTGCCGTGTACCACAGCTGTGTCCCTCGCTCTGTCAGTCCTTCCCAAATCGACCCCACCTCACCACAACTTGTGGGACTAGGGCGGTCCCCTGCATCGTGGTTTTTCGATTTTCTTGACCACGATCTCCACCGTTTCTTGTTACCTCACCTTGGATGCATTAATAATATGGTTGGCCGTCGTGTCGGTGTCCTTTTGTCCTTGTTCGTTTCTTTCGTGCTTGTACATCCACATGTTGGCAGGCCGTCCAAATGACAGCACCAAATGACAGCAACCACTGAGGATGGCTGCAACGACGCACGTCGTTGTGCTCTTGTGCTCTTGTGCTCGTGTATCGTATTCTCTTTGCTGTCCTTTTGCGGCTCTTTTGTCTTGTTGTCTTCGTCTTTTGACTTCTTGATTTATCAGCTCGCAAGACTGCGGGGCCTTCTGCATCTCGCATCTCGGCACGGCGATCAACCCGGCGACCCCAGTTCAGAGGAGAGTGCAACGCCTGTTGCCTGTTGAGTGGTCTGTCCGTGCCATGATTCGTGTCTGCCCGTGCTCGTGTACACTGTACACTGTACGTCGTAAGTGCCCAAACATGCAGCCCACTTGCGGCTGCATCTGGTCACTCTGTCCCTTTTCCCTTTTCGGATTAGTCAACCAACCGGGCCGGCGTCCAGCCAGCTTGTCCGTCCCACGGCACGCCTGCCGCATGCAACAAGGTACAGGCGGTGGATGTGGATGTGGATGTGGATGGTATGTAGATAGTCAATTGGTCAATGGGCAGTCGTCTCGTAGGTCAGTGTTTGGCGATCGGTTCTGCTTAGCAATACACTTCCCCAAAGTGCTGGGGAAGCTATTCAGCCGTTCCCGTCGAAAGTGTCCGTCGTGTCCATCGTGTCCATCGTTCCTGCCGCTTTGGTGGGGAAGGTGGTCGTCGTTGAGGAAAGAGGAAAGAAGAAAGTGGAAAATGAAAAATGTTGTCTTCTTGGAAAAGGAAAGAGCAAGTGGACGTTTTTTCTGTCGTCCTTGCCCTATTTATACTCTGGCTCCCCCCTCTTTGCAATCCGCTCAACGAATGACGCCATCTCACAAAGCAACTCTTTTTTCCCACCATCAATTCGCCCTCCTTTTCACCCAACTTTCACCCCTGTGCACCTTCTGTGCTTTCAATTGCCAATTGACACGAATCCTTCCTGCCAATTGCACTCCCGTCAACCGTCAGCCGCCATCTCTCAGCCTCGTCGTATCAGCCTCGCGACCCCTCCAACAGCTCCGTCTTCTTCTCTCAACAACCGCCCTCCACCCCTCCACCTCCCACCACCACCAAAATGGCTCCTGTCACGCTCTACGAGGTGTCCATCACCACCTTTGTCAAGGGCCTCCAGGCCCTCAAGCACGTCCTCGAAAAGGCCGCCGAGCACGCCACCGCCTCCGGCCTCAACCCCGACGACTACGTCGAGGCCGCCCTCCACGAAGACATGCGCGGCCTCGCCTTCCAGGTCCAGACCGTCTCCAACACGGCCAAGAAGGCTGTCTGGCGCCTGACCGGCAGCGATGTCGAGAGCTGGGCCGATTCCGAGACCACGCTGGCCCAGTTGGTCGCGCGCACGCAGCGCACCATTGACCTGGTCAGCGCCGTCGACGAGGCCGCCATCGCCGGCAGGGACGACGCGATTGTCGAGCTGCAGATGGGCCGGGGCGGCACGCGCAACCTGCCGGCCAAGGCGTACGTCCTGAACTACGCCGTGCCCAACTTTTTCTTCCACGTGCAGACGGCCTATGCCATTCTGCGCAGCAAGGGCGTGCCGCTGGGCAAGTCCGACTACCTGGGCAGCTTCATGGCATAGATTGTGGAGATGACCGGCAGAAGAGGAGGAACAAAATGATCAAGATGGAAAAGCGTTGAATTAGAAACGTCAAATGAAATACAATAAATCTAAAGATATTAAATCACCATTCTAGCTTCTATTGTCTGAGGGTGTTTTTTTATTTGTTATTTTTCCGCAATGTTTTTCACAATCCTTTTTTTTTTTTTTGAAAAATTTATTTTTTAAAAAATGTAAAAGTAAAATTGCTACCGATTTACAACTTCTTTATTAATTTATGGCATTTCATGTTCAATGTAATCAACACGTATAAGTAAATCAATAAGTAAATCAACCAACTCCAGCATAAGTCGTTTCATTCTTCGGAAGCCACCACTCTGCCTAGTAGAAACCCAGAATGGCATTCGCCTTTTTCGTGATCGCCTGCGCGCCCGGTGACGCACCCTCCTCGCTCACAAACGCAGCCAGGCCCATCGCCCGACGCGCCTCTTCGGTCACAATCGTCTCTGCGGGCGGCCGGTTCACATGCTCGCTCTCGCCCTTGCCGCCGGGGAAGTCGGGGCCGGGCAGACCCGTGAGGAACGCCTCGCGCTGGCGCACCATGTAGCGGGCATTCACTTCGGTCAACGGACACACAGGAATGTACAGGACGCTCGAGTCGCCCGTGCCGCTGTGGATCTTGTCGACGGCGTGGATGCCGTCGCAGTGCCAGACGACAAAGTCGCCGGGCGCGACCTGGGGGACGTGGACCATTGTGCGGGCGAGCTCGAGGTGGGGGTGGCCAGCGGCCGCCTTGGTATCTGACGAGGACGAGGGCGAGGACCCAACGTCGGGGAACTCTTGGCCGTGGCCCGGCGTGGCTCCCTGCAGGTCGGACGTCATGGCCGCGCCAGACGTGAACGCCCAGTTGTCGGCCGACAAAAACGCGGCAGGGGACAGCTCGTCGACCCCCTTCTTGGCGGTAAAGAACGGTCTCAGCAGGGTGTACACCGTCGCCAGCTTGGCCATAGGGTAGACCAGCAGCGTGCCCTGGCGCGGACCGACATCCGAGATGCTCAGCCAGCCCTGGAACGTGCGGAAGACGCTGCACGCGCCCAGGCCGGAGTGGAGGTCGCACACGGCCGCGGCGCGCTTTCCGGCGTCCCAGGCGTCGTACGCCTCCCAGTTGCCGGAAAAGACGTCGTCGTACACCTTGCCCAGCCCGTAGCCCTGGGGCTCCCACCGCTCGACGCTGCCGCCGTCCTGGTGCGGGCCGAGGGCAAAGCGGGCGTCGCCGGGCAGGCGGATGCGCAGTCGGTCGGCATACAGTGTGGGCTGGTTGATGTCGACGGGCGCCTCGGGGTCCGAGACGTGCCACAGCGCCTGCATCAGCCGCTTCTGGGCGTGCATCAGGTTGGGGTGGCCGCGGGCGGCCAGCTGGGCCGCCGACCAGTACAGCTCGTAGACCTGCGGGTTCTCGGGCGGGAACCCTTTGGTCTTGTCCTTGTTTTCGGCGACGTACGCCTCGATCTGGTCCTTGTAGGCACGTGCCTCGTCGCGCGGGATCACGCTGCGCACAACGGCAACGCCCCTCTTCTTGAGCTCGTCGTGCTGGCTCGCCAAATCCTCCTCGAGGTGGGAGTAGCGCAGGCTCGGGATAATGGCCGGGCCCAGGCTGGCAATCTTTTCGTTTTCCGCCCGCAACTCGTCGAGCAGCCGCCGCCAGCTGGCGACAATCTTGGCTTCGTCGTGGCCGGCGACCAGCGACAGCTTGAGTTCGCGGTAGCGGTCGGGCAGGGGCGTGCTGTTGAGGCCCGACAGGGACGCAAACGAGTCTGAAATGTCGCCCTCTCTCTTGTTACCCTGTGCTGACGAGGAGGGCGGAGGAGGAGCCATTGTGGTGGTGGTGGAAGCCATTGATGCCATGTTGATGCAGCGGACTTGTGAGTGGCGGGATTGACGCGATGTACGAGAAACTGAAAGTCTCGGAACAGATGTGGGAGCTCGAGATCTGGAGAGGATGGAGCCAAACGCTTCTGGCCGTAATAAGATGCGAGTTGCTGAATTCATTGTGAGGGGAAGAACGGCCGACTAAATAGGCGAGTCAAAATGCAAAATGGACGACAGATGATGAACAAGACCCCCAACGTGTCTTGATGTCGATAGCCGATGTGATGGCCAAAGCTGAGGGTGATGTCGGCGTCAATTTAATGTAACGTTTGATATTGGCGTTTGGTGTGCTTGATGTGCTCTAGTCCTGTCGTGATGGCGTCAATATTTCCTTATTTCCTTATTTTCTTGGATCCAAAACGCCAAAGGATCATCTGCAACCACATGGACGACGGACACTATTTATTTGGGAATGCCGGCAGTTCTGGACATACACTCATCCGTCCTTTTGGTCCCTTTCCTTCGTCTTGTTGGTGTCAGAGTTTCGAATTCGGGCAGGCATCGAGCCCAGCTCTCTCGTCGGCCCCATTCCAGAACATTTCCTTGGCTTCCCGTTTAGCCTCTGTCGTTTCTGTCGACCAAACATCGCCACGGGAATATCTGTTCTCTATTGTCGTTCGTTGGTGTTGGTTGTTGGTCGTCGGCCTGACGTCGAAGAGGGGCCCGGAGTTGACGCATTTGTCATAGCGTGGCCGGTCGCGCCACGTGATTGGCCAGCGCTGGTCCTGCGGAGGTGCTAGATTGAGAAAACTCCGCCTGTGCCTTTCTTTGAGGAGAGATTTTTTTCCGGGAAAGCACGAACGACCGCCTGAACGGTGGCAAGAGCAGTTGCGTGACAGAATACGGAAAGATTGACTGTGTCGACTCTACACAGGAAAGGGCAGCGCAAACAACAACACGGCAGGAGCGAACGGCAACCACCAGCCATTCTTAGCCCCTTTCCCCTCATCCCATCTCGACTTTCTCTCTCCTTCTCTCCAACAAAGACTCCGACAATCGTCGGAACCCAGCACAGGAGCGGCATTCCCGCCTGATACTCCATTCTCTTACTCCTCTTTTTGTTTCTTGGCCCCAGTCTCCTCCCGCGGTTTTACCCTACCCCCCAGCCGAGCCCAGCCGTCGATCCAGGGACGCTCCAAGTCTGTCGAGTTTTTGGGAAGCTCCGACAGCAAGGACATCGGACACTGAGAGACATCTGTTTTATTCTCCGACGCATCACAGCCTGACGACTGCGGCTGTCTCGTCCCACCATGTCTGCTCCTCCTGCTCCCGCTCCCTCCTCGACACCCGTCAAATGGGTCGCCTCCGACCACGACGGACTGCCCATGAAGAGAAAACAGGTTGCACAGGCATGCGAGGCGTGTCGGAAGAGAAAGGTGAGACGTTACTTGCCACCTGCCCTGGTATCATGTCACCATGTCATTGATGGTTACTAACACCCGCAGAAACGATGCATCCATACAGAGGATGCACGCCCGGCAGACAACACACCTTCCAGAAAGCCGGGACCTCATCCGTCGCAACAACATCAACACCAGCCACATGCCTCGCACGCCCCCACCCACGACGATGAAGACGCCACACAGGTCGCCGCCAACCGGCTCATGGAGCTGTCGTCGTCGCGGTTCATCTCGGATCTCAACCCAGAGGGCATGTTTATCCAAGCCGCGACGCCGGCCCTGAAACCCGAGGGCGGAACGACCTACCGCGACAAGAACGATCTGGGCATCTGGCTGCCGCCGTACGCGCAGCGACAACAGGAGGATGGCGGGAGTGGCAGCGGCGAGGGCGATGATGAAGAGGAGGAGCCGGCCGGCGAGGCGACCCAGAACCAGAATCAGACGGCACAGAATGGACATGGACAGGCCGCCAACCAAGGCCCACCCAGCCGGGACGAGGCCCGCAACTTGATATCACATTTTGGCGGCATGAACGGACTGGCGGGTGGGGCCGCGAACGGTACTGCCACTGCCACTGGCAACGGACCGCAGCACGTCCCCAAACAGCGGCGCCGCAGCCGCAACCCGCACCGGCCCAGCTTTGGTGGCCGGTCGGCCATCTCCGAGGCGGCTTTAGCCTACGAGCGCGCCAAGTACAGCTTCGTCAAGGAGTGCCTGACTATCTATCCGCCCGACGAAGACTTTGCCGTGCTGCACCGCATCTACTGCGAGAAGGTGCACCCGCTCATTCCTGTCCTGAAAGATGCCGACCTTCAAAGAGCTTCCACAGTGCCAATGTCCCCGTCGCCCGCGCCCCCGGCCGGCGCCCCGAATGCCTCTCCCTCAAAGACCCCCAAGACACCCAACTCGACATCGTCCCACCCGCCACAAACCGCATTTACAGCATCCATCTTCCCGACCGTCGTCAAGCAAATTATTGCCCTGTCAGCCGCCACCACCGACGGCGAGACCGCCGCCCCCCATTTGCGGCTCGAACCAAACGGCCCGCTCCTCACGCCGCGCGAGTTCCACCACCGCCTGACCGACGCCGTGTCCACCATTCTCGATGCCGACATGATTGCCCACCGGTTTGATTATATCCGGGCCACCCTGCTGCTGTCCTTCTTCTACCAGCCGTCCGCCGAGGTCGACCGCAACAAGCCCTCCTTCCTTAATACACAGGCTGTCCACCACTTCCAGACCATTGGCGCCCACCTGCTTGGCTACCGCCCGGAACAGCCCGACGACGACGTCGAGCGCGTATTCTGTGCGCTCTGGGCACTGGACCGCCTGGCGTCTGTCCTGTATGCGCGCCCCTGCATGATGCACGCTCTGGACAACGGCAAGAGCCCCGAGGAGAGTATGGCCAACCAGCCGCCGGCGTTCCGCCTTTTCATGTCGGTCATTCTGTGGCTGGACAAGGTCATCAATCTGTACCGGCCCCGCCAGCCGTTTGTCATGATTGACATCCCGGTGTACGAAGCCCTGATTCTGGACGCCCAGGCCGAGAAGCTGCCGTCCATGCTGCTGGGCACCATTGAGATTCTGTACCACACCGTGTGTGTCCTATCCTGTCGACAGCCGCTGAGTGCGTTCACCGACGTCCCCGACGTGTCCTTGCTGAACAGAGACGACCGCACCTACCTCCCCATCTCCATCATGAACCCGCGCCGCTCGCACTCGTCCGACCGCATTGTGTGGGTCACCCAGACCCAGCCCATCTGTCTGTTCCCCTTTGTCCCGTATGCCGTCAGCATCGCCCTCTCGGTGCAGTACAAGAAGATGCGCTACAGCCGCACGCCCTTGTTCCGCACACGCGCACGCGTCGGCTTCAAAGACATTGTCGCGCTCCTCAAAAGCATGGGCGATGTCTTTATCAATGCACGCGTGAATGCGGCGCTGGGCGAGAGTATCTGGCGGCAGATGGAAAAGACGGCCACCACCCTGTGCCGGGAGGATCCGGAGGGGACAACAGGCGCGGCAGGCACAGGCACAGGCGCAATGGGACCGCCGCCGCTGCCTGCGCCCGAGGCCGACGGCCGGTCGAACAAGGCAGCTTCAACAGCATCAACAGCATCAGCGTCGACGGCCCCCACCGCCGCTGCATTCGTCTCATCCTCAGTGTCATCTGCTGTGCCGACGGCGGGTGGGCCAGCAGGAGCAGGCGCAAGCGTAGGCACAGGCACAAGCACAGGTACGGCTGGCAGGGGAACTACATCTACACCGGTGACGATCTCTGTGACCGCGCCGCCGTCATCGACGACAGCCCCAACAACGGCAACATCTGATCTTTCTCACAGCGTCCCGCAGATCAGTCACAACCACAATGGACATGGTCACAATGGAGCACCCGAGTTTCTGTACCAGCCGAATGCCACCAACAGCACAGCTGCCCCCACCATATCAGGTACCGCGACGACAACGACGGCCACGACGACCAACAGCTCCAACACGCTGCAGCCGCATCTGCAGGGCGTTGGCGTCATGGTGACGGATGGCGGTGGACCTGGACCTGCAGGCACGGCGCCAACGACGGCAGGGCAGCAGACGTTGTTTCCTCCACAGATGCCTCCCCCATCACAACAACAACAGCAGCAACAGCAGCAACAGCAACAGCAACAGCAACAGCAACAGCAACAGCAACAGCAACAGCAACAGCAACAGCAACAGCAACAGCACATTGACCTGTCCGTCCTCGACAGCCTGGACACCGACATTGACCTGTTTGGCAATTTCGACCCGAGCTTTGACCTGGGCGCGATCGATACGGCACTCGAGGCGAATCTGGACATGGCCATTCCGCAGAACTGGACGCCGTGGAACAATTTGGCGTAGAGGCAAGTGGCCTTCCGGTGCGAAGCACCGTGGGGGTCATCTCTGTCGACAGTACGATATACGACATACAGAGTACGACACTTACTCCTTAACACGGCTCACGCAAAATCGGACGTCCTTCTTCGTCGCATCCTTGACAGGGTCCACGGAGCCGAAGCGACAGGGGACACAGTGGAGGAGAACAAAACCTGGGTTGCGAATACAGAGGAAAAGCAAACGCGGAAATAAAAGAGCGAAATTAGAAAAAGTGTGAGGAAGAGGTTACGAGTGGAGGAGTTCAAGGGGTTGGTTTGTGGACCGTTTTGGGGCAATTGTGGTTTGACTGGGCACAACTTCAAAAGACGGTCACGGTCATCAGACGAGACGGTGTGTGTGTTTGTGTGCTTGTATTTCTCTTCATTTCTTCTTGTACTTGTATTTGCGCGGCGTTTGGGGAGCGGGCGCACAGAGCACATATGATCTTCATAGCCTTGCCATAATTTTGCATATTTTCTGACGATTTTGCAACGCTGTCCGACGATTTTCTGTTTCAATCACGCAAGAGGATCGCTGTTTTGACTGTGGACTGCCCGTGCTCACCGTCTGTGTTCCGTATTCTGGTCCCTTTCCTCCCGCCCTCGTCGTCTACGACGTACTTTCGCGGCTATCGTGTATCCTGTCCTCCGTGTTGTCTATATCCCGCAGCTCAGACACGCCGTTTCAGACGTGCAGACGACAGCATTATCACGAGATTTCGCGCATATTTTCAGACGCGGACAGACCTTCACTCCAAACTCCAATCTCCCAACTCTAAACTCTAATCTCTAAACTTCAGGCATCCAAACTTTGCTGTCTGCACAGACGTTTTCCACGACAACGTGAACGTGCCGCCCGTCCACATGTCGCAGCCATTGTCTGTGGCAAACGGAGACCGTCCACCAGGGGTACATGGGGCTAGAAGAATAATAATAACAAAATACTCTGAGTGCTGGGTACGAGATGGTGTACGCTTGTCTTTGGCTTTGTCCGTCAGCTTTTGCACAGACATTGACCATTGACGGCCGACCCAGGTTTTTGTGCTTTTTGTGCTTTTCTTGTGCTGGGGAGAATAAATAGAACAGACGAAATGCAAATCTGCACAGTTGTCCATGAAACGGGAATAACTGGTAACTGATAACTCAAAAATAAAAATAGAAGCGAGCCGCCTGCACGTCTGCGTGCATTTTCTATCCTATATTTTGCATTTTCTGTCCTGTCTTTTGCTCTTTTGCGCTTTTTGCGACAACGGAGTGAAGTCGACATATCACGAGATGATGAATACGATTCTGTCAATGAAGCACAGCGCCCAGCAGGCACAATAAACTCTCCGTTCCGAGACATTGGTGCAAAGAAACGACAAATAACGGCTACCCGGGCAAACATTTCACAACCCAGACATTCTGCCTGCAGGCTGCAGTCTCCGAATTTGGCAGTCGTTCTCCGTATGCGCAGAATTTTCGTGGGTATGTTGATGCATATAAACGACTGACAAACAAACAGAATCGACTTGGTGGAAAGGGTCTCAAAATAAGACATGCAACAGTCGACAGGGATACCCCAGGTTATGAGTGGCGTTTTTCGAGCGTCCTTGGCTGGCCAATATTGAGGCAGTAAAAGACAAAAAAGACAAAAGGACCAAAAGACAAATAAAGGAAGACATGAAGCTTCGTGAGTGGCCACTCGGAATGCTGCGGTTGTGTCGGGGACTGGCCGGGATTCGGAGTCCCAACGTCCAAATGCCCATTGCCCATAGTTTGGTACGGAGGAGTGGGCGGTGTTTGTTGGCAATCTTCCTGTCAAATCTTACAGAGCAAAAAGGTAACCCAAGACTCCCACCCTGAAGCTTTTTTCAGTCCGTCGGGGCTTTCACCGTTCTTATCCTCTCGCATTTGTCTATGGTCAACCCTTCATTCAAGCACTCCATCCAGATAGGCGCCTGCAGGCTCTTCACCGGTGAGTCTGCATGAGATGGTGGAGATGCACGTCGTCGATGGAGAATGGAGAATGGAGAATGGAGAATATTTCTTCAGAATCAGTATGTGCTCAAGGCTCTACGCAGCTGGACAATATGGCTCCAAGACCACAAAGAGCCACCAATACAACAGAATACAACAGTAATGGGTCTTCGACAACACGAAATCAGCGTCGATTGGGCCAGGAGGCTGAGTGGAAATGTGCGCCAAGAGACGGCAGGCAACAAACCTGCAAAACGCGGCGGCAGCTGTGTTGGTGAGAGAAAAGAGGAAAAAGACTGAGAGAAAAGGAAAAGGACAAGGGAAGAAACGAAAAATAGCCAACAATCAGTGACAGACTATAGGTACAACAGCATCTCCATTTCCCAGCAATTATCATTGTCAGGACATGTACTGTATACAATGTATCTGCCGATTGTTTGCTTTCGTTTTCCTTTTTCCTCTTCTTGCTTCTTATCCCCAGACGGACATGAAGTCAGAAGCTCGTCGCATCCCCACACCTATCGTCTGACACATTTCTCCATAATCCGTCCTCTTCCCCTCTCGTTTGTGTTCGATGCCCTTGCCTTGCACAATAAAGTCTCCAGTTTCTCCAGTTTCTCCAGTAAAAATCGACACAAATATCCACCTCCTTTCTCCGCAGATCATCCACTGGTGCTCATCCTCTCGGGACCCCTCATTTCGTCAGTCGTCTCTCTCCTCCACTTTAGCCATTACTTTTAGCCTCCTTTCATCTTTTTCGTCTTTCGTCTTTCGTCTTTCTTCTTTCCTCTCTCACAAAACCGAGCCAAGACGTGTGGTTGATCGTCCGTCGGGGCCATGTCTCCGATTTGGGGCTCGTCCCCGACTGTTGGACGCCCTGTCAGTGTCACTGTCGAGCACAGCGCCTCACGCCTGGATGCTGTGTAATGTGAGAAACGTGCGTTGTAGACAAAACAAAAAGGAAAAAAGGGAATCACTCCGTATGGAGCAAGGCTTTCTTGCTCCTCCCGCACTGGAAATACTGAAAATACGGGGCTCTTCTCTTTCCGTCTTTCGTCATTCGCAATGTCGTCTCGGGTGCAAATCATAAAACGGCCACCAGGCCTGTGTCTTGTCAAGTTGAAGTGCGCAATGCAATCCCTCACTCCACTCCCTGTGTCGTTCTCTGTCGTTCGTCGCTCCCCGTAAATCGTAAAATGGACAGAGCGGGCGCTACTCCGTACTTGGCCAAAAGGTTAAAAAGAGGAGCGCCGAGGTACACTAAAAAGATGGAGTATGGGGGTCGATGTCTGGGGTTACTGGTTAGTAGTTCGAAAGTCAAGAGAGCCAGACATCAAAAGTCAATAAAAACGTCTCATCCTCAACCGCGCTCAGCATTTCCTTTTCTGGATTATCTTTTGCAATTTCGCTTGCTCTTTCCCTTCAGCTCGCCACGTTCTGCTGCATATAAACTGCAGTTGGGCTGTCGCATTTCTGCAAAGACGGCACGCGCGAATCTATTTCTGAACAGTCCAGTCTAGTCTGGGAGGACGGCGTGTACCGTAGTTGACCATAATTTAATCTTTTCCTTTTTATCTTTCCCTTCTTCCTCCCTTGACACCGCGGCAGCCTTCCGGACCCTGATTTTTTTTTTTCTTGTCTGCCTCTCATCTAACTCTCTGCCTGTTTTCATCTCACATTGTCCCTTTTCTCCAAGCGAAGCGCTTTGACTTGTTGACTGTATCCATTTTTAACCATCAAATTTCCAGGGGTTACTGTCTTCTTTTCTTCCTTTCCTTTTTCCTTTTCTTTTCCCTTTCTTTTTCCCTTGATTCTTCTCTCATCCCGAGATCCCATCCTTCCTCACGCACTCTTCTCACCCCTGCAAGACTGAATACCACTCCAGCGTCGTCTTGCCGGTACGCTATTTTATCCCAACCACGGATGATTGATCCTTTTGGGCTGTTTTTGCATGCCTTTGCAGACGTTTGTATTTTTATCATGTGCGTTGTCATTTGGCTTTTATTTTGGTCTCTCGTGGTCTTTGTGGTCTTTTACTGTGGTACACGCCTCCTCCGCCCCGTGTCTGGTCGATACAGGCGGGCTCTGTAATGCCAATACTCCTCTCGTTGTCTTCAAGTACGTCGTACACTCATCTGCAATCTGCTATGCCAATGCTGCAATGGTCTAGAATATTTTGCATTTGCTTCTGCATTTACATGTATATCTGCAGCGCACATCTTCCTCCAATCCCGTCTTCATTTGTCGTCTATTCTTTTTCTCCTTCCGCTCCGCGTGGCTATTTTGACCCATGCTGATCCTCCTGGCTGCCATAATAGGGTTCATGCAAGTATTCCTGGGATATTATCAACGTATTCTGCCCTTTTCATTGATATACGACGTAGCTTCATCTCCAATTCCAAAACAGCCGTCTTTGTCTGCCGGGCTCTGTATTGTCCTCCATTGTGTACATATCCCGTTCCTCCACCCCGCGCACGCTTCGCTCTCCACCCCATTTAGCCTTGTTGTGTGTCGTATCTCGTCCTCCTCCACCCTCCCGCTCTCTTGGCTCTTTTTTGCTCTTGGCTTCGCAATCATTCGTCGGGGGCCTCGGACAGGGGTTGTTTCTTGTTCCTTTTCTTCCTTCTTCTTTCTTCCTTTTCCTCTTGTCCACTAACAACCTCGCCCAATTGCCATGTTTTAGCCAGTTGTTTGTTAGTCCTAGTCTCTTAGCCTCTTATTCCTTCTTGTCTGTCTTAGCTCTTAGCTTCTTAGGACAAGTCTTATTTCCCCATGTGGAGGGAGGTGTGGAGAGCGCAGGCTACGGCCATTACTCCGTGCTCGGCAGTTGATTTGCGTTGGGGAAGCGTTGTGAGCAGTGTTAGCTGTTATGATGGTTATGTTGACGACAGACAGTCAGTGGCCAACGCTTGACATTCTCCATCAACACATGCATGTGCTCTGTAAGATGCGTGTCAGCTTTCCTTTTTCTTCTTCTCGGACAAGGAGGCACCCACGGAAGAGAGAAAGGCTGGAAGACGACAAGGGGCAGGGCGCAGGACGTACGATCAGGAGAACCAGGCTCTGGATTCTGGATTCTGGAAATGGGTCGTGCCCTTTCCGACCGGGCCAGCACCAGAAAAGAGCAAGAAACAAAAGGAGTACGGAGTACCAGAACCAAAGAATGGACATGCTAGGAGGCGACCCTGACTTACAGTCCCCTCGGAGCTGAGCGTGTACATGCATTTAATGTATTTAATGTACTTCATTTTATTGTACTCCGTGGTGCATTTTCATTAGCGATTATTGTCTTGGTGTCCGTTATTGGTCGTGTCGAGGCTGTTGTATTTTATTATTTTATTTACTTACGGAGTACTCTCGGTTGACAGGTACCCTCGACAATTGGCAATACTTCGACTCGCCCGAAGCTCTCGGCCGTCCACTCTCTTACACGCCCCTCCCCTGTTCCTTCCGTCCTGAGCTCTTGCTCTTTCCTATTTTGTGTCCCTTTTCACTTTCCTCTCGTCCTTTGCCTGCATATAACTTGCATCACTGCCCTGTCTCCGGCCTCGCAGCCTGTCCTCTTCTTTTCTTTCTTCTCTTCCTGTCTTCTCACACCATTATTATTTAATATAAAGCAAATATCGCCGGCCGTTGGGGACCTTCCTCCTCTTTTGTTTCTTTTTTTCTTTACTCTCATCACTGTTTACCTTCAACATCCATCGCTCCTTCCATTCTCAGCCACTTCGCACCTTCGTCCTCTCCTCCCTCTACACCATGGCTGCTCCCGAAGAGACGGCAGCTCCCGCCGCTACGTCGGTCGTGGACGTCGAAGCCGCACAGGGACTTGCCGAAAAGGAAAAGACGCAGCAGCAGCACCGCGAGGTGGCCAACAACCTGCACGAGTACGCCGAGTCCGAGGGCTACGTGATTGACGCCTCGGACGGCGACGGCAGCGGGTCCGCGGGCGCACTGAAGCGAGCGCCCGACGGCCGCACGATCCTGATTCCGCAGCCCAGCGACGACCCCAACGACCCGCTCAACTGGAGCTGGACGACCAAGCATGTGACGCTGATTATTGTGGCGTGCATTGCGTTCCTGCCGGATTACGGCAGTGCGACGGGCGCCGTCGCCCTGCTGGCACAGGCCGCGGAGTGGAAAATGACGCCCGACGAGGTCAACCACAGCCAGGCGGGCAATGTGTTTATGCTTGGCGCGGGCGGCATCTTTGTGGTGATTCTGGCAGCGTACATTGGGCGGCTGCCGGTGGTGTGGTGGTTCATGGTGGTATCAACGGCGACGGCGGCGTGGTGTGCGGGCGCCAAGACGTTTGCGTCGTTTATGGCGGCGCGCATCCTCAACGGGTTCTTTTCGACGGTGTGCCAGGTCATGGGCCTCATTTTCGTGCAGGACATTTTCTTCTTCCACGAGCGCGCGCGCAAGATCAACATCTGGGCGTCCTTTTTCATCATGAGCCCCTACATGGGCCCGCTGCTGACGGCGTTCATGCTGACCACCCAGAAGTGGCCCGTCGCCTTCTGGGTCTACACGGCCATGACGGCGTCGTGCTTTGTCGCCGCCACCCTGTTTCTGCGCGAGACGTACTACGACCGCCGCATCGCCCCGGCCGACCAGCCGCCCGCCGGCAGCCGCATCGAGCAGGTCGTGGGCATTTCGCAGTTCCGCTCGCGCCACCTGCGCAACAGCCTCGGCCAGGCCGTCTGGCGCACGATCAGCGTCGTGCTCAAGCCCACCATCTTCCTGACGTGCATCTACTACATGCTGACCTTTGCCTGGGTCGTCGGCATCAACACGACGCTGTCGATCCTGCTGGAGCCCGTCTACGACTTTGGCGTGCTCCAGATCGGCTACTTCTACTTTACGCCCGTCGTGGCCGTGATCCTCGGCGAGGTTGCCGGCCACTGGCTGCACGACGCGATCGCCAAGCAGTACATCCGCACGCACAAGGGCCACTTTGAGCCCGAGGTGCGGCTGCGCGCCATTTTCGTGTCGCTGCCGTTTATGATCATCGGCATTGTCGTGCTGGGCCAGTCGCTCGAGAACGAGTGGCACTACATGGTCACGTCGGTGACGTGGGGCCTGTACGTCTTTGGCATCATGATCACGACGGTCGCGCTGTCGTCGTACAGCCTGGACTCGTACCCCGAGGCGTCGGGCGAGGTCTCGGCGTGGCTCAACTTTAGCCGCACGATTGGCGGGTTCATCATCTCGTACTTCCAGGTGTCGTGGGCGACGAGCGAGGGCACCAAGAAGAGCTTTGGCATCCAGGGCGCCGTGATGGGCGCCGCGTTCCTGCTCATCCTCATTCTGCTCCGCTGGGGCAAGGCGCTGCGCGTGTGGTCGGGCCCGCTCAACTTTGCGACGGCGTAGGTGAGGCGTGTGTGGACGAGTTGTTGTCTGGTGTTGTGTTTCTGGTGGTGTGTTTCCTTTTGATTTTGTTTAATCTCTGTTCATCTGTGCATCAGTTCTTCAAAATACGCAAGATACCTCTTAATATGTTTGAATCGTACATGTCCACCTGCTTCATTAATTTAATGTGGTTTTGATATGTCGTCCCAACCCATGCGCCTAGCTAAACAGATGGCCCCAAATAATGCACAGTATGGCCTCCAATGATGTACAGTCATAATTCATTACATCCCGTCACTCATCGTCGCTCTCCTCCTCCATAACGTCCGGCGCTGGATCCTCGTCCAACGCCTCATCATCGTCGTCGTCTTCGTCCATCACGTCGTCCTCGTCGCCGTCTTCCCGGTCGGCCTCCATCAACCTTCGCAGCTGGCCCTCGTCGGTGAGGTCTTCGACGTTGCCCCGCAGCAGACTTTGGGGGGCGCGCGGCGGCATGATCTGGCCCAGCTGGCCCGCGATCGCCTGGAGCTCGGCCTGCTGCTGCCGCTGCACGGCCATCAGCTGCTCGCGCGACTGCTTGGTGTACTTGCGGACCAGGTTGTACATGTCCGACTTGGGGATGGCGTCCAGCTTCAGGTACTTGCGGATCTTGCCGATGCGGATGCCGTCGTTGTGCATCAACAAAATCGAGTCCTTGTAGGCCTCGACGATGCGGCCGCGCTCGCTCCTGAAACTCAGCGGGTCCATGGCCGGGTGGTTGTGCGGCTGGCTGAGGTGGTGGGGCGGCGAGACGCGCCAGACCTGGCCGGGCGCGGGCGCGTACTTGTCGCGCTTGACGGTCGTCGTAAAGCGGCAGTCTGTCTTTTGCGTGGTGCGGTTGCGGTGCCGGATGGGCGTGCCGTCGGGGGCATTGTCGGGCAGCGGTTCCTTGCGGCGGGGGCCGCCGCGGCCGCAGCGGAAATTGTAGACTGTGGCGTCGTCGCCGGCGGGGATGCGCGACCGGAGCACCAGCGTGTAGCCGTTGGCGAGCGCGTGCGCCTTGATGGCTTCGGTGGCGGCCTCGATGGACGGGAAGATCCAGCAGGGCGGCGGCGGGCCACAGGGCGGGCCCTCAAAAGTGTGAGACGGCGGCGGCGGGGGCACGCCCGGCTCTTGCTGCAGCTGCTGCGGCCGTGGCCGGCCCGGCTGGCCGGACTGGGCAGACTGGGCAGCCTGGGCCGACTGGGCCTGCTGCTCTTGGGCGTGGACTCTCAGTCTGTGCTCGTGGTGGTAGGCGTAGCCGGCCTGGCCCGGCGTGGATGGCGCCGGCGGCGCAGGGAGCGGCGGCGGCTGTCCCGGACGGTGCGGCGGCTGTGATTGTGGAGGAGGGGGAGGGAGTGCTTGCTGTCCCGGTGGTGGCAGATTTTGATAATATGGTTGATTTTGGTGGTATTGTGGCGGATAGTGTGGTGGATACTGCGCCGGGTACCGTGGCAACATGGGCGGCACCGGCCCGCCGTCGACTTGCTGCCGGTCGTGGTGCTCGAGCAGTTTCTGGACAGCGGCATACAGCTGGTTGTGCTGCTGCTGCATCAGGTTGACCTGCTGCTGGAGTTGCTCCATTTCCCTGTCGGCAGCCTGGCGGGCCGTGACAGGCGTCACACGCGGCAGCGTGTTAAGGCGCGGGTTGTGAGGTTGAGGTTGAGGAGATGCTGTGGCAGGAATTGCTGGTGCTGGCGCGGGAAGAGACCTCTTGCCGCGCCTGGTTCCTTGGGGGAGGGCGACCTGCTTGGAGATTGGTGTTCGTGCGGGGGTTGTCGAGGAAGCACCTGGTCCTGGAGCTGGAGCTGGAACTGGAGCTGGTGTCGGCGCTGCAGGACTTGGAGATGGAGCAATTGGCGTGTTTCCTGTCCTCGGAGCTGTAGCAGCAGATGGCGTGGCCGCCGGTGCCGTCGTCGCAGGTCTGTTCGGTCCTGGTGCCAGTTTCGGAGGCATGCCGGCTGTTGGGCTGTCGGGCTGTCAATTGGTGACTGCCTTTGACTTTGCGATGCGACGCGCAAAATAAAATGGAGACATCTGGACAAGATGGAGAAAACTAGTGGTTGGATAAGCCTTTTGTGCAGGTTTGGTAAGGGGCGTTTGCCGTGCCATCCCACCGTAGGTAGGACCGGTAGATGTAGCCAATCAGGCAGGTGCACCTGTGGAATACGGTAAAGGCAAGTCGCATTCAGCATTTAGCCAGTCAGGGGCTTTAACCAGACTTTAGCGGAAGTTTAGCGGGCACATGTAGTATTTTAGTGGACACCCCGCTGAACACCCCGCTGTAAGTAAACAAAGACGCCCCTTTTCAGATAATATAGACAAGATTCAAAACAAATTCAAATGATCCAGGCTGTCGATACTTTCCACACTAACAAAGGAAACCTAGCAAACAATCATGCATCATATCTCATACATCATATCTAATAATTCATATCCCTAGTACCCCATGCTCCAGTCAAGCCTCCCTAGCTCTGCCCATCCAGAAAGCTGATGTAGTCTGTCATGTCAGCCTCGGGCATCAGCTGGCCAATGTCAAAGCTGCCCGGATGGTGTGTGTGGTTTGTAAAGGCACTGGCCCACAGAGTGTTGTCGGCCGCGTCGTCGTCGGCGGTCGTCGCGTCCATGGCCGTGTCGGCGTCAAACAGGACCCCAGAGGCGTCGATGTCGGCCAGGACAAGGTTGTCGAAGAAGGCGGCGTCGTGCATGTTGAAAGCGAAGTCGGGCTGTTGCTGATTGGGCGCAGACAGATGGGGCACATCGTCGATGCCGATATACTGGATCGGGACTGGTGGGACTGGGGGGCCACGCTGCCCAGAGTATTCGTGTTGCTGGTACATGTGCTGGGGCTGTGGCGGAACAATGGGCTGCTGCTCAGTATAGTTGTACTCCAGAGGCGGGAAAGAAGGGGGAGCAGGTGCAGGGTGCTGTGGTTGTTCCTGCTGTGGCTCCTGCAGTGGTTCCTGCTGTGGTTCCTGCTGTGGCTCCTCTCGGGTCTTTCCTTTCCCTTTCCCCTCCTTTCCCTTCCCTTTGTCCTTCGCCGGAGACGGCCCCAGGATGGTCCGCAGCCGCGCCAGCTGCTCGTACCGTGCTGCCACATAGCCATTGCCCAGATCGCCCATCCGCCGCAGGAGGGCAAGGCCCTTGGCCATGGCCTCGACCGTGGGCGCGTTTGTCGGAAACGCCGTGTACACCAGTGCCAAGACGATGGCCGCCGAAAACGCGTGCTCGCCGTCCATGTACCCGTACGTCGCCACCATGTTGTAGTCGGCCGCCTTGGACATGATCTGCACCGTGTTGCGAGCGGCCGAGATGCACGCCGTGATGACGGCGACCGTCTTGGGACTCAGGCCCAGCGTCCAGTCGCGCTCCTTCTCGGCGCCGCCGTCGCGCGACGCCCGGATCGCCGCAATGCGCTTCTGCACAACGTGGAAGAGCAGCGGGCGCGCCGTCATGTTGATGCACTGGTAGTAGTGCAGATACATGGAGATGCTTTCCCGCGACAAACGGCTGCCACGGTCGGGGTCGAGCCGCAATGCTTTTGGCAGCGCCTCCTCCCACTGGTTGAGCGACTGCAAGATGGCGTGCACGGTGACGAGGAGCGACGTGCCCGTGTGGGCGGCCTGGGTCTGCATCTTGACAGTCGACGGAGGGGGTGGCGACGGCCTCCGGTAGATCAATGCGGTGATGTCCCCCAGAATGCGCGACAGCTCCGTGTAACACCGCAACATCACCACCGGACTGTCGACCGGTTCGCCGGGCAGCTGTGTCGGCATGTTGACGCCAATGTCTTCGTCCAGAATGGCAACGGGGTGGCCGCTCTTCAATGACAGAATGCGGTCCAGGCTGTAGATGCTCCACCAGACGCGGCGGCGGTGTTCGCGGTCTGTGTCCGGCATTTCCGACAACGACAGCGAGGACGGGGCTTCTTGGTGCAGTCCCAGACTGATGGCCATTCGGAGGGCAAGGCCAATGTAGAGATACGCTGCGTCGCGCCGGTTCATGTTTTGCAGAAAGTAGCCGACATACGCCAGCGTCTCGATGCCCAGGATCGAGCCGGGCTCGTGCACGTCGGGCAGCAGGGCCAGGGCATGTGCAAAGTACCCAAACCCGGGCGGCCGGTCATTGTCGGCCGCCTCGGCGCTCGGTTTGTCGTTGTCGTCCGTCTGACCAGGTGTCTTGTTCTTGTTGTTGTTGCCGCTCCCACTGCTGCTGCCCGCCGTCGTTCGGTTCACAGAGTAGAGCCGCCCCAGCGCCAGAATCATAAAGATCTTGGCGTATGTCAGCCCAATCTCGGTCTCGCTCAGCCCCATCGCCGCAAACGCGTGCGGGCCCTCGTACGCCGCCTCCAGCTGCCGCTCAAACGTCTCGGGGTCCGAGAAGGCAAAGATCGTGCCAATGTACATGTGCTGTGCATTGAAGTAGTTGCGCGCGGTGTCGATCATCGGTGGAAGGACGCCGACGATCGATGGGGACAGCTGGTTGGCCGGTTTGCGCGTCGGCAGCTTTCCGGGGTCGTAGAACACGGGCGTCTGTTCCAGGCGATCATGATCCTCTTCACCATGGCCGCTCCTCTGACTCGCGCCGCTCGACCCCTCGCCGTTTTCGTGTTCGTTTTCGTCGTCATTATCATTGTCGCGCAGACCCGATAGTTTGGTCGCCACTTGGAAAAAGTGATCGGCCGATCCGCGGCTCGCCTTCAAGTAGATGCTCATCTGCCTGAACTGGTCGGTGAGCCCGTCGTCGCCAGCGGGTGCGTTTTCCGCGTAGTCGTCGTCCTCCTCCTTTTCGTCGTCGTCGTCCATGTCGTCAGGGACAGCCTTGAGTGGAGCCAGTCCGTCGGGAAGACTGGCAAACGCCTCCGCGGGAAGGTTCCGAAAGATTTCTACAACGTTAGCGTAAGCTATAAAGTGAGCTATCAGAATTGCTCATGGCTAGTCTACTTACCCTCATATCGCCGCAACTTCGCTTTGAGGTACCGGTGTTTCTCCTCGCTGACGGGGATCATCTTGGCCGCCGAGTAGTCGCACTCCAGCCGCTTCGCCCGGCATCGCACGCACTTGGGCTTGTCCTTGGAGCAGTAGATCTTTTGCTGCTTGCACTCGCGGCAGGCGCGCGGTTTGGGCTCGGGCGCGTGTCCAGGGTCTGCTCCTTGGGCCGGCACCCTGGCCCGGCGCACCGAGGAGGAGGTGGCCGAAGCCGCGCCCGACAAGCCGGCTGCTGACTTCCGCGCGCGGGTCATTTTGTGTTGAGGAGTGGCAATTGTCGTGGCAATTGTAGTGGCAATTCGTTTGTCAAAAGTGTCGTCGATCAAGATGACCTCATCCTGTGGAGATCCGGCGAGGCATGGCCGTCTTTAAATCGTGGTCTCCCTCAATAAAAGGCTGCCATATCACATATGTGAGAGCCTGTGAGAACATGTGTGAAATGAAACAGAGCTGCTTGTTGGCCTCAACGATGCAATGCAACTGTATGCGGCTGAAGTTCAGCCTCACGTCTTGGCAATAATGTCGTGAAGATGTGAGGTCAACTCAGGAGGGCGGGAGGCACGATAGTGACCGATAGCGGCAGGCGAGGCTCTGTAGTGTCCGGCTCGTAGGCACTCCAGCATCTGAGCTCTAGGCTCTCTTCAACATGCAACATAAAAGTGGGTCTACTAGCGTCGGTCAGGGTCGCCGATGTGAGAACAAGACGCACCGGGCAGATTGGCCGAGAGAAACCAATCCCAAACAACAAATAAAAGATGAAAAGGCGACGATAATGCAACAAGGTTGCAATATTGAATTTCTAGATGGCGTTGTATTTGACAAGAGGACTGGAATGTAATACTGCGTTGATGTAACAATCCGTCGATCGTGTGGTTGACAGTTGCACGTGACCATACTTTACAGATAAGATAGTGTGGAGTGTTCACCGCCAAAAAATTAGTGGCAGAAAATGGCAGAAAAAGTGCAAGGTGAGAAAAAGAGAGAAAAGGCGACGACTCCGTCTTGACTACCATCTATCACGGCTTTCCTTGACAACTACCTCCCACCCACACAATGGCCCGCGTAGACGACAAGGCCAGGTACTACCTGGAGCGGGCAGTGCCCCAGCTGCGCGAGTTTGAATCAAAAGAGATATTCTCAAAGGTAGGTTGGCGAACGAGGCGACAATCATCATCATCATCTTCTTCTTCTTCTTCACCATCTCCATTTCATCATTAACACCTTCTCTGCAGGACGAAATCCGCACGCTGGTCCAAAAACGCACCGAGTACGAACGCCTCATCCTGTCCCCCGGCTCCAGCCCCAACGATGTGCTGGCCTACATCGCCTGGGACCAGTCCCTCGACGACCTGCGCGCAAAGCGCTGCCGCCGCCTCAAGATCAAGCAGTCGACCAGCTTTACGAGCCAGGGCCGCATCTTCCAGACGTTCGAGCGAGGGGTGACAAAACACCCGGGCAGCACCCTCCTGTGGCGCAAGTACCTGGAGTACGCCGCCGCGTGCAAGGCGACAAAGCGCTGGCGGCGCATCATGACGCGCGCCCTCCGGATGCTCCCGAGTGACGGCGCGCTGTGGGTGGTGGCCGGCCGCAAATCGTGGCAGGACGGCGACATGGAGGCGGCGCGGGGCCTGTTTATGCGCGGGTGCCGGTTTTGCGCGACGGACGCGCTGGTGTGGCTCGAGTATGCGCGCGTCGAGATGGAGTGGCTCGCGCGCCTCGAGAAGAAGCAGCGGGGCACGGCGCAGTACAATGCGAGCGTCGCCCAGATTGCGGCCGAGGCGGTGGCGAGCTCGGAGAGCAAGACTAGCAAAAACGTCTATGAAGAGGGCGAGGGTATGGCACTGCATGACGGAGATACCGACGACGACGAGGATTCGGACGATGGCGATTTCAGTAACAACGCCATCCTGCCCAAGTCGCTTGTGGACGACCCGCTCGCCAAGAACAAGAAGAACGCCCTCGTCTTCAGCGACGAAGCTGTCAAGAGACTGCAAGCCACGCCGGCGCTCGAGGGCGCCATCCCCAAGGCCATCTTTGACGAGGCCACCAAGCAGGCATTTTTCAATGCCGACGCGGCCGAGTCGTTCTTTGATCTGTTCTCGTCCTTTGCCGCCGCCGTCCCCACGGCACAGCCAATGCTGGCCGCCCATGTCTTGGAGACACTCGATACCAAGTACGCAAACGACGCCGCCACGTGGAACTGCCGCGTCAAGAACTGCGTGCTGGGCCAGAGCCCCAACGCGGCCACGTTCCCGCGGGCGCTTCGCTCGGCCATTGCTCTTCTGAGGGAGGGCCTCGAAAAGGCCAGCAACAAGGCCAAGTTTGCGGGCAAGAGCGCGGCGTGGATCGACGTGCTGCTGCGTCGGGGCGACTTGGACGCGGGCCTGCGGGCCGTCCTCGAGGACACGCGGCGCAAGGTCGAGCGGGCCGGTGAAGCCGCCGAGGAGGCGAAGCGTTTGTTACAGTAGATGTGAACAGCAGGAGTTGAAATTGAGAAAACGAAAGGAGAAGAAAAGCATTAGACTAGCGCTATCCTGTATGATTCCCATTAATGTTAAATGTTACTATTACCGCCATGCTGTACGCTGTACTCTCTTTTATGCTCTATTTGTCCATCGTGTCCTCCCTATGTAGCACCTGCCACCCCCAGCAGATGCTTCCACTCCTCGGTGCTCACCCGGCTCACACTCAGCCGCGACTGCTTGAGCATCTGCATCTTGTCCAGAGGCTGGCCCGGGCCGCCCATCTCTTTGAGTTGCCGCAGTGTGATGGGCGTGTCAAACTTGCTCCGGAACGCGACGTGCACCACGCTCCACTTGGGCTCCTTGCCCTTGGCCAGGTCCGCTGCCGCGTTGGGGTCGTAGTACGCCGTCTTGGGGTCGTGCGCCGTCAGGTCGGGCGAGTGCTCCTGGACAATGGTCATGGTGCCGACGATGCCGGGCTCCTTGGTGTTGGAGTGGTAGAAGAAGGCGAGGTCGCCCTTTTTCATTTTGCGCAGATTGTTGCGCGCCGCGTAGTTGCGGATGCCGTCCCACGGCTCGGGCTCCGTGCAGCGCCGCAAGTCGTCAATGCTGAACTTGACGTCCACGCCGTTCTCGAAGCGCGACTCGGGCTCCGCCTTGAGGAGCCAGTACTGGCGCGTGGCGGCGGCCTTGTCGTCTTCTTCCTCCTCCTTCTTGACATTCTTGACTTTCTTGACGTCGGTCTCCTCCTTGACAACAGCCGCCTCTGTGGGAGGAGCAGAAGAAGCATCGGCTGGAGCGTCTTCAGCCTCGTCCTCGTCCTCAGACTCGTCGTCCTCAGAGGTGGCCACGGCCTTTCCCTTTCCGTTGCTCTTTCCTTTCGGTGTTGGCTTCGCCTTGGCTTTCGCCGGTGCTTTTCCCTTTCCCTTGGCTGGCGCCTTGCCCTTGCCCTTGGGCTTTTTCGCTGCCGGCTCTGGTGCTGCCAGTTCGGGTTCTGCGTCGGCCTTTCTCTTGCGGGATGTGTTTGCTGGAGTAGGGGCCGGCGCGGCAATCGATGGGCCTTCGCCAGCGTCAGCCTCCTCCGTCACGTCTCTTCCCTTGCCTTTGGCCGTCTTGGGCGTTGCCTTTGGAGTGGCTTTTGGCGCAGGTGTCTCGGCGGCCTTCTTTGCCGGTGTCGCCTTTGGTGTAGCCGCTTTTGTCGTTTTTGCTCGTTTTGCTGGCGGTGGAGGAGACGCCTCAGGTTTTGCCGCCGCCTCTGCCTCTACCTCCTCCGTCTGCAGAGTCCGTCGTCGCGTCGACCGCCGGAGAGGAGATGCTGTGCTGGGGCCGGCCTCGGATTCGGCCACAGCCGCAGCTGTACTCTTTCGTTTGGGGGGCATGTTTGCGAGTGTGGCGAGCAAACCGTAGTCTGTGTATGTACTCTGTGTAGGAGAGCGGAATCGTAAAAAAAAAAAAGAATCAAATGAATTCCTACCAAGTGCACCCAATTCCTACGTTCCTGCTCCGTTCGTAATATCTCGTGCTCCCCTGAAGACGCGTGCTAGGGCACGACACCACCTGTACTAGTCCGCTTTAGGCAGTACCAGTGCTTGTCCATCCATCCAGTCCTGCCGGTTCCACCTTGCACCAAAACCGCTTCACACTCTTGACACAAGAAACGTCAAAATCAGAAGCAAAGAAGAACGACAAGAGATCCAACAGACCCGAAGCGTTGTCGTTGGTTTTAATGGACAGATGGAGGCGCAAAAGTCCAGCAGGTCTTGGCCTAGACAACCTTACACCCACCCATTCATCCTTTCTTCCAACAGCATTGTCCTCGTGCTTATCGTTGCTTTCTTACCCTCCTCTTTCTTTACTGTCTTGTCGAATTGCCCAATGACGGCCTGCATCACCCTTTATTCGCCCCCAAAAGGACAAAGGGAAACCCAAGAGACCCGAATGGACACACAAATGGACACAAAGGGTCCAATCTGACTCCAATCCAGGTCGAGACTCTCCGCCCAAAGAATTCTCCGAGATTTGACAGAAGAGAAAAAGGAAGAGAAACGACCCTGCCAAGAACCGGCTACTAACGAAACCCAACATCCCCGTCCTCTCGTGTGAGCTTGTGCTCATGCGTCTCTGTCGTCACTCCCCTCTTCTTCGTCGCCTCCTCTCTCTTCCACTCTCGACTAGTCACCTCCATTCTCGCTTCTCGGCAAGGCCCGCCTCGGGAGGTCTTGTCTGGTCCATTCCAGTTCAGTCCAGTCTTGTTGGTTTCCTTCGTCTTCGATTGTCTCTTTCTCCCGTTGCCTGTCGATCTGGGCCGGTGCCTGCAGCCCAACATGGGTCTTTGGGTCTCTGTCCCTCTCTCTTCCCCTCTCGTCAGCCCTCTTATCTCACTTCTGTCGTCCCTCCTCTCCCTTCTACCCTTTCCCACGGCATTCCCATACACCCATCCGCACCCCTTGTGCTCCGTGCGGAGTAAGATAAGATCCAGATCTCATATGATCGTCTTTCTGTTCAGCCTTGTCAAGATTAAGGTTGGTCGGCGTGGATTGGAGAGTGCCTTCCAGTGCAGGTACCGATCTCCAGACCCTCTCAGTGCTCTTTCCCGTAGAAGTTCTTGGCTCAGATATATCTTATTAAGTTTTCTGTCCTATACTTATTGCTTATTCTCTCTTACCCGTCTTTGTCTACGTCTTTGTAAATCATAAGCCATAACAGACATTTGTAGATTAGACTTGTAGAGAGCATTCTTCATTCTTCACGGTTTCCTCTCCTCTTCTATTGCTGTCAAAGTGCAGTCTGGAGACTCGTTTGGTCTTCTGTCAGGTGTTAACTGTCTTTGTACAGTCCGAGTTAAGTACATAATTTTGCACAAAATCCACACGTATTCTTTTGTACCTTTCTCAGAATACTTTACGGTGTACTTAGTCACTACCACTCGTTCCTGGCGTTTTATTGGCCAGTCGCTCTCGCTTTGGCGACTGCGCCCCACTCTGGTCTAGCGCCGCGATGAAACCAGCGAAACAGGGCAAGGGAAAGGGCCAGGAAAAAAGGAGACCCCATTTTCCCCGTCGCCCCTTCCTCTTGAGTCTTCCCCCAGCTCTCACAAGTCTCTTGTTCGTCGCCCTTTTCCCACTGAAATCCGAAATCCCAACCGCCCCGACCGAACACACATACCAAGCAACAAAGCACAGCACCAACTCCAACGCGCGCGCATTCGCGCATTTTGGTTTCGACTTTTTTGGCTTTTGCAGTTTCGAGGTACGTTTGTCGTGTGTCATTTGTCTGTTGACTTTTGTCCATTTCGAGCCCGTTTCTTTTCCCCATCCCGGCATTTGTCAATAGCCCCTACCCTACTGGCACCTGCCTGGCCTTGCATCGAGTGACACGCAGCCCGTCGCTCTTGCTGTCTCTGGTCTGGCTCGGCTCTGTCATTCCCTTTCCCTCTTTCTCTCTTTCCCATTCCCTAACATTTGCCTTTACTTCCCACTTCCCATCGCACCTGCCGTCGCGTGTGGCTTGCTTTCCTGAGTGGGAACTGAACGCGACTGCGGAGACTCTTTGTCGTCGCTGTTTCGTTCCCTTTGCTTTTTCCTGTGCCTGCCCCAATTCGCTGCCCCTATTGCCTGTCCACTGTATTTTTTTCTGGTGCACCTTCGCGCCTGCCATTTCGGCCACGTTGGCCTGGCCTCGGCCCCCTGAAGAATACATGTTCAGTTGACAGTAGGGAAGGCGCACCCCGACGGTCCCCAACTGCCCCCTAAAACCTCAGTCATCCGGCCCCTGAACTTGCTGTCAACTGTCTCTTTGCAGCACGTTTTGCGCTGTTAGTTCCTGAGCCGCACAGCCCGTACCTTGGATTCTTTTGATTCGCTCCTTCTCATTGGCCAACAACAGAGCCACAACGGGCAGGACCAGTGAAGAAAACAAAGAACAAGCAGGAGCGACAGACCAAAATCCCAGCAAAAAGGAGCAAAACGCAGCAAAAACGTGAAGAAAAAAAAAAGCAGGTGCCCCAATTCAGTGCCCAGAAGTGCCCCAAAAGCCAGGGAAAAAGCTGCACTTTCCTTATCACCCCCAAAAACCAAAACCAAAAGCCATCTATCGCTCCTTCCACCACCGCCCTCACACCTCTCTAGCCAAATGCCCACACGGAGCCCCATACCCTGACACAGCCGCGACCTGACGCGACTCTCTTTCTCCCCCCCCCCCCCCTCCGCCCTCCGCATCGTGAACACCTCTGCCGTGTTACTGCCCATCTCGATTATATCAGTCATTTCATTTCTCCCATTGTTGCATGTCTGTGTTGATGACGTCGCGCGTGTTGCTGCCGTCCGCGCCGCCGTCCACTGTCGCCAACCTTGCTTTGCTGACCATTTTGTCGCAAAAAGTGAATTGACAAAAAACGAAAGGCGAAAAATCGATTCGAAGAAACCCCGAGTCGACACACGACGAGACCAACGACGACGACATAAGGAACCACGATCGACGGCTCCCGGGATACCAATCGCTTTTGCATCCTCCAATCTTCCATCGGCACACGCGGCCAGGCAGATGGGCCCATTGCCGACGGCCGTCTTCATCTCCGCCACCCTCGATCTCCCCATCGCCCGAATCGCGTCGTCGTATTCCATCTCCCATCTCTCCCATCAATAACCGCCTTCGTCCATCACCATGAGTGGCTGGATGAACGAGGCCGCCGTGCAGAACCACAATGGCAACGGCTTCCCGCACATCAACAACCCAAATGCGCCACAAGTGGGCGTCGGCGGCATGATAGACCCGGCCGCGTTCATGGCCGCAAACCAGGCCCAGTTCAATCCCGTCGCCGGCAACCCCTACGCCAGCCCACAGCAGTTGATGGCCATGCAACAGGCACAACAAGGCCAGCCGGGGCAGCCACAAGGGAATGGCGGCGGGAGCGGCGCCGGCACGCCAAATCTGAATGGTGGGCCGATGCGCAACGCGTCGCCGTCCTTCCAGAACCCCATGTACCAGACCAACTCGGTCATTCCATCGAAACGGCCGCGCCCACGCGAAGACAGCATCGCCGCGTCGCCGCACCAGGTGGCCGGCATGCTGCCGAACACGACACGCGCCGAGACGCCCCAACAGCCGCAGCCCCCCAACTTTTCTCATCTCCCGCCCAACGGCTCCGCCAACGCGACGCCATCGCCCATCATGGCCAACCAGATCCGCGCCGGTAGCGCCGTCCCGCAACGCGTCGCCACAACCTCGCCGCATCCCTTCTCGCCCGCCACCCAAAGTTTCGCGCCGCAAGCATCACCCGCGCCGTCAGACCACAACACAGCCAACGCGCAACAGCAGCAGCAAAGCCCATACGGCCAGCCAGGGCAGCAACCAGGGCCACCTGGTGGACCCGGTGGACCGGGCGGCGGTAACTTCCCGCCCGGCTTCAACCCCAACTTCACACCGACACCGCCCCCTGGTCGTCCATCGCCTAATCCGCAACAACCGGGTGGCCAGATGGGCATGCCCCAGCACATGGGCCAGATGCCGCCGCAGATGGGCCAGATGGGACAGATGAACCCACAAATGGCTGCGCAAATGGGCCAGATGGGACAGATGAACCCGCAAATGGCCGCGCAGATGGGCCAGATGCCGTTCACGCCGCAGATGCAGCAGCAGCTCGCCCAGGCGCGCAACCCGCTCGAGCAGCAAAAGCTGATGTACCAGATGCAGCTCCAGCGCCAGCTCCAGCAGGGTGGCGGCGGCATGCAGCCTGGTGGCCCCCAAATGCCGGGCCAGTCCATCTCCGCCCAGCAACGTAACATGATTGCTCGGCAGCAGCAGGTCCAGCAGGCACAACAGCAGCAAGCCCAGCAGCAGCAGCAGCAGCAGCAGCAACAATCACCACAGCCAGGCCAGCCGCCCCACCAACAACAGCAGCCGGGTGTTCCCAACGGCCAAGCCACGCCGAGCACGCCCAAGACCGCCCAAGGTCCCGGCGGCGCGCCAGGCCAGCCTCAGCCCAACGGGCCCCAGCGCTCGGCCGAGCAGTTCCTGCAGCAGCTCACCGTCTTCATGCAGCGCATCAACATGCCGCTCGACCCCAACCCCGTGGCCGGCGACCGGCCGCTGCACCTGATGCAGCTGTTCCAGACCGTCCAGAAATTCAGCGGCTACCGCAACATCACGCAGAACAATGGCTGGCCGCAAGTGTCCAGCGCCCTTGGCTTCCCGCCCGCACAAATACCCACTGTGGCCGGCCAGATCAAGGTCATCTATGAGCGCAACCTGCTCAAGTTTGAAGAGTTTGTCGTCACCCAGAGCCGCGCCAAAGCGAACCAGCAACAGCTCCAGGCACAGCACCAGGCACAGATGAAGGCCCAGCAAGCATTTAACCAACAGCAAGGTCCTGGAGGCCCAGGTGGTCCCGGTGGTCCTGGTGGCCCTGGCCAGCAGCCACAGCCACCGCAGCCGGGTCAGCCCCAACAACAACAGCCGCCGACCCCACAGCAGCAGCAGCCACAGCCACCCCAGGGCATCCAACCACCAACGCCCCAACAGCAGCACCCTCCTCAACCACCATCGCTCGACCAGCCAGGCCAAGGCGGCCCCGTCGGCATGCCCAGCACCCCGAAGTCCGCGTCCCGTCCTAACAAGCGGTCCGCATCGGGCCAGCAGCCGGCCGCGCTTAAGCACGCAGCCTCCAATGGCCAGATGAACGGTTTCTCGACGCCCCACGCCCCGAGCCAGCCGGCGCCTCCTACCTCGCGTAAGGGCAAAGGTAAGAACGCCCGCGCTGCGTCGGCCGCGCACGAAGAGTTTCCGCCGCAGTCGCCGGTGCCTGGCATGCCCGGTATGCCTGGTGGCCCCATGCGCGGCCCTCCCTTCATGGACGGCCACGCGGCCAACGGCTTTGTGCCCATGCCCGGCCAGTTCCCGCCTGGCCAAATGCCACCCGGTCATATGCAGGGCGGCTTCATGCCAGGCCACATGCAGGGCCCGCCCTTTGCCGACACGGACGAGTACAAGCCGTGCAGCCGCGACACGCAAACGTATGGAGGTGTGGACGTGCACGCGCCGGCCAATGTGGTCACCGACATCCTGCGGTTCCGCCCCGAGGTGCCAGCGCCCGGCGAGCTCGGCAACATTGACATCCACGCCCTGACGATGAGCATCCAGTCGGGCATCCACGGCGAGGTGCGCCTGGCCCTGGATACGCTGGCGACGGTTACGATCACCAACATGCCGGGCCTCGAGATTGACCTGGAGAAGTGCGACGATCTGTTGGAGACGCTCATCGGGTACGCCGACGAGCTGCTCGAGGTACTGGCGGAGAACACGGTCGAGGTCTCGGACGAGATCCTGATCCCGCCCTACGAGGACATTGCACGCGCCTGCCAGATGGAGCGCCTGTCGATCCGCGACGAGCCGCCCGTTGGGTCCGAAGAGGAGGAAATGGACCGCAACGTCGACTACCTGCTGTGCATCACCACCATCTTCCGCAATCTGTCCTTCAACCCACGCAACCAGGCCGGGCTGGCCGACGAGTCGGCCATCAAGTTCCTGTGCCAGTTTATTCGATATGTCGGCACTCGTAACATGCTGCTGCGCACACAGCTCAACATGCTGGACTTTATGAAGGACATTATCACTCTGCTATCCAACATTAGTGGGTCCATCGAGATCCCCGACCAGCAAGAGGCGTTCTGCTTCCTTCAGTTCCTATTGGCGTTTGCGCCGTCGCCGCTGCCCAGCCTCGCCGACGAGCACCTCTTCTTCCCGACCTACCACGCCACCCTGCAGCCGTACCTTCCTTCGGCCGTCGACGCCCTCGCC
Organism: Sporothrix mexicana; assembly: GCA_021396375.1. Lineage (NCBI taxonomy): Eukaryota > Fungi > Ascomycota > Sordariomycetes > Ophiostomatales > Ophiostomataceae > Sporothrix > Sporothrix mexicana. The sequence goes on from WNYC01000053.1 coordinate 247,629, forward strand.
AAGTTGCTGGCGCGCGACGAGCCCAACCGCACACACTTCCGCAACGTCTTTGCGGCCGACCCCAGCGGCGCCATGCCGTATGACCTGTTGACGCAGACGTTTGCCCTCGCCATCTCGCCCATTCCTGATTATGTGCACCTGCGCGAACCGCGGCCGCCCCACCTCCCGCCCGTCCAGGAAGTCCGCAAGCCCATGCTGATGCAAGGCTTGCTGGCCGCCGACATTGTCGCCTCTCTGGCGCCCGGCTTCGAGACGGGAGTCACGCGCACCTGGCTGAGCGCCGAAAATGGCTTCGTCCAGAACCTGCAGCGCGCCGTCCGCGATCTGTGCCGCGACTACGAGGTCGTCGAGCACCAGCTGCGCCACCTGCGGGCGACGGGCACCGCGCGCCAGATCCAGCAGCAGCAGCAGCAGCTCGTCAAGGACGCCGAGATCATGTACATTGTCGTGCTCGCCGTGTCGATGCTGCGCAAGCTCAGCGAAAAGGCCGTGGACCCCGCGGATCCCAAGCGCTCCGCGCTCAAGAGCCTGCCGCCAACGGTCCTGCCGACGGAGCAAGGGCTGCTGGAGGCGCTGGAGATGCTGAGCGGCGAATGGAGCCGCGACGGGTTCCTCCAGAACTATGTAGCCTTTGCGTCGATTGGGGACAAGTAGATTGTGTGCAGAGATGGGCGAAGTAGAATAGGATAACTGGATCAGCATGACGGCGGCGAACGGCGAAAAAAAAATGGAAGGAGAAAAGAAGGGAGACAGGCGAGGAGAGACGAGCATCAACCATCATTGGCGATGTTGGTTTGGTTTGCTTCTCTCCCCATCTCGTCTCCCCTTTTGTGTAAACTGGATTTTGTACGTTTTGTGTTTCTGTTTTTCTGTTTTCTGCTTCTTTGCTTTTTCTGCTTTCATTGTTGGGTTCTCTCTTTCATTTCATTACTAGTGGACTTCATTTTCTTTTCCTCTCGTTGTTTTCTTTCTCTTTTTATTATTACCATCTCCTTTAGTCGACTGCTCTTTTCTTGTTACTTTTCTATATATAATCTGTATTGGCTTTACCATCGTCTTGAATTGACTATTATCCATTGGACCTTAATTGCTTTATGGCTTGTGTCGTCGATATCGTGTTGCTGCATACCGATTGACAAACAAAGCGTCTTATGTTCCTTGTGGAACATAGGATGCACCATTTGGTTTATTCTTGTCTTTCCTTCGTTTTGTACTCACAAATTGATCACGATTATTTTCTCTGAATTTAGAGCCGCAGTCATCTTTGCTTTTATTTTTTTATTTTATTTTATTTTATTTTATTTTCTTTTCTTTTTAATATTTTTATTTTTCAGGAACTGATTCGTGTGAGATTTTTATTTTTCAAAAAAGGCTGAAATACGACCAAAACTCACAACATAAACCTGGTCCCGTAACAAGCCAAACAAAACGAATGCAAAAGACACTTTAAGCATCCCTCGAGAAAACAAGGCATTAATCAACCAAGCTCGCCATACTTCATATCTCCAAGGTAGTCTTTCTTTCCCAGGATTCCGCTTTGCCGCTCGACATGGATTTTGTCGGAAACATCCTCACTCTTTCACGGCGTACTTATGCGGTTCTGGCCCCCAACGACCATTTTCACCCTGAACTGCATGCACATGTGCACTTTTGTGCATATTATGATATTCCTGCGCCTCACAACAACTTCCAACAGATGTTTTCCGCATTTGCCCGCATATTTTGATTGCAACCCCTCCTCTGCTCACTCGCTTGCCGACTTTCAGACTTTCAGGGCCGACTCAAGGCCCTACTCAAAGCCAGCTTGGCTGGTCTAGCCGCCCGGCGTCTTTGTTGCGGCCTCCAATACTACGTGCCGACCTGCGTGACTTGTTTGTCTTTTGCATCACAATATGCAAAATGCGTGCAGCTGTCACCTTGGGCAAATACGACTCAGCCACAGTGGAAATATGTATGAATGGAAATCCAGGCGCTCGATGTGCCTCGACTTTAAAGATCAACTCAACTTTAGAATGCCAACCTTGCTTTGTTTCGCTTTCCGCGGCAGGCTTCAATAGAAAAGATTCAAAAGAAAAGATTCAAAAGAAAAGACCCGAGATTTCAAACTAAAGCAAAAATACCAGCAAAATTGCAAAGCATTCGCATTTCAAAATCAAACAACATCGCCGCGCCCCTTGTTTACTTACTCCCTTCTCCTTGCACCACTGACAATGGCCGCCCCACAAAATCCGACATATTTTCTGCCGCCAAACTGGACAACGCCTGCTGTGGGCGGACCCATCCGGCTCGGCAACCTGCTGGCGCAGCCTCTGCTGCCGCACCGCTCGATCCTGACCGTTGGCGAAGACGACAGCGACTTCCCGGGCACGACCTCCTTTGAGGAGACGGACTGGCAGCGCGAGCTCAGCAACCTGTTTGACGCGCAGATCAAGCTGGAGGCGTCGCTCAGCGGCATGGTCAAGAACATGGTGCGGGCCGGGTCGGGCTCGTCGGGCACGCTGACCCTGACCGCGGGCAAGGTGACGACCGTTGCGTTCGGGCAGGATCCGACACGCGAGGCGCTGGTGCGGTGGCTGTCGGACCCGCGCGTGCGGCAGGCCGTGCGCTTTGGCCGGCGGAAAACCGTGCTGTACATGGTCTCCGGCATCAAGATTGCGGCCAGTTTCCAGGCCCAGCGCAGCACCAAAAACACGAAATCGGCCGGGGCGGAGTTCTCGGCACCGGTCGCAGCTGCCGCCGGTGTCGACGTTGGAGCCGGCGGGTCTGTGGCCAGAGAGCGCGGCCAGCAGGGCAGGTCCGTGGCCCAAACCGACACCATCCTGGGCTACCAGCTGCTGGAGATCTGTGTCCGCGGCGACAAGATCTCGACCAGCGAGTACCGCCACGACGCCGCATTTCTCAACGACGGCCCGGGCGGGCGCAGCAAGGCCGGCCTCTCCCCAGCCGCTGTGGACTTTCGCCGTGTCTCGACAGCCGACCAAGACACGCTGGACACTGTTGCCCAGAGCCTTCAGAGACTGGAATATGAGGTCGACGCAGACCAGTGGGACTCGATGAACCAGTTCAGTGCGGCCAGGGCCAGTCGGCTGGCAGGATACTGATGACCAGGTATGGAGAACATATGGTGCAGATGTGCAGATGTGTAGAGGTGCAGTCTGCCGCCGCCCTTCAGTCCATCTTTGGTAATTTATGGCTTATATAGAGTAGCTTGCTGGCGCGGGCCTGGTCATTTCCTTTAAAGAACGTCCATGGCTCCACGTATCGCAGCTCCGCGTTGCCGCCTTCCCAGCTCGGCGTGGAGATCTCGCGCAGCAGACCGTCAATAAAATCCTTTCTCAAGAGAGCATCTTGCAGGCCCTTGTCGCGCAGGTGGCAGGCATATTGCATCACTGTTGCCAGGATGCCAGCCATGATCGGGGTCGCATAGGAGCTGCCGCTCCGTTCTTGATCACCACAGCGGACCTCCGCCAATGTCCCATAAACCAAGGGGCTTTTAAACACCGGTTGTTGGGGCTTGTATTTGAAGCCGCCTCGGTGGTCGGTGCCTCCGACAGAAAAAACAGCCGTGTCGCTGGCCGGGAACCGCTCCGGCTCATTGAGGCCTTCGTTCCCGGCTGCTGCAAAAAAGATGCGTTCTCGCGTCAAGTTGGCCATACGAATTGCTTGGGCCACCTCCTTCTTTATGTTTGTGAAGCCAAACGAAAGGCTGATGATGTGGACGTCCCATTCTCCTGCTGCGTGGTTTATGGCCTTGGCTGTCAATAAAGGCAGGCAACTGAAATTGCGACAACAAGAGATACTCACTTCTGCAACTTTGCGTGGATCCAGGCTTGCCGGGTCCTTGGCCACGCGGATAACATACGTCTCCACGTGCGGGGCCACTTCCATGAGGAGCCCTGTGACGGCCGATCCGTGTCGGCCTTCGTCCTCGTCGACCGGACTAGGAGCGCCGTCGACAAGATCATGCCAGTGGTTTTTCAAGCGTTTCTCAATGTATCCTACTCTGATCGGAAAATTCAAGTCGCAGCCTGTGTCGAGGATGGCCACGCGGATTTCCTTGGGTTCCGACACCCCGGACCGATTAATAAATTTCTGCATAAAGTCGTTGACATTTTCAATCATGTCCATCCATTCAGAAGAGTCCTGAATCTGAGTTTTTTGTTCTTTGTCAATTGCTTGCATCTTTGCATCTTTGCATCTTTGCATCGGACGGCTGTAACGACTAGGGACACCTACCGATCCTGGCTCCAGACTGGCTAATATTTCGGAAGCCGTGTCTCCGGTCACCTCCATCTCTATTCCCTCCATCTCCTCTGTCTCCTCTGTCGGTCCGAACACGTACACGTCTGCCGGGTTTTCTCGCGGTGTGGCAAACGGCAGGCCATGGATTGGAAGTGAATAAGGCCAGAGGCCCGGATATAGAGGAGGCGGCGGGCGAACTGGCTCATGTTGTGGCACAACCTGTGCAGGGCGCCAATTCGTCTTCACTCGCTTGGGAGGGGGGAGATCGATGTAGGCACCCGGCCGCTTGAGGCCTTTGTAGTTATAGCCGTTGGACCAGACTGTGAGGGGAACAACGACTTCGAGAAATATTTGATCCGTAGTGACATTTGGTTGCTGCTTGTCGTAATCTTCCAGTGAAAGCCAGAGGCATTTGTTGATTACTCCACGAATCTTGTCGCCGGCCCTGTCGGCGAGTGCTCGGCTGCACCTCACGGCGGCTGCATGCCACGACTTTTGCTTGTTCCCCGGGTGGACGTCATTCTGTTGCACCACCACCAATTCGTCCATCTCAATCTGCAGGATAATGAGTGCCAAGGCCAAGAAACAGGGCCGACGAACTGCTATGTCACCGGCGAGAAGCTGAAATTTTGGTGGGCTGGCCGGCTGAGGCTCTTCTTCCACCTGAAACTTCAAAAACAGTTCGATGCTGGTTTCCGTCGTCGATATGGGCCCGGAGTCCCAGTCCGGAATGAGCAATGATTCCAGGTGTAGCTTGTCATCGCCAAATAGGTCGGTCCGGGCAAGATAATACGCCGCAGTAGCAATTTCGGCAGCGAGCCGCCTCTTGATATTGTACGCGATAACGTAGTATCTACTTGCCGCGCCGGTTTGCGTACTCCGGACTTCTTGTTCATGCTTGAAAACATCGTTGAGAGTCCGCGTCGGTGTCGTCACTGGCCCTCGGCTGGCCAGGCTTCCGGTTTCGGTGATGTCAGGGTTACGCAGGGCCATACGTTCGCCACTCGAGTGAATATCAATTATCATGGCCGGTAGATGCATCGCCATGACAGTATCGATGGCAGGACACAGGCTATCCTGTCCCAAGACCTGGTTTGCTTGTGTATCATCTGTAAAGTGGAAGACTGTCGGTAGCCATTTACCATCGGCACCACCAGCACCACCAGCACCACCAACACCATCGGCACCATGAGGCAGCAACATGACGATATCCGATGGATCGGGCCGCCGCGTCTCGACTTGAGATAGGTTCCGGCTGTCCAAACGCAAGTAGGCTTGGTGGGTATTGTGCTCTGTGCACACAAGGCCCCTAAGATTACCCAAGATATGATCTGTCGTGTGCGATAACTCATTGACATAAATCTTGGCAGAGTCAAACCAGTCCGGAAGCTCTCGTTCCGGTGATTGTGTCTTGTCCGGCTCCACCATCACTTTGTGCACGATTTTTGTTGTGATGTTGAACACCCTTGCGCACCTAGTAAGATTCCTGTACATCTTGATGTCCAAGGAGAAGAATCCCGTGTAACTTTTTGTCTTCTCCACGAGATCGAATCCAGGCTGTTGGCTGTCCCATTCGAGCTGGGTGAGATTGGGGAACTTGTGGAACGCCTTTGTTGGGACGTTTGTCACTCTTTCGAAACGCTCGCAGCCCTGACTGACTAGAATGGCCTCCAGTACAACAAGCAATTCAGTGAGACGAAACTCAAAGTCATCGTAAAGCTGTTTGTCAAGTGCGTGCGTCCCAAAATCCTTGATAGTGAATGCGTCTGTGACTTGCATCATCTCGGTTCGCATGTCTTGCAGGGCATCGGCTCTCTTTCGAGCACTCCTTGTGTCCTCCACATCCTCATCGGGCTTGGGCAAGACCATGAGGAAGAATGGCACTACACCCTGCAGCAGCAAGAAGTTGGTGCTCTCTGCAAGAGTCTTGATTGTGTCCTGGTTGACCAGCATATTTTGCAGCACAGTTGTATGGCAAATCCGACCAGTGTGTTGTGGTGCGATATGATATGTCGTGCTTTGGCGTGCGGCGTGTTGAGTTCAATGCGCGAGCGCTTGGGGTGTGGTGATGATATCGACTGTCTTTGTCTTTTGTTGTCTTTTGATCTTTTCTGAGAATTAAGAAACAATCGTTTGTCGTTCTTTGAAGGCAGGAAAAGGGGCTTCCTACCGAAATGTTGACAGGCGTAAGACTTATGGAAGGAGCGATGCCTCTGTATGGACGGCTCCTTCCTTCCATTTGCTATTCCCACACTTTCCTCTCATGTCCCTCGCTCCTTCCGTCCAGACGCCAATTGCTCTCAAATAGAAGGAGCCGATGCCAGGATGCCTAGTGATACCTTCTCTGTAAGGACCAACAGGAGAATAACAATTCCCGTCGAGGCTCGACGGCTTGATAGGCGTGTTCTTTCCGTTTTGGCCCCCAATATCACCTCTCCGTGCCTTCCCGCTCAAAAGAGGGGGCGCTGCATACGACATTTGTCCTGCGCTCTTTCCTGCGTTTTGTCATGCACGCTGCGCCGCGTCTCATACAATCACAAGGCATTTCCATACGTCAAGATGTGCTGAAATGGTGGCATCGAGCAAGCGATGCTGCCCTGATCCCCGCCCCTGTATCACCCGAACAGCATGGGCGCAATGATAACGGCAGCTCAAGGCTTACCAGGCAACTTTGCACCCCACATGTCGATGACGATTTTCCTGTGTGTTGCTCCGTCAAAGGGTCTTTTAAGCGCCCAGAACGAGAAGGGGAAGAACTATCCTGGTATGTCTTCGCGGCATATAGTGTTTGTGACATGTCCGTTGGAAGCAGATAAGGAGGCATCGTTGGAATACTAGGACTGACAAGCCTTCAATTCTATCCGTACAAGAAACCAAAATATCGTCACTCGCCTCAGTTCCCACCACTTGAACGCATCTCTGTTTACTTACAAGCCCAAGCAAACAGAAAACATGGAGCCACGGCGGATCAAGTACAGCAGCACAAGCATCATCGATGCAGCATGGGCCTGCAAAGACCTGTTCTCGATTATTCGAAACCGCTGTGTTCAGCTTCCTCATGAGGATGAGTTTCACCTGCAAGGCTTGCACCTTTTTGACAGATTCAGCATCTGGCTCGAGAACACGAGAGCCATTGCACCAGCCAGCCTATCTCTCGATTGTCGGCTGCTTGAGCGTCCCGACTTTGTGCGGAGGATTTGCGAGATTCTTGTGATGCTAGAGCGGAATCTCCATGTGGGTATGTCTACAGATTTATTCAGATTTTATCACAGACTCTATCCTGATGCATATTCTTTTGTATCGTCTTTCCCACCTTCCCTCCAGAGCTGTGCACCTTGGCTGATCCTACAGTGTTGGAAATTGCGCATGCTCTTAAAAATGGCATTGCATCGCCTGAGAACGAAGCTCAAGACAGCGACGACGAATATGAATTTCAGCCCGGTTTCCCCGCAGTCGAGCGTTGCCTAGATCAACTTGACAATCTTTGGCTGTCAGTCAAGGCGTCTGAGGTCGCAGAGCTACGTCCGGATCCAGGAGACGTCTTGACCGATATTGAGCCGGCCTATTACATCGACTGTGTCAAGGGACAGTGTAGCTCTGCAAACAGCAGCCTTACAGAGCACCTCGGAATGTCGATGTACGCGAGAGGCAGGGACATGTTCTACATCCGACAACGGAACAACCCCAAAGATGATGCCGACACGGCCATCGACGAGAAGCGTATCAACGACAAGCGTATCAGGAATCCATCAGATTTTGCGACCGATCCATCCGATCCATATGTAACCTGCCCAAACTGCGGAGAGGAGCTCCCTGTTTCCGTCTTGACTGAAGATTACTGGGAGTAAGTGCTGTCCTCGCCCCTCCCAAGACCGTCTATACCATAAGCGGTATTACACATTACTGACGAAACATGCCCTTAGAGACCATATCTTTGAGGACCTCCAGCCTTATGTGTGCCTCTCGGAAGATTGCAGCAACCCCTTCCACTTCTTTTCCGAAATGCACGAATGGCTAGAGCACATGGATACAGTTCATGGAAAAGACTGGCGGGAAACGGTCCATTCGGATAGTTGGGTATGCGATGGACACGGTAACGACATGCCGGTATTCCACAGCAAAGAGGCCTTTCGAGAGCACTTGAAGACTGTGCATCGGGTTTTTGGCGACACAAACGCAGTCGCCGTGCACACGTATAGGCGGAAAAACCGCCATGACCCGTCGATATGCATCTTTTGCGGCGAACAGTATCCGTATAGCCCGGAGAAGACCGATGCTGAAAATAACGAGGCAGCATTTCATCATATTGTCGACCACATGCTCGTTCTTGCATACGACTCGTTTCTCTTTCTCGACAGTGTTTGGCCCGGGAAACACAACTTCAACACCCCGAGGATGGTTGAGGATCTGGAGAAACAGCTGAGACGACTGAAAGTCCGGCATCAAGACGCCGCCTATGCCGCAATCGTCACAGCCGAAGCTGCACAGACTGCAGAAAAGACAAGCACAGTCGCCCTGCAAGGTGGGCAACCGCAACTGCACAGCATTGCGTTAGCTGAAGACAACGCGAACAACGTTTCCGACAGTGGACGATACGAGCAAGAACTCGCCAATACTGGTCCCGAGGGCCAGACGTCATATATTTTGGCGCCGAGCTGGGGCTATGATCCGCAAGGGCCTATCCAGGTTGGAAACATTATTACGCATGCGTTGCGTCCTGACGAGGCCCTGAGGACTGTCCCGGAAGACGATCCTTGGGCGGCCAAGATCGCCTTCAGGTCAAAAAGCTGGAATGGCGACATGCACAAGCTCTATTATGAGCAAACACCCGCGATGAAGAAGGCGACAGAGAATGCGACGGCTTCTCAGCTGCTTCCAACGGCGGAATCCAGACCCATAGGCTCATATACCATGTCGACGCTGGACACAGTCATGCTCCAACGAAAGCCAACATCAGACAAGGTGGTGGAGTGGGTGCTCCCCATCATCGCAGACAATCCACCGACGCCAGACTTTTTCAGAAACCACCAAAAAATAGCTAAAAGCACACTCTTCATGGTCTCTGGTGTCAAGATTGCTCGCGGATTTCGAGGGGTATCCATCACACAACCCAGAGACATTGTCGTCGCCTACGAAGTGATGAGGCTTCGCTCGGAATCCCGGTTCTACCCAAAACTATATTTTGAGGTGACCGACTTCCAGGTTCCTAGGAGAATCAGGGAAACCAACGAGCCACTAGAAAAGACAAGAGCTGTGCTCGCAGAAGCGCCCAGATCGGTTCCCATACAATGGGCAAACATCTGTTTCAGGAAGAAGAAACGTGAGCCTGGTTATAAAACTGCCCTTCCACCTCCTCTCATTAGGGCCAGTGAAGTCAGAATTGCCATGAAGCATTGATGCGCTGATGCGAAGAAGATAATATAATATGAATGTGATATAAAAACAAAATAATGTACAATGGTCGCTTGGGATGGGTTTGTTGTTTGTTGTTTTGTTGACACAGTGATATGTACCGACAGCACTTCTGTCCTCGGTCAATGCCGTCTCTTGTGATTTTGTGATTTTGTGGCCTTATGGTCTTTTGGCCTTTTGGTTTTCGTAGTTTCTTTTGATATTCCTCCTCTTCGCCCTTATTACAGGCCCTTCTCAGTCAGCCACTGGACGAGTCTCTCCCGGTGAAAACCCTGCAGTCGAGTTAGTAAGATGTCCATTGCACGTCACGGATCAAACGCCGCCTCGACAGTTGTTCGACAGTTGTGACCCACCTTGACAATAACGTGGTTTGTCCGCGGGTTTGTCTTGGTCTCGACGTCGAGCTCTTGTGTCAGCTGCTGTGCCAGCGCCTTGGCGTCGCCCTCGACCTTCTTGACCTCGGTGACGCGGTTGGTGCCGCCGGACTTGGTGCGGTGGTAGACGGGGAAGTTGAGCGAGTTGGTGCGGCCGATGCGGTATGGTAATGGTGCTGTGGATGCTGTGGATGCTGTGGATGCTGTGGATGTTGTGGAAGTTGCTGTCGCCTCTTGCGAGGCCGGAGACGTCGACGAGAGGAACATGCGCTGCAGGAATGGTTGTGCAGGCGACAGGGCCGGACGGGCGTGTGCGCAGCGCAGCAGGGCGCGCGACGAGTGTGCTAGTGATTGCGACATGGTGTTGTGTGGAACTGGGCGTATTCGGGAACAAATTCGAGAACAAATGCAACGCAGCAATCGAATGTCGTGAGGCCGTTGGAGATCTCTGGCAGAAAGTCAACAGACTGGAGCTTGCCGGCTTCACCGCCCGGCAGAAAATTCCGTTTGCGGCCACGGAGAAACATTGGTTCCGTACCATTCCACATTTTAGAGTGCAAAATTTTGCTATTGTCCCTCGATGGCGGGCAGTTAGCGTCTCTTTGGCGGGCATGGGCGGGCATTTGGCCTGTTACAGTTGGAGGCCAGCGTGCAAGGGCCCCACCTGCCCGCCGCTGAACGCTGATTCTGATTTCTGAATGGGGCAGTAGCACTGGTGCCAAACCCTCGCAAAAAAATACACCAACCCGTATCACCGCGAAAAATCAGAGCCCCTCCAAAGGCCCCTATCACGACGAACATCACGACTTTCGATCACCACGATCACGACACCACGACAGTCGACAACCCCCCCGTCACCCGACTCTCGATTCCCCTCTCTTCTCCTCCTCACCAACCACCCATCATGGCATCCACCGCGCCGTCCGCGGCCGAGTTCGACCTGATGCCGCAGCTCGTGCTGCGTCTCGATCGCCACCTCATCTTCCCGCTCGTCGAGTTTGCGGCCGGCCAGCTCGAGGACGACGACGGCAACATCAAGGACGAGGCCAAGCTGCGCGAGGTGACCAAGGCCAAGTTTGAGCTGCTGCGCAAGACCAACATGACCGACTACGTGGCCAGCCTGTACTGCGAGATTGAGAACCTGGACACGCCGCCGGCCGAGTACGGCGAGCAAAGAAAGAAGGTCCTGGCCAAGATGGAGCAGTTTGAGAACGACACCACGCGGCTGCGCGACCTGCTGGGCGACGAGGACGTCGTCGGCAACCTGCGGAGCGACAAGGTGGCCAACCTGGAATTTTTGAAGAAGGAGCATGATGTGAGTCCCAAGTTCTCCCGGATATTGTCATCACGATCCACGATGACGTGAATCTGATACTGACCCATTGTGCAGGTCACCGTCGACATGGTCAACGCGCTCTACGACTTTGGCAACTTCCAGTACAGCTGCGGCAACTACGGCGCCGCCGCCGAGCTGCTGTACCAGTTCCGCGTCCTGTCCACGGACAACGACCGCGTCGCCGCCGCCACCTGGGGCAAGCTCGCCTCCGAGATCCTGACGGCCAACTGGGAGCCCGCGCTCGAGGAGATCACCAAGGTCAAGGAGATGATCGACACCAAGCTCTTCAACAACCCGCTCGCCCAGCTGCAGCAGCGCACGTGGCTGCTGCACTGGGTGCTCTTCCCGCTCTTCAACTCCGAGGCCGCGCGCGAGCCCGTCCTCGAGCTCATGTTCTCGCCCAACTACATCAACACCATCCAGACCTCGTGCCCCTGGGTCCTGCGCTACGTCGCCGCGTCCGTGATCGCCGGCCGCGGCCGGTTCCGCAACGCCGGCCTGCAGCAGAAGCAGCTCAAGGACATTGTGCGCGTCATCAAGCAGGAGGCGTACGAGTACACCGACCCCGTCACCGACTTTGTGCGCGCCCTGTTCCTGGATTTCGACTTTGAGGAGGCCCAGCGCCAGCTGCCCCGTGCCGAGGAGGTGCTGCGCCAGGACTTTTTCCTGGCCGGCGCCGCCGACGCGTTCGTCGACGCCGCCCGCCACCTCTTCTTCGAGTCCTACTGCAAGATCCACGCGCGCATCGACCTCAAGCGCGTCTCCGAGCAGCTCGGCCTCAACGTCGACGACGGCGAGAAGTGGATCGTCAACCTGATCCGCGACACCCGCCTCGACGCCAAGATCGACTTCAAGGAGGGCACCGTCATCATGAACCACCCCAACAGCTCCGTCTACCAGCAGGTCATTGAGCGGACCAAGGGCGGCTTCTTCCGGACACAGGTCCTGACCGCCGCCGTGACGCGGTAAGCGGCTGGCGGCGAAGCTGTATGAGGTTTTGTTCTGTGTACTTCTTTCGGCATGGGGAAAGGAAAAGCAATATTGCGCATGTGCGTTTTGGCTGGCTTAGAAACGGGCCGAAAGACGGTTCTCATGGCTGGCTGATTTCCTTTTGTTTACTTATTGATGCGGTTATGTTTTCTTGTGGTCGTTTTTTCTCGTTTGTCCTTTTTTGTTCTGGCGTTCTGTAGGGAAAAAGACATTTTCTTCACGACGATTTCGTTTCTCTTTTCCTCATTACAATACAATTTATTAGTATTACATGATTGTGGGCATTCCGTGTGACAAGAATATGTTTGAAAGTATGTACACGCCCAATAGCCATCTGCATCGTGTCTTATGCTATAGTGAACTTTTTGTATTTCATAGAACTTGGCAAGTCATATTTATGTCATAATAAACGCCTCCTTAATGCATCTAGGCTGCCCAATAAACTCCGCGTAAAGCAACACTTCTCACAATATCATTTATTATTACTTCCTCCTCACTTGCCGTTTACTCCTCATCCTGCCCAATTAGCCACACCTTGCCCTTGAGCATGTCCACCGCCCGGTCGCTCATCCACCAGTCCGCGCTCCCGTCAAACTTGCTCGTCCACGGCGGCGGCATGTCCTTGTCGACCTGTTTGCCCTGTTTGTTCTGTTTGTCCTCGCTTCGCTCGTTGGCGTCGGCAGTGGCGACGTCTGCCTTTCTGAGTCGTTCCCGGTGGTCGGCCCAATCAAAGAGGAGTCGCAGGTCCAGCAGCCCGTCACGGCCCCACGTCGCGCCGAGACTGCCCTCCAGGGCAAGGCGGGCGTCAATGACGTCAAAGGTCGAGCTCAGGGCACGGCTGCCGCTGATGGCGCTGGTGGGGGAAGACGAAGTGGTGGCGTCACCCTTGCCGCCCGCCGAACCGGCACTGCCCAGCAGCACAGCCCGCTCGGCACGACTTAACCCCTTGAACAGGTCCAGATTCAGGATCCACTCCACCGGGTCGCTGATGCCCTGGCTGCTGAGGGCGGCGAACAGGTTGCCCTTTGATTTAGAGGTAGAGGTCCCTGACAGCGCACTACTACTCGCGAGCGCCTGGAGAGTGGTGGCGAATGCGTTTTGGTGTGCCGGACGTCGTCTCAGATACAGGTTCTGGTTGGCCTGGAAGGCCGCCTTGAGAGACGGGTCCTTTTCGAAGCCGACTTCCAAGTCCCAGAACCCCTGGGCGGAGGCATCCGTCCGGATCGTCAGAATGTCGTCGAGCGGTGGCAGTAAACAAGGTGTCTGGCGGCGCAGCACGGTCTCATTGAGCGGCGCTGTCGACGGTGCTCCGGCGGCTGCAATGGCCGGCGGCTGGCGGTTGTTGAGCGACAAAGCCGACGGCTTGAGGTAGATCAGGATGGGCACGGCGATCGGCTGGCCCGTGGCCATGTCTTTCGTCACGAGACACCGCGGCTCCGTGGCCAGGACCCAAAAGTGCCGGAACGCCTGGAGGTGCGATCCATTGTCCTGGATGTTCTTGGGGAAAATGGGGTAGAACGCCACGAGCAGCGACGCCACCGCCAGGTTGCTGTTGCCAAAGGTTGTCGTGCCGGAGCCCAAGAACAAGGTGCCAATGGCCAGATGCGCCGCCAGGTGGCTGCCGTAGGTCGTGTGCGCGTCGTCACCGCCGTGCAGCGCGCGCAGTCGTCTCAGCACCACCAGGTCGCCCGTGCCGGCCATGACCGTGGCGCTTGAAAGGGCCAGCACGTCAAGACACATGCGTGCGCCGCTACGCGCAATCTGGGCGTCGAACGTGGTGGCTGGCAGGTCCTGGACAATATGACGGAAGCGGTCTAGAAAGTAAACGAGGACATCGCGGACGGCAACGTTGCCCGATCCGGCAAACCGGAGGGCCGCTGCGAAACAGAGACCCGCAATAATCGAAAACAGCGGCAGGTCCAGACTGTTGAGCTTCTCGACGTGCGTCAGCAGGTACATTTGGCGGTACTCGGCCGGCAGGCTGCGGCGGACCCAGTCGAACGTGGCCTCGATCTTGCTCCAGAGAATCAAGTTCTTGGCGAGGGTGCGCAGCAGCAGAATGTCCGGGCGCACGTAGTCAAATTGCAGCACCGAGTCGGGGATATCGATCTTGCGTGCGACTATATGATCCTCGGACTTCATGTAGATGAGCGCAATGGCGACGGTGGCGGCGGCGGCCGAGCGGTCCAGCACGTTGACCAGCTCGACCTTTTTGGTTGACGAAGCAAGACTCAGAAGCTGCTCGGTAATCTGCATATCCAACAGGCCCTTGCGGTCGTTGCCTCTTCCCAAGTTGATGAAGCCGAGCGCAAACGCGGCGGCCAGCCTGTATCCTTCATTGCGCAGCGGATCCTCTTCGTCTTCGTCCTCCATGTAGTCGATTTCGGACATCATGATCTCGCTCATGCGCCGGTGCTGGCTGTTGTAGTAGAGCAGGCCAATGCCCATGATGCCCGTCGTCTGGATCTGGTGCGATAGGTTGAGCTCGGCAGCACCGCGCGGGAGCATGCGCGTGACGTGGACCGACAGAAGCCGAGTGATCAACGAGTCCATGGTTCCCAAGTGCGACACGGCCAAGCCCAGCAACAGGCCGATAGAGGTCATCATGTGCTTGGGTGTCAGGTACTTGAACGCCACCCACTTGGCCACCGACTTGAGATGGCCGTTGAGGCCAAGGGCCAGCAGGAAACCGGCATGTCGGTGGCTGAGGTCGGTGCCGGGCTTGTTGAAGACGATCCAGGACGTGTCGATGCCCTTGGCGCGTGCCGAAATGGCGAGACCATAGGCAACACCCTGATGGAAGAACGCCCAGTTGACTTTCTCCTCGCTGAACAGCGTCTTTTCGACGCCAACGGCGACATTGTTGGGCTTGACAATGCACGTAAGGTTGAAGCCCTGGACATTGAATTTTTGGGTTAGGAGAGGAAAACGGAAGCCGTAATTGAGCATGCCACGGCCGGCCGACGTGGCGAGAGTGCTGGTCGCGATGATCGTCACCAGCTCCTTTTGGCGCTCGAGGTACTCGGGCTCCGACCACTCGGGGTCTGGGTTGAGACGGATGACGCGTGGCTTTGACGACGACAGCAGGTTCTGGGCCTCGATGAGGCGCTTATCTTCGCGGAAGAGGGCCTGGATGACGACCTGCCGCTCTTCACTCTCGGGCTCTTCGGCCGCTTGCAGGGCCATGTCTTCCTTGGCGTCGTCGACGTCTTGCGAGTTGTAGTTGGCCGGAATCTTGTGAAGCGCTAGCAGACTGCTGACACCAAGGGCCGTCTGCGAGTCATTCTTGAGAACCGTGTTCATGTCACCGCGACCAACGAGCTCGTAGAGCTCCTTCGTCCAGTGGCTGGATGGACGCTGCTGGCAACGTGTAATGGCGTCATGGAATGGAGTCGACATGCCTTCGGGAAGTGAGTCGAGAATGGCCAGCGTGAAGCCACACTTGTGCATGGCCTCGACCACACGGGCGCTCGAGTCGGTGGGTTTGGTCTCGTCCAAAAAACGGCGGAACATCATTGTCCGTGGCGTGACGTCGTTCCACACAGCATCAGCCCTGGCGGCGTCCTTGTGGTTCTGCTGCGAAAGGACGGCAAATACGTCTCTTAGGGATGGGAACGAGTCAGATTTCAGTCCAAGCAGCCGGAGCCGGACCCAGTCCGAGATATTGGGAATGGTTTCTGGCTCCGGAATGCCGAGGGATGCTGACGTGGAGTTGTAACTGTAGGAAGAGGCAACACCTGGCAGTTCGAGTGCGTACCATGCGGCAAACGTCGGCCAGTTGAGCCATAGGCACATTTGGTGGACGATGGCCTTGAGGTCCGTAGACGCCAAGCTGCCGCTCTTGGAGGCCATAATGTCCAGTTTGTTTTCTTCAAGCAGCAGATGCAAGGCCATGGTGATGCCCCAGACAGCCTGTTTTCTGGCTGTTTCGGAGACAGAAAGCGCCGTAGGGAGGTAACCAGCTTGACCGACAGCCTGGAAGCCAGCTTCGGATGCCATAAATGCTTCGGCAAGACGGACAGGCTCCGCCATTGCACTGTTGATGTTGTCACTGCCCCTTCCTGGTCCACCAGCATCTCCACCGCCAATGCCAAGGGCCGCACTGTCTGCTGTCCAGTTCCATGCTTTTGACTTGGCCCACGCCTGGCCACCCGGCGACGACCGGCGGTTGCCAGAGATTGTGGTGAGAGACGATGTTGATGTTTGGCGGCCCGGGTACAGAGCGGCAAGGAAGATTACGCACAGCTCGGTAGCAAGAGCTGTCCACTCCCGGTTCTTGGAAGGAATACTTGGCTGCGTGGCCAGCCACTGCATGACCTGCCACCAGCCCAGCACCATCTTCTCGGCGTGGGATGCCGGCAATATGCTGCGCAGACAGTTTAGAATCTGGCGCACGCGATGGGAGCGTGGCTCGAGCTGGATCTGGACCTGATAGGACTGTCCATTGTCGTCAATCACGTCGACCACGCCCTTGCCACGAGGACGGCTGAGGCCGCCAATGGAGACGCCAAACGTGCCGGCCTTTGCCTTTTGGAAGATGCTGTCGACGGCATCACCACTTGAGGGAGAAGCGTAGAGGTTGCGGTTGTGGAGAGAGAGGGGTGGAATGGCAATGGTCGTCAGCTCGCTCCAAGGGGCTTGGATGCTCAATTGGCGCTGGCCCTGGTCGCCTTCGGACAGAATAAAGATCATGGCCTGGTCGCCGTCGTAGATCATGCACGAGTCAGCGACATTTTGGGCGCGTCTGTGCTGGCCCCAGGTGATAGACGATGCGGCTGTGCTGGGTGTGCTGGTGGCTCCATCTTCGCGCATTTGAATATGCAGTGTTAAAAGCTGGAGGCGCCTGTCAATGGCATCCTGGATGCACACCAACAGGTAGTTGCGGTCCTGTTCGTCGACCGAGTAGGGTGTGCCAACAATGATAAACACCTTGCAGAGTTTTGTTGCTGGCTTGTCTGACATGGAGTACCGCAGGTTGGTCGTATCCATGGACATGCTGTGGATTTTCGTAAACAAAATCTCTTTCGACAACCCGTCAAACTCAGGGTCGTCGAGGCCCATATTGTGGAAACCCTCGAAATCGCCACCCAGGCGCAGCTCTTCCAACACACCGTCCGCCTCATGGAGACTGTTTAGTGTGTGATTGAACTGCAGGTTTGCTCCCAGGCCGTAGCCAGAGCTGTGGCGGCCACGCTGGCTGCCGTGCGAATCGACTCGTCGTCCACTTGTCGACGGTACTGCCGGCTGCTCTGTAAATAGTGGCCGCTCATGAGACGCCGACAGATCGGCACGGGCCAGTAGGGAGCTGACACGGCGTGACTGGCGCCGGGACACTTCGGACGCCCTGTTTGCCTCGATCGACAATGCCTTTTCGAGGGCAGCTGTGTCGCTCTTTTCCAAACGTTCGCTCTTTCTTGTCCGCTTGTTCGGCAGGGGTGCACCCATGCTTTCGCGGAAGCTTGCGTGGTGTGGTGTTGTGGCCCCACTGGCAAGTCCGGGCGCGACCGAGCTGCGCCGCCGGTTGTTGCTGTGGTTGGCAGGCCCCTTGGACTTTGGTGCGCGCCGCCGGCGTGTAAACTGGTCCTCTCCGCTCAGGTACGTCATCCGCCAGACGCTGTACATGCTCGTCTCTCGGTTCACAGTGACGGCCAAGATGAGATTGTCGCGAGGGTTGCCGCTATTGTCGGCCGCGCCGAGTGGCTTGCTGCCCTGCCGGATGGTTTCGATATGCAGAATCTCTTCGGCCGGGTCCAGAAATGGTGTTCTTGGGGAGTTGTTCTTGGGGTAGCGGTCTTTGCTCGACTTGTCGGGTTTGGTCACGACAAGACCAATCTCGGACATGGGGTCCGTCAGGCACACGAGCCGCGGCCATCCTGAATCGCTGCTGGCCTCGAGGGGCGTGTCCCACATTGTCTCAAGTGTCGAGCTGAGCCGGAGCGGCAGGGGTTTTGGCTTGCCCAGCGAAGCCGTCGAGAATGTTTGCGAGGAAGCGGCGGCGGCAGTATTCGTAATGTTGGAGAGAGATGAGGGCGGTAGGATCTGGGACGACACAAACGAGTTGGGTGGCGCGCGCGGGAACTTGAGCGTGACGGGCACGGTGATGTCGACCTTGGATTTGCGCTGGATAATGACGCCGCACGGCGCTGCTATGGCCGAGTCAACTTCAAATGGCATATGCAGGACATGGTCGCCGCCCGAAAACGAGTAGACGTGAGCTTGGGTCTTGAGGAAGACCACCAGCGACTTGGCCAGTGGCGGAGGTTCTTTTTGCTCTTTTTTCGTCTTTTCGGAGGCTGCCTTGTAGCTCGATTTGGACTGGGGGACGGAACTGTTGTTTGCATTCGACGCCGACGATTGGCCATTTTGCACGTCGTCTTCGCTCGTGGGGAAATAGGCCAGGAGGGCTGTCAGGATGGGCTCCTCTTCGATGTCGAACCGCAGACACCGGCCAACTTCACCGCCGCGCGACCAGACGGCACAGGTCTCGGTGGTCAGCAGCTCATCCTCGCCGTTGTCGTCCGAGAAGATCTTCCATTCGTAGAGCTCGGGCGATGGGTTGGGCGGCAGCAGGCCCTCGGCGACGGCAAAGCGCAGTCCGGCTGGCTCATGCACCCCGAGGGATGTCACGGACGCCATTGTCGGGTGGTGTTGGGTGTGTTGTGTGAGGCCATATACGTGGGGGTGTAGGAACAAGAGAGTCGAAGAAAGAGGGAGGCGAAGCTGAAAGAGTGTCGATGGATTTTCTGAGCCCCTTTTGGTCTGTTTTCGCGATATGCCTGTTTTGGCAGGTAGCCTTGTCGTTGTTGACTTTGCTTCACGGAAGCTGCCACCGACAAATATTACCGAGTACGCCGTACCAGAAGCACCACTGAGTCGTTCTTGCACTTTTTGGTGGGAGACGCGCCGCGTTGCGGGGAACGCGACAGGGGGAAAGTGCTAGGGAGCTTAAGCTATTGTGGCTGGAGCGTGGCGTAAGATCATGAGCGAATCCGTGCTCTGACGTATTCAAAAGCGCGCTAAAATCAGCTGTCTCAGGCTTAGGCAGGTGCCGCCCCTGCATCACTGCCCAGCCCAGCAGACCAGCTTCCCCAACAGCTTCGACGTAATTGCCGACAGGAAGGCGCGAGCGAGCTTCCCAACCAACCTAATAACGACAGGCAGCTGCCAATTCTCTAACACTGTCACGATTCTCATACACACAGGCACCTCTTCGAATGATCTCGATATACTCGATTTCCCAGATTACGGCACCGTCATGTCCACGGTGAGCACATGACTGCCAAGTCTGCCAACATGCCCGAAGAGCGCACGGAGCGAGGCGAAGGCGGAGGTGGGAACGGAGGAGGAAGCGCATTGACGGAGCGAAGTCAAGGCGCCGACAACGCAACAGAGGCGACCAGCAGCACGGCGGAAAGCGACAGCGAAGCGACCGAGGGCGAGACGACAAGTCGAGCCGACAAGGGCAAGGGGAAGGCCGTTGAGGAGGAGGATGACGACGATGAGGAAGATGGAGAGGAGGAAGAAGAGGATGATGACGAGGAAGATGACGATGAGGAGGAGGACGACGATGAGGACGACTCCGACGACGAAGATGAAGAGCCACGGCTCAAGTATGCGCGTCTGACGACCAACCTCGGCGGTCTCTATCGCAACGGCGATGCGACAAGTGCGTTCCTCGTTGCAGGCGATAAAATGGTGGGCATACTCACGAAAAGCTTGCCGATGGCGAGGAGTGTATTTTGCTAACTTGATTCTAGATCGTCGGAACACACAATGGAAACATTCACGTATTCCAGCTGCCGACATTCCAGCCTCTGCGCGTCTACCACGCCCACTCGGCGTCGGTCACGGCCATATCCATCTCGCCCTTTACACCGCCTCTCCCAAGCCTCAAGACGGAGC
This sequence comes from Sporothrix mexicana, assembly GCA_021396375.1. Taxonomy (NCBI): domain Eukaryota; kingdom Fungi; phylum Ascomycota; class Sordariomycetes; order Ophiostomatales; family Ophiostomataceae; genus Sporothrix; species Sporothrix mexicana. Next base: position 267,885 of record WNYC01000053.1, read on the forward strand.
AAATCAACCGGATTGTCGCCGAAAGTGGCGCCGGCGGTGCAGCATCACCTCGGCCAGGCTCGCAACAGTCCCAGCAAGCACCGTCCCCAAATACATCGCCCCGCAAGGCCCGCGAGCCGCCCCCGATCCTCAACATCCCGTCCAACAACATCCACATTGCCACCGCCTCGACCGACGGCAACGTCTGCATCCAGTCGCTGATCGACGTCAAGGATGTGCAGCTGCGCAACTTTGGGCGGCCTGTGCAGGCGGTCGCCCTGTCGCCCGACTACCGCCAGGACCGCACATACTTGTCGGGCGGTCTGGCCGGTAGTCTGATTCTGACGGTCGGCGGCCAGTCTGGGCGGAGCACGTCCACGACCGTAGGCACAGCCGCCGCTGCGGCATCGGGCTGGCTCGGCAGCATGGGGCTGGGCACCAACACGGGCCGCGACACGGTGCTGCATTCCGGCGAGGGCACGGTCAGCACGATCCAGTGGTCTGTCTCGGGAAAGTACGTGGCGTGGCTCAACGAGCACGGCATCAAGATTATGCGCACGCGGCTGCATCTCGACAGCGCCGACGCCGAGAGCGCGTGGACGCGCATCGGGCACGTGGACCGGCCCCAGACGGAAGAGTGGGACACCATGGCGAGTGTATGGCGGGGCCGTGCACAGTGGATCGACGAGACGACGATTGACGCCGACGATGATGTAGCCACCGAGAGTGCAGGCGCAAGTGCCGAGCCAGGCATCTCATCACCCGCGGCCGAGGTGCTTAAGCAGCAGCAGGCGCGCGACAGCAAGGCCATCGAGCGGTTGCTTGTCGGCTGGGGAGGCACGATCTGGATGGTGCATGTGCACCCGGGCCGCGTTGGCACCGGCAAGCACGCCGGCGAGCGGTCCGTCGGTCGTGCCGAGATTGTCAAGATCCTGCGCATGGACTGCATCATCTCGGGCATTTCTCTCTACACACAAAACCTATTACTCGTCTTGGCCTACACGCCGGCTGAACCCGAGGACGAAACAGACGAGGAGGACAACGTCAAGTCAGGATACAAGCGTGGTCACAAGCCGTCAAAATCGACAGCGTCGAGCAGCAGCGAACCAACAGGCGGCATCCGGCGGCGGCAAAACAACAACCCGCCCGAGCTGAGGTTGATCGACTTGACATCGCAGGTCGAGGTCGACAAGGACGTGCTGAGTGTCAGCCGGTACGAGCGTTTGTCGGCCGGCGACTACCACTTGAGCGTGCTCCCCTCGCAGACGGCAGCTGCCGCAGCCGTCTCGTCCAAGGGTGCGCTGGAAGCCATCGCTGGGCTTGGTGCGGACATGTGGAACGCCGCCCTCAACCCTAGCAAGATGCTGTTCAGCTCGGGCCAGAGCGTCAAGAGCAAGGACAGCAACGAGGGCACGACAGCAAGCGGCTCCAGGGCGGCAAGCATGGCCAGCACATTACGAGCGCAGTCCAGGCTTGGTGGCCTCGGCGGCCAGAGCGCGCACCCTTCGCTATCAACAACAGGCACCAAGATCTTTATGCATAGCCCATACGACTGTATCCTGGCAACGCGCCGCGACCTGTCGGACCACCTGGCCTGGCTGCTCGAGCACCAAGAGTTCCAGAAGGCGTGGGAGCTGGTTGACGAGAACCCAGACGCAGTGCCCTGGTCGGCCGATCGCCCTTCGGACCTGGGATCGTCGTCGACGCCAGATCGCTCGACACAGACGACCACCCAAGGCACCGACGATTTCTACCCCGACTCGGTACTCGACGCTTTGAGCAGAGAGGCCAATGCCCCCGCTGAGCGCGAAAAGCGGCGCATTGGCGAGCTCTGGATCAAGGAGATTGTCGACACGGGCGACTGGGTGCGCGCCGGCCAGATTGCCGGCAAAGTGCTGCGGAGCTCGGACCGCTGGGAGAAATGGGTGTGGACGTTTGCGGGCGCCGACCAATTCGACGCCATTACCAACTATATCCCCGTGGAGCCCCTGCACCCGCCCATTCCCCGAACCATTTACGAAATCGTGCTAGGCCACTACCTCAAGCAAGACAAGCCGCGGTTCCGCGAGCTGCTGGAGCGGTGGCCGACGGAGCTGTTTGATATCAACACGGTCGTCACGGCCCTCGAGAACCAGTTGAACTACAGAGACGTCCGCGAGGACAGCGTGGAAGACGGCGAGCGCGGGCGCGACTGGCACATCGTGATGGAGTCGCTGGCCAAGATGCACGAGGCCAACGGGCGGTACCGCGAGGCACTCAAGTGCTACATCCGGCTACAAGACGCCGACTCGGCGTTCCGGCTGATTCGGGAGAACCATTTGGCGGACGCCGTGATTGACGACATTCCGAGCTTTATTGCGCTGCGCGTGCCGGCCGACCGGGCGGACAAAATGTCCCGGGCCGAACTCGAGGAAGCAACAGCCGAGGCTATGGCCTTGTTGGTCGATGAAGCCCAGCACGGCCTCGTGCAGCCGGCCGCCGTCGTGTCCCAGCTGCAGGCGCAGGACCTGAGTCTGTACATTTTCTTGTACTTCCGCGGCCTCTGGCAGGGCGAAGGTTTGCGCGAACACCAGCGCGAGTCGCACGACCGGCTCGCCCTGGAGAGCAAGGCGCAGCTCGACGGCTTTGCTGATTTGGCGGTGCAGCTGTTTGCGCAGTTTGGCGACCGCGCGCTGCTGATGGAGTTCTTGAAAGCGTCCACGTCGTACTCGTTCGAGAAGGCGGCGGCGGCGTGCGAGCGCCACAACTACATCGACGAGCTGGTGTATCTCTACTCCAAGACGGGCCAGATGAAGCGCGCGCTCTACCTGATCATCGACCGCCTCGGCGACGTGAGCCAGGCCATTGCGTTCGCCAAGGAGCAGGACGACCCAGACCTATGGGAAGACCTTCTGAACTACAGCATGGACAAGCCGCGGTTTATCCGAGGCCTCCTAGAAGAAGTGGGCACGGCCATTGACCCGATCACGCTGGTGCGGCGCATCCCCGAGGGCCTCGAGATTGAAGGCCTGCGGGACGGTCTCCAGCACATTATGAAGGAGCACGAGATCCAGCACAGCATCAGTTCCGGCGTGGCGCGTGTCTTGCGGAGCGAAGTGTCGACGGCACAGGCGACACTGCGGAATGGCCAGAGAAAGGGGATCCGCTTTGAAGTCGTGTCCCCGACCGCCAAGAAGGCGGCAGCCGTCCAGCCGGCGGACAAAGACAAGGATAAGCCGGCTGACAAGGCCGACAAGACCGACAAATCGACGGCTGACGCCGTCGACCCCGACGAGAAGCTTCCCGAGTGGACGCCCGGCCACTGTGCTCGCTGTCTCGAGGCCTTTACCGAGTGGGACACGGACACGCTCGTGGGCTTCGCGTGCGGCCACGTGTTCCATCTCACACACCTGCTGGACATGTCGTCCGACGAGGTGGAAGAGCTCGGGTTCGGCGTGGACGACGAGCTGATCAGCCGTCGCAATATTACGGCGACCAAGATCATGCATGCCCGGCTGCTGAGGGACCGTGTGCGAAACGGCTGTCCCGTCTGTGTCAAGCCGACATCGGTGGCCTAACTCTCTTATGTCTTGTGCCTTTTTATTTTACTTCTTTCCTTCACCTCACGCTCATCACTGTATATCATGCTTTGCAACGTACAATACCTCCCTTTACATATTACATCATACATAGGTGGCAGCGCTTTTGCCTTTTTTTTTCTTTCTGTTTCACTTTGTTTCATCTTACAATATACCTCTGCATTTGTTGATTGCTTCTGTATCTGTCTATGCTCTATGATATATGCAGTCATGATAACCCACTAACACTAACCAGGGAACCCGCCGCGGGCCATCTTCTTGGCCCGCTGGTCGCGCCGGTTGTGGTTCGCGCGGCTGCCCTTGTTGGCCTCCTTGTGGTTGCGCGCCTTTTGCGTGTCCTTGTCGCCGGTCGGGCCGGCCACATTTCCTCGACCGCGGCCGCCGCCGCCTCCGCCTCCTCGTCCCCTGCCACGTCCGCGATGACCACCCCGTGGTGCACCGCCTTGTCCATCATCCCCATCATCGTCCTCGTCCTGCTCACCCGCCCGCCACGACGTCCGTGCCAGCTCCGCCTGCTCGCCGCCAAACGAGGCGCCCGACTGCGACTGCAGCTCCAGGCGCCGCCGCTGCTGCGGGTTGCGCGCCAGCATGACGGCCCAGCCCTCAATGGCCTCGTCCGTCATGCCCGTCTCGTCGCGCAGGCGGGCGCGGGGCGCGCCACGGCGGGTCGCCGCCTCGCGGCCGAACACGCCCGGGTTTGCCTGGTAGGCCGCGAACAGGGTCTGCTCGTTGGCGGCGTGGAGGTCGTCGCCACCGCCGGCGGGGGTGCTGCCGCTGTCGACGGTCCCGCCCACGTCGGCGGCATCGTAGGTGTCGTCGCGCTCGTCGTCGTCCGAGTCAAAGGCGGCGAGGGCGGACCAGATGGCGGCCTTGTTGGGTGCTTTGGAGCGGTCGGCCAGGACGTCGTCGGCGGTCGTTTTGGACTTGGCCTTGCCAAAGTGCAGCTTCGATGTCTGGAGCGACAGCTCGTCGAGCTCGTCGCCGTCGAAAATGTTGCGGCGGGTGGGCAGCAAGGGCGGTGTGGCGCGGGGCGCCATGGCGGCGTGCTGGTTGTCCGGCGGCGGTGCATCTGCAAGCGAAACATGTCCGAGATTCTCGGACCAGTCGGCGCCTTCCAAGTGAGGGGGTAGCGTGCCCTCCAGCAGGTGGGCCACGACCTGTTCTGTGTCGTCGTTGTACTCGTCGAGCAGCTTGGCGACGAAGGCCGAGCCGAGTTCGGGGAACAGGTCCTGGACGACGGCGATCTGGGAGAGTTTGTGGGGGTGGAGCTGGGGTGCGGAAGGTGCAGAAGACGGTGCCGGTGCTGATGCTGACGCCGCCGGGGGTTGTGCGATCTGCTTCCCCTTGTCCAGCTTGCGTTTTAACCGCCCCGGTGGCAGAGACAGTCCGCTGCCCGGTTTGCGGAATTTGGCCAAATCCTTCAAGATGGGGAGAATGCGGTTCGTGGACGTGCCAGCACCGGTGGCGCCCGGTGTCTCGGCGCGCTGTTGTATTTGTTGTAGCAAGGGCGTCACACTGACGAGTTCTGCCACGAGCGAGTCTGACGGCCGCAAGGGGCCCTGTTTGTGCTCATCGGCTGCCGCCCGCAATGCGTACAACAGGTCGGACAGCAGCGAGTAGCGAGGCGTGGGCGGTTCCGTGAGTCCAATGAGCGAAACGTACAAGTTCGTGACAATCGCTCGGCGCAGTGGCGGGTTCATGATCACGAAACATGTTGCAAGGGCGTCGAGGTAGTCGCTGCCGGTCAGCAGCAGTGCACCAGCGGCAGGCCATGCACTGATCAGGTAGTTGACCCGTAGCAGTCGGGCCTCGACCCCTCGCAAATCGCTCTTGCCCGACGGACCGTCCTCCATGTTCTTGATCAGAAACTTTTTCAGGGCTGCCACCGATGCTTCCGCCAGACCGACCGAGGCAGGCGGCAGCTTCGCCAGCACCTGGCCCACCCGTCGCCGGCCGTACACGCGACTGACATCAGCCAAGAATTCCCACGAGAAGAGAGCCGGGGGTGGTGGTTTCGGTAAAGAGAACGGCTGCCGCAGAGCGCGGGCTGTGAGCAGGAAAGTCGACTTTTTGAGAGCAGCCGCTGCGTCGTCCAGCGTGCCATCCTTGGAAAAGGGCGACAGCGCGGCCGGCCCTGCCTCGGCCTGCGCGCGGGCAATCGACACGAGAAACGATGCAACACCGGTCTCCTCGTCTTTGTGGAGTGCGGCGCCGAAAGCCGCTTCCGACAGTGCCAGGTAGGCCGTCACGAGCGACCGCCATGACGCGAGGTAGAGAGCCCAGTCAGAGGGGCCGATCTGCTGTCGCCAGGCGGCCGAGTCGGGAAACGGCGCAAAGGGGGGCAGCGCCGAGTCCATGGCGGGGGAGTTGGAGGTTGAGAACTTGAGGTAAGGGTGTCGTGACGTAGTATGTTGTCGGGGGAGGAGGGAGTGGTTTCGGAGGGAGAGTCGGGTCGAGATGTAAAGTCCTCAGGGGTAATTTCGCCTAGAAAAGGCAATCGCGAGCTGTGGCGGGCAGTCGGCAGCTTCCATATATGGTGGGAAGCTCGAGGCTGAAATGCCAAAGTCAGAAAGGAAGCTGCGACTTTCAGTCAGTTACAGTTTAGCCCCGCGCCTTGCCTTTGTGCCAGTGTGAGTGTGCCTGGAGCTGTTAGCGTCGTAAGCATCTTTGATTGGATTTGGCAGGCGCAGTTGCCGCCATGACTCAAACGGTCTGGCCTGCATTTTAGATTTTAGCGGCCCACTGCCAGCCTCATTAGCATTTGCCTTTTTCAGTCAACATCAACATTCGTCATTCTTAGCGATGCTCCATACAATGTCGCTCGATCTCTCGGCTCACAGAGGTTTTTCCAATAAATTCTCCCGTCACACTACAGCAATACGACGACTTCGCTCAACAGCTGACAGTCCTGCCCGTCACTCCTACAGCATCTCTGGGCGGAACGAGCTACACCGTCGAGGCGAACGATGGAAAAGATGGAAAAGATGTCGCCCCAGTTTCGTCGCACCGAGCTGTATGCGACGATTATCACCTCCTTCGCATCACCACTGATGACGATGCGAGATTCTTTACCGCGCCGCTCAAAAACATAAAAACATGCCTGGCGGTATGACAGGGTAAGACGCCCGCAGGCTGTCTACAAAAGGTGTATTTGGAGCGACTCCTTCGCATCGCGACGGCCTTCCCGCACGCTTCCACGCGACGCTTGACAAGCTCATCCCCCAGCTTCCAGACCTGTTTGTCGACGGGATACGTTTGTGCCCGACGAGCAGAAACGACGCATCGAGGCTGCAAGACTCGTCGGCCTCTTTTTTTCTTTTTGGCCAGCGGCTTTTATGAATGCGAGGCAGCCACAGAGGAGAGTGAGGACTTACGGATTCTCAACGCTGTGGAGCTCGGACCTTCTTACCCTGAAAAACATTCAAGCGACATTCTTAAATGCCCCAACAGATATAAGTATATCTCCGAGAGAAATCTGGCCGCCGGGATGGCAGGCCAGAGGATGCCGACTTAGAGTCCCTAGAAGGTCAAGGTGTGTGAGGCTGAAAAGAGCTTCAGTAAAAGATCCTACACGCAAATTTGCAATGATTCAAAATGACCTCATATCCCCCTGAGTTTTCACTCATTTAAATGATAAATCTTAAGCGGTGTCGTTTCATAAACAGAGACATGACAGGAATAATATTACCAGCGTTGCATACCACGTGTAACCTTTGTCTTTGCCGGAATCCTCATATATTGTGATTATTTCATTCTGATTCCCGATCTCTCTTTGTTTACATACGTTTCCTCTCTTCTACCTTTTCATCCTAAAATACATGGAAGAATCTGCTCGAGTACCTTATAGGTCCTGTTTTAGAAACCCTCCACCCTCCCACAACCTTTACCCATCTAAATCATATGTGTGTGTTTTCTTCTGTTTTTTCATAGGAATTTCAATGCTTTCACACCTCACCACCAAAGTTACATCCTCCAGCGAGAATGGATCCTCTCCAACAAGCAGCCTTGCCACGTATCGAGTCGTTGTTTCCACTTACTTAATAAACACGTTTGCACCTGAATAACAAATAAATTTGCTGCTCGTGACCCAAAGTTTCAATAAATGAATGCCTCCATCGGCTCCCACTTACATGTTCGATGCGCTGGATCGGGCGATCTTCTAGCTCCAAGGGTCCGTATTACTGCTCTCCGTTTCCTTCTCCGCGTCCTTGTCGAAACAAGAAAACAAGAAACAGGGCATGGCTGCTGACGTGCTTGTATCTTCTGGTGTATTTCCCCTGGAATACAGGCCAGGACAGGCCAAGAGTACATGCCGGACAGGCGCTTGGCACTGTAGCGCTAGCACCGTATTACTCGTAAGACGGCAATCCTGCCGTCTCACAACCAAAGTACAGCCCTATTGAAGATAGTCCCACTTTTCTATCTCCTTCCTCGACAAAGGCACTGCCTGGTGAGCTCATTGGCAAGCTTCATTGCGAAGCTCTTTCCCGTATCTCGGTTGGTTGCAGTTTCCCTTTTTGAAGAGAGTTTTATCGAGTGTCCTTCCTTTTTAAAATCAAAAGGACACCATCTCCTTCGAAAGGGGGCCATCGACACATTCTCTCCTTCGTCCTTCACATTAACAGACGCCATGAAGCTCGCATTGTTTACGACGGCCGTGGGCTTGCTCACAACAACAGTGGTCGCCGACACATCCGACACACAGGCTCAGGCTCGTCGAATCGCCATTATTGGAGCCGGTGCTGCAGGTGCCTCGACCGCCTACCATCTCCGCCAGTTTGCCGACGAGGACGGCGTCGCCGTCAACATTTCGCTCTTTGAAAAGACAGACCACATTGGCGGCCGCACCGTCACCGTGCACGCCTTTGACGACCCCAACCAGCCCGTCGAGCTCGGCGCGTCCATTTTCGTCGAGGTCAACGCCATCCTGTGGGGGGCCGCGCACAATTTCAGTCTGCCGCTGATTCCGGCCGGCGGCAACGACGACGACGGTGGCGTACTGGGGATCTGGGACGGCGACCGCTTCGTGTACACGCAGGACGACCGCTCATACGGCTGGTGGAACTTGGTCAAGCTGTTCTGGAAGTACGGCACGGCGCCCTACCGCGCCAACAAGCTGATGCAGGCGACCATCGGCCGGTTCTTGTCGCTGTACGAGGCGCCCTACTTCCCGTTCCGCTCGCTGACGACGCGGGCGTACGAGCTGGAGCTGGCGTTCGTGACGTCGCAGACCGGCGCCCAGTTTTTGAAGCAGGGCAGCGTGGGAGACGCCTTTGCGCACGACATTGTCCAGGCCAGCACGCGCGTCAACTATGCGTCCAACCTGGCCCGCCTGCACGGCCTCGACACCATGGTGGCCCTGGCACCCGCCGGCGCGTCCCAGATCCGCGGCGGCAACTGGCAAATCTTTGACCGCATGGCGCGTGCCAGCGGCGCCGCGGTGCACCGCAACACGTCCGTCCAGGCCATTGACAGGGTCGACGGGACGCAGCCGCCGGCGACAAGGTATACCTTGAAGACGAAGACTGCGGACGGTGCGGGCATCGAGTCGTCCGGCGAGTCCGAGTACGACGACATTGTGGTGGCCACGCCGTTCCAGTTTAGCGGCATCTCGGCGGGCGACGGCGTCCTGCAGACGGCCATTGACGAGATCCCCTATGTCCAGCTGCACGTCACGCTGTTTGCCTCGCCGCTGCGGTTGAGCGCCGCCTACTTTGGCCTGGAGCCTGGATCCGCTGTGCCCACGACTGTGCTCACCACGCTGGCCGAGGACGACGACGAGCAGGGTTCTTCGGGTGCCGACGGCGCCGGCAAGGCCGGGTTCTTTTCGGTGAGCACCCAGCGGCGCGCCATCAACCCGGCCACCCTGCGCGAGGAGTACCTGTACAAGATCTTTTCGCCTGAAAAAGTGACGCCCGAGTTTTTGGGGAAACTGTTTGACGTCGATGTGCCAGAGTCGTTTGTGGAGCCCGAACCCACAAAGAGTGGCGTGCCTGTCATTTCGTGGTACCACCCGCACGTCTTTCACTCGTACCCCAAGGCGTACCCTCGTGTCACCTTCCAGGACCCTGTGGTCGGTGACGGCCTGTACTACACATCGGGCATCGAGGGCTTCATCTCGACCATGGAGACGAGCGCGCTGATGGGCAAGAACGTGGCGCGGCTGATTGTGGACGACATCCAGGGCCTGACGACGGGCGAGGCTGTCCCGGAGGAGAACAAGGTGGACAAGACGGGCGGCAAGCTTGCTAGTCTACGGCCAGACGATTCTCAGCAGGTTGTTGGCGAGCTGTAACTGTGTCCTGATCTATTATTTTATTATTGTTTACTGTTGTTTGCTTTTGTTTGCTCTTGCTTGTGTACGACTTGAATGAATAGCTCTTTGCTGCTTTACTTTGGATATAGGATTCTTTCTCTTTCTGTTTCTCTTTTCTCTTGCATTGCCTGTCTCTTTGCCAAGCTTCCCTGAAATTGACACTCAACAACACTCACACTTGACAAACAATGAAAAGGAACGTCTTACAGGAGCAAAGCCTCTCGAATCAACAATCGTCGATCTATTGCATCAAGGATCCTCCTCTCATGCAGTCCTCGCATTGACAATCCTCTGAGCTGACAAATGGCACGGATGCCCAGAAAGTCCAAGTTGCCAAACGACCCAAAGAGGTAACTATAGGAAAAGAAGGACCGTTCCCCCTTCTTTATTCCAGTGAACTAATCGAAATCGAGAATCGAAATGGCGCATTTCATTCCGTTGGCCGTTGGATCAGAGCTCTAGGTCGTTGCGCGCTGGTTGCGCCATCCACTACGCTGACAAATTCGCCCTCTTCGGTCGAGTCAAGGGCAATGGGCAACAGAGTGCAGAGTACGGAGTACAGGGAAATACAGCCCCTCATGACGGCAGTCGAAATGAATTGAAATCGAATTATAATTGAGGCCGGCTTTCTGTTGCATTCTCAAAATTCAAAATATTTAAGAAGTTAAGCTTCGCATCTGCATCCCGTCTCACCATCGCCATTGCCACCACATACACCACCACTTACACCACCACTTACACCACCACTTACACCACCACTTACACCACCACTTACACCACCACAAACGCCACCACAAACGCCACCACAAACGCCACCACAAACGCCACCACATACGCCACCACATAGGCAGTCAGCCACACATACATTCACTTAGACGTCGAGACGTTCAGCCCATCCACACACCAAAAAATGACCATCAAAATCGCCCTCGTCGGCCTCTCGGTCAAGACCACCTGGGCCAGCAGTGCGCACCTGCCGTACCTGCTGTCGGCCCAGGGCCGCAAGCACTACCAGATCGTGGCGCTGCTCAACTCGAGCGTGGACGCCGCCAAAACGGCCATTGCACACCACAAGCTGCCGGCCGACGCGACGGCCGCGTACGGCGATCCCGCGTCGCTGGCCGCCGATATTGTGTCTGGAAAAATCGAGGTCGACCTCGTGTCGGTGGCCACGCGCGTGGACGTGCACTACCCCGTGGTGCAGCCTCTCTTGGAGGCGGTCGCAAAGGCAAAGAAGGCGGGCGACGCCAAACTTCCCAGAGACTTCAAAGACTTTGGCGTCTTCGTGGAGTGGCCGCTGGCGTCGAATGCCAAGGAGGCAGAGGAGCTGACCTCTCTCGCAAAAGCGGCCGGCGTGCGGACCGCCATTGGCCTGCAGGGCCGTGTGGCGCCGCCCGTCCTGACGGTGCGCGACGTTGTCGCCTCGGGCAAACTCGGCCGGATCGTCAGCACCGAGGGCCGCATACACATCGGCACGGCCTCGCGGTCGGCCATTGATGAGAGGTATGCATATTTTACGGACAGGGCGATTGGCGGCAACATTATCACGATTGGCCTGGGCCACGCGATCGACTCGCTGCAGTTTGCCGTGGGCGAGATTGACACGCCGGCGTCGCAGGCGCAGTCGCAGCTCCAGTTCCCGCAGGTGGATGTCAGGAAAGCAGGCGCCAACCCGGGCGAATGGACCGTCACAAAGACGGTCACCTCGAATGTGCCGGACCAGATCACCGTCTTGGGCAATTTGAAGAAGTGGGACGGACCTGCCAGCCAGTACTTTTCCGACGGCACGGCCACGGTGCTTTTCCGCCTCTCGCGCGGTGCGCAGTTCCCTGGCGACCCGGCCTCTGTGTGGACGGTGCAGGGCACCAAGGGCGAACTGAAGCTCTGGTCGCCGGCCAGTGCGTACATCCAGGCGTCTGGCGGCGGCAACAACAACCAGGGCCCGACGCAGATCAAGCTGGCGCTGCACGACTACGAGACGAACAAAGTCAGCGAGGTCCCGTGGACGTGGCAGGACTGGCAGAGCGCGGAAGAGTCGGTGGCGGCGCGCAACATTGGCGGCGTCTACGAGGCGTATGCGGCCGGCCGAGAGTCCGAGTATGCCTCGTTTGCTGACGCGCAGGTGCGGCACGAGCAGATTGAGCAGTGGCTCAACGAGTTTTATGAGAAGCAGTAGGCAGTAGACACCAGGAAAGGAACAAGTGACGAAAAAAGAGCAAAAAAAAATGTCACAAAATATCAATAGCACTATAACAGACAGGTAAATAAGCGTAAAGGAAAAGGAAACAGAAAATGCCAAGGCAGAACAAGAAATTCCGTACAGAACGAGGCAAAGAAACAGTGTAAAAAGTGAAAGCGAAACAGTGATAAAATCCCATCCATCCAGAACGCCATTGTGTTTCCACATTTTTGCTTTTCTTGTGGTAAGGTGTGGTGTCAACGTTGATAATCGGTGTCGGTGTCGGCGCCGATAATTGATGACGGCAATCGGCCAAAGTGATCGTGATCCGCCGCCGTCTAGTAGCCACCCCGGCCACGGCCACGGCTGAAGCCACCGCTGCCGCCGCGACCACCGCTCGAGAAGCCGCCACGGCCGCCGCCGCCGCCGCGCGAGAAGCCACCACCACCGCCACGCGAGAATCCGCCGCTGCCGCCCCGGCCACCACCGCCGAAACCGCCCC